>CM066568.1:4080098-4647598 GCA_033816785.1 Picus viridis
CTGTTGCAAATGCCTGCATCCCAAAGAAACAGTAATTGGGAAAAGAGGACAAGATTTGTTTATTTTCAAAGATGGCCTCAGCTGCAAGGGAAGAGACATGGCCTACCTTCCAGCTTTGAGACTAGATAGACTACGAAGGTACCAGTGAAACAATTGAAGTGCTCTCTTTTGGGTTGCCAAACATGCTAGTGACTAGACCAGAGAAATTATCTGTGTGATGCTTCAAATGTCCACTAGCCTACCCGACAAGGTCCTGTAGTACTGCCTTCTTGTGCTGGAAGAAATGGTGAGCACCTGGTGAAACAGAGAGAGGACAACAATTCTTAGCGTGTCGTCAGGACGACAGTTATGTCTGTGACACACCATAGGCATTAAATGAGCAGGAAAGGAAAAGCCCTTGGAGATTTTTTGAAGCACCACTCTGCATAGCATTGTTAGGTCACTGCTTGATTAGCAGCACAATTAAAATGCAGCTTATCCTGTAGCTGTAGCTGCGAACCTGTGTTCAGAGCACAGGATGGATTAGATCCTATTTTCTGTGTGGAAACTAATACATGGAGGACTGATAGTAGGAAAACTTATGTGTGTGTGATGTGGTAACTCAGACCAAAGTGACCTGGAAAGTTAATTTGAAGCAGTAGCATTTGCACCTGACTAATCTGGGGGAACTCATTGCACGCCATAATGCTTGGCCCTTATCTTGCATTTATACTCAGGAGCAACACTGGGTGGTACCTTAGGGTCATTTGCAGCACCTTCTACTTTTTCAGCAGGAACACGTAACGATGTGCAACAGTTTGCCTATGTCTGAGGGGGATTCTACACACAAATAACACAATCAAATAAGGAAAAATCAACCTCTAGTGTCTTTTAGGATATATCATTTTAAAGGACATGCTTTGCTGCTGCTGCATGTCACACGGTTACTGCTGTCTCTACATTTCTCTGCCTGCTGCTTCTTATCCAAGACAAGGTATTTTATACCAAATAATGATGACTTTAATTTGTGCTGTAATTGGCATCATGTTGCCATTTATCTGGTGGGTTTTATGTAGGAATATCATCTGGGGCATATTCCTCAGTCACTCACAGAGTATATGTCTTAGTTGACAATGTTTAATACCATCAAGGAGAGGCATTTGTGTCTAATCGTTGTGCGCATGTTTCTGTTGGCTTTGCTGGCACTCATTATGTGTATCCTGGCATGCCCTGCCTCCTGAGACCTTTGCCTTGCTTCTCAGGTTTGGCATTCCATTAATAAATTCCATCTTATGAACCTTTCTGGGGAACAAATGGCTTTCATAATATTCTACAGTAGTATCAGCACAGTTGGAAAGTATGCCTAGCAGCATTCATATGCCACACCATTTGCAGAACAGTACCTGCTTCAAAGGCACAGTGAGGTAAATAATACTGTTTATCGACAGTCTGTCTGATGAGCTGGAAACCACAGTTGTTTTCATAAAGGTCCATTTAAAATAAATCCTGCTTTCATTTTCCTGAGGGCCCTCTTGAATTCCTTCCACACAGAGAGAATGTCAGGAGTGATGCTCTTAATCCTTTGCACTGAGGTTTTTCTGTGCTGCTTCAGTT
Source organism: Picus viridis (assembly GCA_033816785.1). NCBI lineage: Eukaryota > Metazoa > Chordata > Aves > Piciformes > Picidae > Picus > Picus viridis. The sequence continues at coordinate 4,081,692 of CM066568.1, forward strand.
GTTAATGTTTGCTGCAGGGAGAGTAATAAGCCAGAAAGACTGTTTAGTGAAGGCTGGAGGAAGGAGGGGAACCCATGCAGGGCCTTGTGTGCCTTGCCAGCCATGTTTCTACTCTGTGGAGTGCAGCAAGCAGATCAGCTGTAGGTCCCTGGTGGGGCTGGAAGAAACACAAAAGCCTCCCCAGGGTACTTGCTGTGCAGGCTGACAAACAAGCAGAAGAAGAAACCTTCTTCAGTCTGTCTGATTGCGATTGCCCACCTGAATTACAAAGGCAAACACAAAACCTGTCAAAATACCTTTTGCCTAAGGTGGGATTTTTTTCAAATGAACAGGTTTGGAGTGTGGTGCTCTGAGCAAACACACAGCCTCCACTGCAGTAGTTCTGATTTGGCTTACCACAAAGATACAATACAATACAATACAATACAATACACCGGGTTGGAAGAGACCTTCAAGATCATCGCGTCCGACCCATCAAACAATCCAACCCACCCAACATCTAAACCATGGCACCAAGCACCCCATCAAGTCTCCTCCTGAACACCTCCAATGAAGGTGACTCCACCACCTCCACGGGTAGCTGATTCCAATGGGCAATCACTCTCTCAGTATAGAACTTCTTCCTAACATCCAGCCTAAAACTGCCCTGGTGCAGCCTGAGACTGTGTCCTCTTGTTCTGGTGCTGGCTGCCTGGGAGAAGAGACCAACCTCTGCCTGGCTACAACCTCCCTTCAGGGAGTTGTAGAGAGCAATGAGGTCACCCCTGAGTCTCCTCCTCTCCAGGCTAAGCAACCCCAGTTCCCTCAGCCTTTCCTCATAGGGCTTGTGTTCCAAACCCCTCACCAACTTTGTTGCCCTTCTCTGGACACCTTCCAGCAAGTCAACATCCTTCCTAAACTGAGGGGCCCAGAACTGGACACAGGACTCAAGGTGCAGCCTAACCAGTGCAGTGTACAGGGGCAGAATGACTTCCCTGCTCCTGCTGGCCACACTGTTCCTGATGCAGGCCAGGATGCCATTGCCTGGGCACACTGCAGGCTCATGTTCAGCCTACAATCAACCAGTACCCCCAGGTCCCTCTCTGCCTGGCTGCTCTCCAGCCACTCTGACCCCACCCTGTAGCACTGCATGGGGTTGCTGTGGCCAATGTGTAGAACCCGGCACTTGGATGTGTTCAATCTCATGCCCTTGGACTCTGCCCATCTGTCCAGCCTGTCGAGGTCCCTCTACAAAGCCTCTCTGCCCTCCAGCAGATCAACTCCTCAGTCTTTTCACTCCTGCAGGCATTTGTCACCCTAGGAAGGTCATTTTTGTAGGGGCAGAGTTCTGCCTTTTTCAGGGTACTCGCACAGTATTGCTGTCTTTTCAAAGATAATCTCTTTGTTTCTGGTATTTTCTTCTTTGTATTGGAATTATTCATTCATGGCACACTTAGAGCTGAAAGGTTTCAAAGTGGCACAATAGTAGGAGTGAGTAAGAGAGTGCAGGTGGAATGAGGACCAAGAAATTTGCAGCTGGGGGAGATAATGATACTCATTGTGTCTGCTCAAGTTAGTGATGTTACCAGAAGGCTGCCTAGTCTGATGCAGCCCTCTGACTACTATCCCTTACTAGTTATTCAGTTACGGAATAATGATGTTGCAACCAGAACTCCCAGGGCTATCAAAAATGACCTCAGGGCCCTGGGAGATCTGGTTGAGGGGTCAGGTGCACAAATAATTTTTTCATCAATACCCTTAGTTGCAGGAGGGAATACAAGAAGGAACAGGTCAGCAGCTATGGTCAACAAGTGGCTTAGAGGCTGGTGCAGTCAAAAGAATTTTGGGGTTTTCAATCTTGAAGACCTTTCTACTGCACCAGGTCAGCTGGTAACAGATGGAGTACATCTCTCCCAGAGGAGGGGAAAGATTGGAGTGTACGAGAATGGCCCATCCCCCAAAGGGAAAAAGATTCTGGGAAGGGAATTGGCAGGTCTCATTGACAGGGCTTTAAACTAGATTTGAAGGGGGAAGGGGCTGAAACCAGTCCCCGCAGGCAGGAGTCTGGGGGTGGTAAGCTAGAGCCAAGGGTGAAACCAGCAGCCCAGCTGCAGTGCATGTACACTAATGCATGAAGCATGGGCAACAAACAAGAGGAGCTGGAAGCCTTGTTACAGCAGGAAAGTTATGATGTAGTTGCCATCACAGAGACGTGGTGGGACAACTCACATGACTACAATTGATGGCTACAGGCTCTTCAGGAGAGACAGGCAAGGAAGAAGGGGTGGAGGGTGGCCCTGTACATCAGGGAGGCACTAGAGGCCATTGAGCTAGAGATCAGGGATGATCGGGTTGAGTGCTTGTGAGTGAAAATTAGAGGGAAGACCAGCAGGGCAGACATCCTGGTTGGAGTCTGTTATAGACCACCCAACCAGGAGGAGATGTTGATGAAGCATTCTATAGGCAGCTTAAGGCTGTCTCAAGATCGCCTGACCTTGTTCTCATGGGTGACTTCAACCTGCCTGATATCTGCTGGGATCTCAACACAGCAGAGAGGAGGCAGTCTAGGAGGTTCTTAGAGTGCATGGAGGACACCTTCTTATCCCAGGTGCTGCGTGAGCCTACCAGGGGTGAGGCTATGCTTGACTCCTCTTCACCAAGAGGGAAGGGCTGGTGGGTGATGTGGTGGTCGGAGGGTGTTTAGGGGCCAGTGACCAGGAGATAATTGAGTTTTCAGTACTCAGCCAAGCCAAGAGGGGCAGCAAGAAGACCTCCACTCTGGACTTCCGGAGGGCAGACTTCAGGCTACTCAAGGAACTAACTCAGAAGGTTCCTTGGGAAACAGCCCTTAAAAACAAAGGGGTCCAGGAGAGCTGGAGCTGCTTCAAGGCAGAACTCTTGAAGGAACAGGCTGCGCCAATGTGCCAGAAGATGAGCCGCCGGGGCAGATGGCCAGCCTGGATGGACAATGAGCTTCTAATAGAACCAAGGGGAAAAAAGAGGGTGTATCATCTTTGGAAGAAAGGGGAGGCAACCCATGGAATGTTTAAGGATGGTGCTAGGTCATGTAGGAAGAAAATTAGGGAGGCAAAAGCACATTTGGAGCTCAGACTGGCCTCTGCTGTGAAGGGCAACAAAAAGTCCTTCTATAAATATATTAATAGCAAGAGGAAGGGCAAGGACAAGCTCCACTCCTTGGTGGGCACAGAGCGGAACGTTGTAACAAAGGATGAGGAAAAGGCAGAGGTACTTAATGTCTTCTTTGCCTCAATTTTTACTAGCAGGACAGAGTGTCTTCCAGACAGCTGGCCTGCAGAGCTGGCAGATGGAGCCAGGGAGCAGCATAGTTTCCCTCTGTTCGAGGAGGATGGGATAGTTAGAGATCTCCTCAGCTGCTTGGATCCCCACAAGACCATGGGACAAGATGGGATCCATCCTAAGATGCTGAGAGAGCTGGCAGATGAGCTCTCCAAGCCTCTCTCCATCATTTTTTACCAGTCCTGGCTCACTGGAGAGGTCCCAGAAGACTGGAAGCTGGCCAGTGTGGTGCCCATCCACAAGAAGGGCCAGTTGGACGAGCCAGGGAATTACAGGCCTGTCAGCCTGACCTCAGTGCCAGGCAAGATTATGGAACAAGTCATCTTGATTGCAATCACACAGCACTTACAGGATGGCCAAGGGATCAGGCCCAGCCAGCATGGATTTAGGAAGGGCAGGTGCTGCCTGACCAACCTGATCTCCTTCTATGGTCAGGTGACTGCCTGCTGGATGTGGGGAAGCCTGTGGATGTGGTCTACCTGGACCTCTGCAAGGCCTTTGACACCATCCCCCACAGCAAACTCCTGGCCAAACTATCAGCCCATGGCTTGGACAGGAGCACACTGCGTTGGGTTAGGAACTGGCTGGAGGGCCGAGCCCAGAGAGTGGTGGTGAATGGTGCCACATCCAGCTGGCAGCCAGGCACTAGTGGTGTGCCCCAAGGATCAGTGCTGGGCCCCATGCTCTTTAACATCTTTATTCATAGTATCAGTCAGGGTTGGAAGGGACCACAAGGATCATCTAGTTCCAACCTCCCTGACATGGGCAGGGACACCCCACACTAGATCAGGCTGGCCAGAGCCTCATCCAGCCTGGTCTTAAACACCTCCAGGGATGGGGCCTCATCCACCTTCCTAGATAACCCATTCCAGGGCTTCACCGCTCTCATGGTGAAGAACTTCCTCCTCACATCTAGCCTGAATCTCCCCACCTCCAGCTTCATTCCATTCCCCCTAGTCCTATCACTACCTGAGATCCTGAGAAGTCCCTCCCCAGCCTTCTTGTAGGCCCCCTTCAGATCCTGGAAGGCCACAATTAGGTCACCTCTGAGCCTTCTCTTCTCCAGACTGAACAGCCCCAACTCCTTCAGTCTGTCCTCATAGGAGAGGTGCTCCAGCCCTCTGATCATCCTCATGGCCCTTCTCTGGACACATTCCAGCACGTCCATATACCTCTTGTAATAGGGGCTCCAGAACTGGAGGCAGTACTCCAGGTGGGGTCTCACCAGAGCTGAGTAGAGGGGGAGAAGCACCTCCCTTGACCTGCTGGCCACACTTCTCTTGATGCAGCCCAGGATCTGATTGGCTTTCTGGGCTGCAAGTGCACATTGAGAACTCCTGTTGAGCTTCTCGTCCACCAGCACCCCCAAGTCTCTCTCCTCAGGGCTGCTCTCCAGCCTGTCCCTGCCCAGCCTGGATTTGTGCCTGGGATTGCCTTGACCCAGCTGCAGGACCCTGCACTTGGTCTTGTTGAAGCTCATGAGGTTGGCTTGTGCCCACCTCTCCAGCCTGTCCAGGTCCCTCTGGATGGATCCCTTCCCTCCAGCATGTCCACTGCACCACACAGCTTGGTGTCACCAGCAACCTTGCTGAGGGTGCACTCGATGCCACTGTCCATGTCACCCACAAAGATGTTGAACAAGCCTGGTCCCAGGACTGATCCCTGAGGGACTCCACTTGTCCCTGGCCTCCACTGGGACATGGACCCGTTGACAGCCACTCTTTGGGTGCAGCCATCAAGCCAGTTCTTCATCCATCTAGTGGTCCATCCATCAAACCCATGTGTCACCAGCCTGGAGACCAGGAGGTGGTGCGGGACAGTGTCGAAGGCTTTGCTCAGGTTCAGGTAAACAACATCAGTTGCTTGCCCCTCATCTATTAATGCTGTCACCTGCTCATAGAAGGCCACCAGATTTGTCAGGCAGGATTTGCCCTTGGCAAAGCCATGCTGACTGTTCCCAATCACTACTCTTCTGAGTCATTAGTGCCTCCAGGAGGATCTGCTCCATGATCTTTCCGGGCACAGAGGTGAGACTGACTGGCCTGTAGTTCCCCGGTTCCTCCTTCTTACCCTTTTTGAAACTGGGAGCAATGTTTCCCCTTTTCCAGTCTGTGGGGACTGCCCCAGGCTGCCATGGCTTTTGGAATAGAATAGAGAGGGGTTTGGCAACCTCACCTGCCAGTTCTCTCAGCACCCGTGGGTGTATCCCGTCGGGTCCCATGGACTTGAACACTTTCAGGTTCTTCAGGTGATCACCAACCTGAGCTTCACTTACGATGGGCAGTTCTTCCTCCCCGTCCCTGGCATCGTCTGCCATGACACCAGGAGTGTGGCTGGAGGCCCTTGCAGTGAAGACTGGGTAAAGAAGTGATTGAGTACCTCAGCCTTTTCCACATCACTTGTGACCAATTCACCACTTCCCTTTCTGAGGGGGCCCACACCTTCCCTGGTCTTCTTCTTGCCATTAATATACCTATAGAAATTCTTAGTGCTCCCTTTAACCTCCCTGGCTAGATTCAATTCGAACTCTGCTTTGGCTTTCCTAACCAGGCCTCTTGCTGCTTGGGCAGCTTGCTTATATCCCTCCTGTTTCAGCTGTCCTTCCCTCCACTTCCTGTAGAGTTCTTTTTAAGTAATCGTGTGTCCAGTAGCTCCTTGTTCATCCAGGCAGGCCTCCTAGCATTCTTTCCTGCTTTTCTCTTTGTTGGTATACATAGCTCCTGGACACAGAGGAGGTGGTCCTTGAATACTGACCAGCTGTCCTGGGTCCCTCTTCCCTTCAGGGCTTCATCCCACGACATTTTGGCTAGCAGATCCCTGCAGCGATCGAAGTCTGCACGCCTAAAGTCTGGGGTTGTAAGCTTAGAATATGTCCTCTTGATTGCCCTGAGGAGATTAAATTCAACTGCTTCATGGTCACTGCAGCCAAGGCTGTTTCTGAGCCTCACATTGGTTCCCAGCCCTTCCCTGTTGGTGAGAACAAGGTCCAGCGTAGCACCTTTTCTTGTTGGTTCCTCTACCATTTGGAGGAGGAAGTTGTCTTCCATGCAGTCCAGGAACATCCTGGATTGCTGATGCCTTGCTGTGTTGTCCCTCCAGCAGATGTCAGGGTGGTTGAAATCCCCCATGAGGACCAGGGCTTGTGACCTGGAAGCCTCTTCTATTTGCCTGTGGAGGGCCTCATCTGCTTGGTTCTGCTGGTCAGGTGGCCTGTAGGAGACCCCCACAGTAATATCTCCTTCCCCTGTCTTGCCTTTAATTTTAACCCATCCACTCTCAACCATCTCATCATCCCTCCCCAGGTGGAGTTCTGCTGATTCCAGCTGGTTATTGAGATAGAGGGCAACACCTCCTCCTCTCCTTCCCTGCCTATCCTTCCTAAAGAGCTTATACCCATCTATCCCTACATTCCTGTCTCAATCCGGAGAGGGAAAGAGATTCAGGTTTTTAATGAATATTCCCGTGTTGTGAAATGAGAGGCACAAACGAGGCCAAAATATCAACAGCTAGAGTATTTATTACATAAATAAAGTGGAGGGATCAGAACGGGAGAGAGAGAGAATAGAGAGAGGAGAGAAAAGATAGGAAAAGAATTATATTACCACACCACTCACCCCCAAGACAGTTTGAGTCTGTGGAGGAAAGGTGCTGCAGGACTTGTTGGGTCTGTAGAGAAACGGTGCTGCAGGAGGTGTTGGGTCTGTAGAGGAAGGGTGCTGAGGCTTTGGCTGTAGAAGGGATGACGTCCTCTGAGCAGCTTCTTCAGCTCCATGAGTTGCAGCAGGCGGAACTTAGGGCACAGAGAGAGGGTTTTCAGAGTCCAGGATCCATTGTGTTGCCCCGTGGTGATGTTTCCAGCGTGTGATGCCATCTTCTTTCTTCTGCATTTTTCTTCTCCAATTTTCTTCTACCAAGCCAGTAATGGCTCCAGTCTTTTATACAGTTTTTTAGCCCTTAGGCAAGTGTCCAGGTATCGTACCCCAGGAAATCTTTCTGTGTATTCCTGTGAGTTTGGGCAGCCTGGATGGAGGGCGGGGGAGGCCTCTGCCTCCTCCTTCTCCATCTACCTACCCACACACTCTTTACACATCAAGAAACAGGTGGTGAATCCATTGTCCTTTCCTGGGGTATCTGATGGCTGGAAATGGTCCTGTCCTGAAGGTGTGAATGCTGGGCCCTTGGGCCATTGTTGTAGGCCAGCTGCAGTCCCGTGAGCAATGTTATCTTTGCACCTTCCAAGAGTCCTTCCAGTGGCTCTGCCCAACGCACATCAGCTATTGTCTGGGCAAGCAGCAAGTGATTTTATCTTTGTTGAGTCACACCAGGAGAGACTAGCTTTAGTCTCTCACAATTCCAGTCATGGGAATCATCCCAGCAAGTTTCAGTAACAGCCACAATGTCATGGCTTCCCTGCAGCATGGTGGCCCTTAATTCATCCTGTTTGTTGCCCAAGCTGTGTGCATTTGCATAGAAGCACTTCAGCTGGGCTGGCCCTGTCATCCTATTGTGCCAATTCCCCTTGGTTTCCACACGGTGTCCTGGTGTGTCATTCGTGTCTTGCCTCAGGGCAGCAAGTTGAGAGCCCTTACCAGCTCTCCATCCCTCTGCCTCTGATGAGCTGCCCCTCTGTTTGTCACAGGCCAGGAGGAGACTATTAACCCCTTCCCCCTTCAAATCTAGTTTAAAGCCTTGTCAATGAGCCCTGCCAATTCCTGCCCCAGGATCCTTTTCCCCCTCTGGGACAAGTGTGTCCCATAAGTTGCTTTCAGCTCTGGTGCCTTGTAAAGCCATGATTGTAGAACCCAAATCCCTGTCGATGGCACCAGCCCCAGAGCCATGAATTGACCTGTTGGCTCTTCCTGAAAGCTCCCTCATCCATCGTTGATGTTAGAGGGATAGCAGAGAACACAACTTGAGCTCCTGATCCCTTTAGCAGTTGCCCTAAGGTTCTGAAAGATTGTGAGGTAGCAGGTTGGGAATTTGGTCACAAGGTTGGGAATTTTGCCTGCAATGTCCTTTCCTTGGCCACCAGGGAGGCAGCACACCTCTCTATGAAATGGGTCTGGTCTGCATGTTAGGCCCTCTGCTCCCTTCAGTAGAGAGTCTCCTATAACGATGACCCTATGAGTTTTCTTTTCCAGACTAGTTTTGATGGCTGGCCTGAGACAACCTGTCACTGGTGCAGCTTCTGACCTTCTTGAGTCCTCATCCTTACCGATGACCTGCTCCTCCTGCAGAGCCTCATACCTATTCTGCAATTGCACTGTAGGCAGCGCGCTGCTCAAAGTAGCAGGCTTGCTCCGTCTGCCCTTCTTCCATCGGGCAGAGACCTGCTCCCATTGGCCCTGCTCATGTGGGTTACTGCAGGTAGGCTGAGAGGCTTGCTGATGGGAAGGTATCAAACTCCCTGCTCCACTAACAGTTACCCCCTGTTCTGCTTTTGTAGAGGTTAGATTATGGAAATAGTCAATTTTCCTTTCGCTGTCTCTTATAGGTCTTAGCCTTTCCACCTCTTCTTTTAGTTTGGCCACCATGCTCATCAGATCACTGATCTGCTCACACCTGACACAGGAGTTGTTCCTTCCATCCTCCATATTCAGTGCCAGGTCCCAGCACTCACTGCAGCCACCTACCTGAACACCTGCATGCTTGTGAGTGGCCTCTGTTTGGGTGCCCACTGTTCTTCTACTAGCCTTACTTCTAGTAGTAACCATCTTGCAGTAACCACCCTCTCCACCCGGAGTTTGTTTTTTTGGGGGTTGTTTTTTTTTGTGTTTTTTTGTCTTTTTTTTCCCCCCCTCTCGTCAGTGAGCAGGCTGTGCTGAGCTCCTCATGGCTGCCTCCTCTCTCCTCAGCCACACACTGGGGTCTGTTTGGTTGGCGCACTGAGCTCCTCGCCGCTGTCTCCTCTCTCTTCAGCCACGTGCTGGGGTCTGTTTGGTTGGCGTGCTGAGCTCCTCACCGCTGCCTCCTCTATCCTCAGCCACGCGCTGGGGTCTGTCTGGTTCACACGCGGTTTCCACGGCAACCCTTCCCCCTGCTACGTCACTGCACTCAGGCACGTACGCAACCCGAGCCTGCCACCCCTCCTCCCCTCTTCAGGAGGTCCTGAGCCACCAGCCCCTTACCCCCTGAAAGCAAGGAAAGCAAAGCCAAAAGCAAGCTCCCAGAGCTGAGCTCCTCGCAGCTGCCTCCTCTCTCCTTAGCCACGTGCTGGGGTCGTTTGATGATCTGGATGAGGGCATCGAGTCCATCATCAGTAAATTTGCAGACGACACCAAGCTGGGGGCAGGAGTTGATCTGCTGGAGGGCAGAGAGGCTTTGCAGAGGGACCTCGACAGGCTGGACAGATGGGCAGAGTCCAAGGGCAGGAGATTGAACACATCCAAGTGCCGGGTTCTACACATTGGCCACAGCAGCCCCATGCAGTGCTACAGGGTGGGGTCAGAGTGGTTGGAGAGCAGCCAGGCAGAGAGGGACCTGGGGGTACTGCTGGATGGTAGGCTGAACATGAGCCTGCAGTGTGCCCAGGCAGCCAAGAAGGCCAATGGCATCCTGGCCTGCATCAGGAACAGTGTGGCCAGCAGGAGCAGGGAAGTCATTCTGCCCCTGTACACTGCACTGGTTAGGCTGCACCTTGAGTCCTGTGTCCAGTTCTGGGCCCCTCAGTTTAGGAAGGATGTTGACTTGCTGGAAGATGTCCAGAGAAGGGCGACAAGGTTGGTGAGGGGTTTGGAACACAAGCCCTATGAGGAGAGACTGAGGGAGCTGGGGTTGCTTAGCCTGGAGAAGAGGAGACTCAGGGGTGACCTTATTGCTCTCTACAACTCCCTGAAGGGAGGTTGTAGCCAGGCAGAGGTTGGTCTCTTCTCCCAGGCAGCCAGCACCAGAACAAGAGGACGCAGTCTCAGGCTGCACCAGGGGAGGTTTAGGCTGGAGGTTAGGAAGAAGTTCTACACAGAGTGATTGCCCATTGGAATGTGCTGTCTGGGGAGGTGGTGGAGTCACCATCATTAGAGGTGTTCAGGAGGAGACTTGATGGGGTGCTTGGTTGCATGGTTTAGTTGATTAGGTGGTGTTGGATAATAGGCTGGATGCAATGATCTTGAAGTTCTCTTCCAACCTGGTCTATTCTATTCTATTCCTATTCTATTCTATTCTATTCTATTCTATTCTATTCTATTCTATTCTATTCTATTCTATTCTATTCTATTCTATTCTATTCTATTCCTGGTCTTAGTTAAACATTGGGCTGCCCAACTCTTGAGACATGTTCATTAGGACTCTCTTGTTCTGTGTTGTCTCTTGCAGCAAATTCAGCATGAACAGAGTTGCTTTTCCAAAGATCATGCTTTTACATACTGCAAGTAGTGCACAAATATTTAAAATTTACCTTTTGGGTTGTTTCTTTGGTTTTTGGTTTGTTCCATTCTGGTTTTACCTTTATCCCCTGCGTGGTGTATCAGCCTGCAGTCATGGAATGAAAGGGAAGAGGGGAGAAGAACCACAAGGTCAATTCTAATTCCTGGAGCAATTTGGAATGGTCCACATCTCTTCCAAAGATGCATGTGCTCTTGCTTCCTGCTCAATCAGCTTGTCAAGTGGAATTAGAGTTTGTAGAGCTTAAGGGCTGGGAAAATGAGTTTATGTCTTCAGGGAATTTTAGAAACTTGGTTAAGAAAGACTATAAACACACAGCTGAATGGATGGGTAACAGGTCTACAGGGGAAAAGAAAGTAGTAGATATCAAAAATTTACTTTAGGATACTAAAATAAAAAGTGACATATCAGTGGAATATACTTCTGAGCCCTGCTGTGTATTATAGGATTGGGAACTGACTACTTTGTCTTTTATACTGTGGTTGGAAGCCTGATATCCAGAGCTGTTGAGCATTTAGTGAAGAAAATAAAGTTTGTAGGCACTTAACAGCGTTTCAGAAAAATAGGCTGCTTTACCGTGTGGTCATGACTGGAAATGGCGAGTCAGGGTCTTCTGAGATACGTGCCAAGGATTTCTCTTCAGATAATCCTGGGTTAGGAAGTCAGTGATTACTTTCAGGGGGTTGACTCAGTTTCTGACTTGTGTATATTCAACTGTCCACCAGTTCCTGAGTAGGAGCTGCTGCTGGTGAACTGGAAAGTAGTTTCTGCTGCTATCGGATGCTGGAAGTAGGTAAAATGTGTCAAGTAGTTAAGAAGCAGTCAGAAGGGATGATCAAAATAGTGTTGGAAATCTCCATAGCTTTGGACTATCTGTGAAGTATAAATTCTGCTTCATTCCAGTCAGTAGTAACTGTGGGTGATTTTATCAGGACTAGTGATCACCAAGGAAAACAGTTATTTTAGGAAGAGAGTGAGTTGCTAAGCCTGGCGTTCAAGCAGCTGGTGCTATTGAAAATTCTGGATTTTTAGTTTTGTGTTTGGTTTGGGTGGGGGTTTTTGGGGGGTTATGAGATGAAATAATAAATCTCTTGATAAATCACAGTGGTTATGGAATTCGTGGCTCTGTTTGTATGAGTAAGTTGATTAAGCCGGGTGTTAGAGCCAGAGTTTTTGGCATTAACATATTTGTAAAAGTGCTTTTTATTGTCCTTCACTGAGGTGGCCAGCCTCAGTTCCAACTGGGCCTTTGTCTCTCTACTTTTTTCCTACATAATCTAACAACTTCCTTAAACACACCTCGAGAAGCCTTCCCCTCCTTCCAAAGGTGATACAGCCTCTTTTTCCCCTTAGTTCCTCCAGGAGCTGCTTGCTCATCCCGGCCGGTCGCCTTCCCCGCCGGCTCATCTTTCGGCAGATGGGAACCGCCAGTTCCTGTGCCTTCAAGAGCTCTGTTTGAAATAGGTCCAACCCTCCTGGACCCCTCGGTTCTTATGGGCTGATACCCAGGGAACTTTGCAGATAAGTTTCCTAAACAGGCTGAAGTTTGCCCTCCGGCAGTCCAAGGTGAGGGTTCTGTTGGTGCTCCTCCCTATCTCCCTGCATATGGAACACTTCACCATCTCGTGGTCGCTGCACCCCAGGCAGCCTCCCACGGTCACGTCTCCCACCAGCCCTTCTCTACAGGAGAACAGCAGGTCAAGCAGAGCCTGACCCCTGGTAGGCTCACTCAACAGCTGCATCAGGAAGTTGTCCTCCATGTGCTCCAGGAATCTTCTGGACTGCCTCCTCTCTGCTGAGTTAAGTTCCCAGCAGATACAATACAATAATACAATACAATACAATACAATACACCAGGTTGGAAGAGACCTTCAAGATCATCGCGTCCAACCCATCAAACAATCCAACCCACCCAACAACTAGACCATACAGCCAAGCACCCCATCAAGTCTTCTCCTGAACACCTCCTGTGAAGGTGACTCCACCACCTCCACGGGTAGCCGATTCCAATGGGCAATCACTCTCTCCGTGTAGAACTTCTTCCTAACATCCAGCCTAAACCTGCCCTGGCGCAGCCTGAGACTGTGTCCTCTTGTTCTGGTGCTGGATGCCTGGGAGAAGAGGCCAACCTCTGCCTGGCTACAACCTCCCTTCAGGTAGTTGTAGAGAGCAAAAAAAAGATATCTGGCAGGTTGAAGTCACCCACAAGGACAAGATCTGATGATCTTGAGACAGCCTCCAGTTGCTTATAGAATAATTCGTCTGCCTCCTCATCCTGGTTGGGTGGTCTATAACAGACTCCAACCAGGATATCAGATTTGTTAGGCCGCCCCCTGATTTGAACCCACAGGCTCTCAATCCTTTCATCCTCCACCTCAAGTTCTGTGGCAAAGAGTGACTCCCTAATATACAGAGCCACCCCTCCTCCTCTTCTCCCTTGCCTGTCTCTCCTGAAGAGCCTGTAACCCCCAGTGCAGCACTACAGTTGTGTGTGTCATCCCACCATGTTTCTGAGATGGTGACTATCTCACAGTCACCCTGGTGGACCAGGACTTCCAGCTCCTCTTGCTTATTGCCCATGCTGTGTGCATTGGTGTACATGCACTTCAGCACTTCAGCTGGGCTCTTGACTTCTCTATTGACCCTAATCTGTGCCCCACTCCTTCATCTGCAGAGGGACTGATTTCCTCACCCACCCCCTTCAGGCCTAGTTTAAAGCCCTCTTAATGAGCCCTGCCAGCTCTAGTGCTAGGACTCTCTTACCTTTTCTAGATAACTGCACCCCATCAGGTCCCAGCAGGGTGGATGCAGTAAAAGTTGCCCCATGATCGAAGAAACCAAACTTCTGCTGCTGGCACCATCCCCTGAGCCAATTGTTGATGGTGTGGGTTCTCCCATTCCTCTCAGTGTACTCCCCTGCCACTGAGGGAACTGAGCAGAACACTGCTTGAGCTCCTTCCCCTTCAATCAATTGTCCAAGGGCCTTGAACTCCTTTTTAATTGCCCTGGTGCCCTTCTTGTCGATTTCATCACTCCCAGCTTGTATTACCAGCAGAGGGTAATAGTCAGAGGGGTGGATTCAACCTGAGGGGTGGAGTCAACCTGCCTTTAACAGGAATCATTCTGAGTAGTTCAAGGGTGCTTTCCCCACCCTGACCCCTGTGAGAGATGGGAAGCCAAGTGCTATGTTTCCCAAGGAAAGCACTGTCTGCAACAGGAAAGGCCTCTCTCTGTTAAAGGAACAATGGGATCTAGAAGTTCTAGTCATAGCTTTTTCACCACTCTTTAGGATCGTCGAATAGTTTGGGTTGGAAGGGACCTTAAAAATCATCTAGTTCCAACCCCCTGCCATCAGCAGGGACACCTCCTTCTAGACCAGGTTTCTCATTTGGCTTTCAGCACTTCCAGGCTTGAAGTCTTCTCTGGGCAACCTTTTCCAGTGCCTCACTACCTTCATGGGGAAGAATTTCTTTCTAATACCTTATCTAAATCCATTTTGAAGCCAATTTACCTCATCCTGTTACTACAAGCCCTTGTAAAAAGTTCCTCTGCAGCTTTCCTGTAGCCCCCTTCAGGTACTGGAAGGCTGCAGTAAAGTCTTCCTGGACCCTTCCCTTCTCCAGGCTGAGCAGCCCCAGCTCTCTTGGTCTGTCTTCACAGAGGAGGTTCTCCAGCCCTCTGATCATCTTTGTGGACCGCTCTAACAGTTCCATGTCCTTCTTGTGTTGAGGGCTGCAGAGTTAACATAGGACTCCGGGTGGTTTCTTAGCAACTTTTTAAAAGCCTTTACTACTGCTCCAGGCACCTGATGCTGCCACCTTTAGCTCAGACATTTCTTAAATGGGCTCATATGACCAGAGCAGTGAAATGAAAGAAATGATCCTGATATTATTTTTTCCTCTCCCCTGAAAAATGTAGCAAGCAACAGATTGGGTTTTTAATTTAAAAAACTGGTGAAGGGCATCTCCTGTGCCTTGTCTGGATGGAAGATGAGGGGACAGTGTCTGCTCAGCAGGTTTGCTGATGATACCAAACTGGGAGGCTTGGCTGATATGCCTGAGGCTGTGTGGCCATTCAGTGAGACCTGGACAGACTGAGAGCTGTCAGACAGGAACCTAATGAGGGTCAACAAGGACAAGTGCAGAATCTTGCACCTGGGCAGGAAGAATAAACTGCAGCAGGACAGGCTGGGAGGGGATCTGCTGGAGAGCAGCCCTGTGGAGAAGGACCTGGGAGTGCTGGTGGATAACAAGTTCTGCATGGGACAGCAATGTGCCCTGATGGCCAAGAAGGCCAAGGGGATCCTGGGGAGCATTAGGAGGAATCCAGCAGATCCAGGTAGGTTCTCCTTCCCCTCTACTCTGACCTGGTGAGACCTCACCTAGAATGTTGTGTCCAGTTCTGTGCTCCCCAGTTCAGGAGGGACAGGGATCTGCTGGAGAGAGTCCAACGGAGGCTGCAAGGATGCTGAAGGGACTGCAGCACTGCCTGGGGAGGAGAGGCTGAGAGCCCTGGGGCTGTTTATTCTGGAGAGGGGCTGAGAGGGGATTTAATGAATTTTTATAAATATCTGAGGGCTGGGGTCAAGAGGGAGGGGACAGGCTCTGCTCACTTGCACCCTGTGATAGGACAAGAGGCAATGGATGGAAATTCCAGCACAGGAAGTTCCACTTCAACATGAGGAGGAACTTCATCACTGAGAGGGTGTTGTGAAGAGGTTATTAAATTTATTAATATGAAATATGAATTATGAAAATATGAAATTTTATTATCAAATTATTAATAACCGATGAATCAACAACTTATATACATGTTCTAGTGCACGTTCGTGAAATACATTCCATAAATGGCTTAGTATTATGATCAGAACTTAATTAAACTATCTACAGACTATCTCTGTGTTTTATATAACCAGGGGTGCAGTTCCGCCGCTTGGCCACGCGGCGGAACGCGGGCGGCTTCTGGCTAATATACAGCGATATTGCAATCTTTGTGCGCGTCAGCGATGACTCTGCCACACGCGGAGACTTTGAACTGAGTGCTAGTGGGTAGAAAGCACGTAGAAGATATTCTGTAGCTGATGTTTGTAGCAAGGTGGGGGTCCGGCTGGCTGCTGCCGCTGGACTGGTTCCTGATCGCGTTCGGTCCGTGGGGGCGGCCCTGGGAGTCGGCTCGCACAGCAGGGTGAGGCGATGATTGCCGATAGGCGGGCTCGGAGGTTCCCGGTCAGACAATAGCTATGGGGTCGGCCCCGTGGCAAACAGCCTTAGAGAATGCGGCTTCTCCGTTCCTGGGCTTAAAGGAACAGCGCGACGCCTGAGATAGTCCCTTCTCCCCGACAACTGGGCAGATCTTACCCTCGGGGCTGGTCCAGTCCTCCGATAGCACGATGGGCTCTCCTGCAGATATGACCGGCTATAGCGACGCTGGCTTCTCGGGCTCAGCGAAGGTCCTCCTCTGGGCTGATCCTCACGATCAGAGTGCTTCTCACGATGCAGAGGCTTCAGTATGCGTGCATGGATGATAGAAGCTAAAAACAAGCTCAAAGGCAGAGGCGGTGGCTCGATAGCTGCTCTCCCTAGCAAGTACAGAGGCAAAGTGAAGAGGAGGCAACTCGTTTACCAACAGGGGTAATATTTATAGATTCACATGTAGCACGTCAGCCCAAGCCTGGCTTTCCAGGACCAGCTCTTCACAAGATCTTCTGCCTTCTCTAAAAATGGCACTGCCAGATGCAAAACCTTTCTGATTTCAGAACCAGAACTAAATAGTGCCACAGAGATCTGTGCCGCTCCATGAGGCTGGTTTGTGAGTGCTGGATTCCCATCTCCAACCCCTGCCCAAGGGGCTGAGCTGACAGCCCTCAGTGGCATTAAGCAGGAGCTGTGACTTACTGTGAAAGGAGAAAGGACCTCCTTCAGCTGAGCTATCTGCCACGCTTTCCTCTTTTCCATTTGATGTACAGGTTTTATTTGTCTTTATACAGCATTTGGTTTCCTTTGCTTATCTGCAGTGCTGCAGCCTTCAACAACACTGTATTCATCTCAGAGATGTCAACTAGTGATTTAATGAACAGCAACTGGAGAAATAGGTAGTTCATTTGAAAGCAGGAGTGTTTCCTGGCGACAGAGAACATTTTATACATTAGCAGCAGACTCTCTTTGGCTCAACATAGCTTCTTGTGCATCTGGGTCTTTGTTGTAAACCCCTTGGTTACAGCGGTGTCAGCAGATAGGTTCCATAACTAGGTAAGACTAAGTGGAAGGGGAATGTCAAATGGCAGGAGAGAAATGCACTATGTGTCCAGACATATGTGGGAGGGAAGCTGGAGTTGACCTGGGACTGATAATTTGCTTTCAGAGTTGAGCTGTCACTCTTAATGCCTTTTTAAAAATGATTACTACTTTTAGCATTCAGTTTTCCATGGTAATGGTAAGTTAAAATAAGCTCTGCTCATCAGCTTTGTGTATTGTTGTCAGATTTGTCTCTGGGAATAATACATTTTAGATGCTGTTGTGACTGCAAGAAGACACTAGTAACTGTGATTCCAAGACACTAAAAGTGGATAATAGAGGTAGTTAACTGAGGTGATGTTTAAAGCAGTTGTCAATAAAGAAGTCTGGAGATGTCTCCAGATTCTGCTCCTCTCTATGCCTCATATTTCTCTTTGGGCCAGGTGTACTTTTTGTGATCCTGTGGCTCAGCTGACTTCAGAGCCTCCTGGCATGTCCCATTTGGTACCCCTAGGAAATATTCCCTGTGTTTCCCACAGAATAGGATGAATATATTTTTATGATGAGACTTTGCATGTCAGCCGCAGACCAGGCCAGTGGCAGCTGGTGGTGCAAACACAGGAGAGGTTGAACTGCTTAGCCTCATATCAATGACTGAGCATCATTCCTCTGTGGTGGGTTAACGCCCATTCTGGAAAACAGGGCGGAGGGCTTGCAAATGCTTAGCCCTCCCTGCAGGGCGTTTTCCCCGGGAAACTGAGTCTGTTCCACTCCCCTGTCCCTGCCCAGCTAGGGATAAAAAAGGGGGGATGGCCACGTGGCTCAGTTGGTAGCACATAAGACTCTTAATGGCAACGTTGTGAGTTCAAGCCTGCAGTGGGCACCAGTGTTCTCTCTGGGCATCAGTATCCTCCCATTTATACCCTAGCTGGGCAGGGAGCGGGGCATGGAACAGACTCAGTTTCCGGGGGGAAAACGCCCTGCAGGGAGGGCTAAGCACTCGCAAGCCCTCTGCCCTCGTTGCAGTTTGGGCTGGGTGCCCTCTGCTCCATGAGGTGCTTCCTGTGTCCAGAGGTCCAGCCCAGTGGGTGGACACAGGAAACTGGGTATTTCTACCATAATTCTCTGCACCACTATAAGATCCAGTGTGAGGTCCAAGCATCTCCTCTTTCTTCCTCGCCGTCACCCGGTAATGGGGGAGATGTTGTCTCCCGGCCATGGGCCTGGCTAGGCCCAAGGCCACGGGGGGATGGGCAGTCTCAGATCTGGCCAGCTGAGACTAGCCTAGCAGTGGGGAGGGGGGAAGAAGGAGCCCTGGGGGTCTTGGATGTACTCCCAGGTGGGGATGGGATCTTCCTGGGACTGTTTTGGGATTTCTTTTGTCACTCTGCTTCTGGCTCTCTGTAAACATTCACTGCTTTTTCTTTAAACTTTCCATCACTTTTGCAATCCGTTTGTCTGAGTTGTTATTTTGCCTGTGGTGGGGAGGGGGCTGCCTCAACCCACTACAGCCCTGTTTTCCAGAATGGGCATTAACCCACCACACTCTCCTTCAACATTTCTAAATTTAGATCAGTCCAGTAAAGAGAAGTCCATTTGCTCTCCAAAGTTGAGAAATTGCCTCCAACGATTTGGAAGTGCTGCATCCATTTTGTGATTCTTGTTGCATCTGTTTCAAAGCATGACAAATCTTCTCCCCATGGCTTGCACAGGGGAGGAGGCAGCAGTATCACAGGGCAGGAAAGCACAGGTGTCTGCCTGGGTGGTGTAATAGACCTGATGCTATATAGCCTGATGTCATTCTTTGAGATCATCAACAGAAAGCAATTTACTCTTTTGGGGTGGAACTAAATCTGAGATTTGACTTGTTCAGGACAGCTTGAGCCTCTCTGTGGCAGGGATGGTGGCTGCTGATGGCAGCACCTTGAGATGCTTGTGCCAACTGTGCAGACCACAGCTGTTTGGAACTGCATCTGGCAATTCAGTTGCTCCTCAAAGACAAACCAACTTTAACATTGGTTGGGAGATAAGTGAAGGGACATTAACTGAGCTCAAGTAAAAGACATGAATTTTAAGATACAACATGTCTTGATTTTCTAACTCTGTGTAAGCATGGAGCCCTTGTGCAGAAGGATCATTTCAATGGTAATGCTATCTCAATAGGGATAAAATGACTGCATTTGTGTGCCATTTGGGGCTAGTTTTCTTTACACAAAATGTGACTGAACAGCTTTTTTGCAGTTCTAAACATTCAGTCTGTGTGTATGATATGCATTTGTTTATGGACAGCCAGGCTGTGGCAGACATGCTGATGTCTACATTCACACTGTTCTATACTTCTGTATTACCAAGACAGGGCATCGCTGTAAGCAATACCTACGCCATCTCAAGAGAGCCGCATACAGTGGAGCTGGCAGTGTGTCTTGTGTGTATATCAGTAGCACAAACGGTGTAAGCATTGAAGAACAGTGCCTTGCAATAAATACTTTTCAGTGCAAAGCATATCAAGCGTTAGAATCTAAGTTGCTGCTTTTATGAATAAGAATCTTGAAAGGGGAAAGTTAGTTGGACTTTTTTAGTTGATATTGTTTAATCTTGTGTTATTGCAGAAACTGGAACACAAAGAAGTTTTGGTTGGCTTGTTGTTCCTGGTTTTCCCATTCATCCCAGCCAGCAACCTGTTCTTCAGGGTGGGATTTGTGGTGGCAGAGCGAGTCCTTTACATGCCGAGGTAACTATTGCAATTCAAACCACTGCAATTGAATTCCTTTCTTATGAGACCACCATCCTATTTTCTACAAGCAAGCATGATTGCTTCTTCCCTTTTGCAATATTTCAAACATTATTTTGCTAGTCAGTGTGTTCTCTGCCTTTGAGTTTTGGTGTGATAGCATAAGAGATTTTACAGTTAGTTGAGAGCACATTGCTTGTAGAAGCAAAGCTACCCCAAATCTTGATATTTTACACAGACTTTTTTTTTGGTGTGTCTGAAACAGCTCAATACAGAAATGAACTGTTGTTTCTTGAGGAGTGTTCACTAAGACTCTTTCTCTTGGTAACACATTGTCAGCTTAAATTCTCCTGTCTTTATTAAGGACAGCAACTGAAGAGTTAACCTGCTGTGGTTTTGTTGTGGTACTGCTCAGCTTTCCCACTGCAATAGTGGGTCAGTAAAAACAGAGGTGACTACTGCTGTCTTAAAAAGTTGCTGGCTTCAGTTGTGAAATACGTGCATGCCCCATGAGGTGATTGACTGCATACATATCTGAAAGCAGAGGAATTGCCACTGATGAAGAGGATGAGGAAAATCCAGCCACTTCTGCATCCCCCAGCCTTTGCCCTAGGATTTTCATCAGCTTCCATACTCTAACAATTGTCACTTCAGTAGTCTGAATGCTTCCAATTGCATTTACTCAAGGACAACTCTCAGATGTTTCTTCTGACATCTCCGCAGTATCCAGAGCAGAAGCTGCAGTCAGAGGACATTGATCCAAGGTGCACCAAACCATTTCACATTGCCTGGGACTGTCATAGTGCTTAAAGACAGCTTTTGAATATCTCCAAGGAGGAAGACTCCACAACCTTCCTGGACATGGACAACTTGAACCAGTGTAGTTTGCTCCAGCCATGAGCATAAATGGTTGTTCTTGGATGCTGCAAGTTCAGAAAGCCCAATTCTACCCTTGGGTGTGTAGGGTCAGCATCTGCCATTGTGAAGCTCTTGAGAAAGCATAGCTTGTCAGTTTCTCTCTGGATTACTTATGAGACGTGAAACAATAGTTGTATTCCACAAAATGTTTCAGTTATATTCTTCAGAAAATGTGGACCAAAAAATCCTGAGAAAAATACATATAGATGGTCTTTTGCAAAGCTGTGTGCATATTCTGATCATTTGTATGAGCACTGTCACAAAAGGGCTGCCCATGGATGTAAACCCCAGGCTGTGCACAGCTGGTATGTTTGTTAAAGGCTTCTAACATGGGCTATGAACTGACATGCTGCTGATCTGTTCACATCATTAGCCCTGCTTTAGTTTGCTGATAGTATACCTGAAAGTATAGTGAGTGAAAGTTGTCTCTTGAGTTATTTTGCAAATGATACCCTTGATCTTGCATCATTTCAAATTAACTTGGAAATCAGATTGCTTTAAATTTGTGTAACAGAAAATGAAGAAACATGTGAAAGAGCAAAGCTGTTAAGGAAAGTCAGCTGAACACAAGGCTGCATTGAGTGGTTGTGTTTCTGAATCACAAAAGAGCTACTGCAGAAAATACTTCATCCATCGGCAGTTCCTAGTCCTCCTCCAGATGAGACTGCTGATACAGTGAGAGGAGGGGCAATGAAGAAGAACAAAAGATATTTGCAGCGACAATTAATCAGCCTTAATGTGTGTGCATATAGTTTGTATGATGCTTTTTATCTCCTGAGGGCTTTGCAAATACATAACCTACTTTTTTCAGACATGAAAACTGAGGCAGAAGGATTAAAAGGAATGAGTCTGTTCTTGAGTCCCTGGATCTCCTACTTTGCTCAGATCACTCATGTCCTGTTTTGCAATATTTTGGTTTTGCTCTTGCCCTGGGCTGGCCAGCAGCTGGCGTGAAAAGGGAAGGCAAACCCTGGCAGTTTGAGGGAGAGTTAGGCATTTCCCAGACAAAGGATCTGGAGAGAGATGAGCTCTTGGCTCTGAGTTACCAGTTACTTAGTTACTCTGTTACATCCTGCAAGTGTGAATGGTGAGGAGACTTCTAAGAACATTCATAAGTGTAGCAGAACAAAAACAATGTGTAGTTTGTTGTTTTTTCCTCTTGAGAGTCTGGCAGGTTAATAATGATGGCTTTAGGAGGGGGTGGTGCTTTTCATTTAGAACAGCCTTTAGCAGGGTTCTGTGTTGCCATTCCATCTCTAAAAGTCAGTCAGCAATTATCATTCAATTCATTTAGACAAAAGCCCTTCAGTGATGGAGAGAATTCAGTGATCCGTGATTTTGGGATGATTCTGGAAGGTGTTTCAAGCCTTTCATTGGTATTTACAGATGTGTGTCACAGCCTGAAGCCCTAATTCAGTATCACTCAGTAGTTACCTGGGCAAAGTATCAGGCATTTTCTTTTCAGTCGAAGTAAGGACCCAAGGATTTATGTAAAAGATGTTCTAAATGGAAAGAAAAAAAGAAATAAGCCTTTCACTCAACATCTGGTTATATGGCTGGGCCTAACTCCCTCAGAGAAGAGGGGGTCTAAGAATGTTTGAATGTTTTCTTTACTTGATTTTACCAAAACAGAAATATTTGGGGGTTACAAATATTTATTTGATTAAATCGGGAATTTTTAATAGTCATTGTTCACCTTGCAAAAAATGCATTGAAAAAACAAAGCACACAAACCCAACCTGTCACCAAGTGGAATCTTCTGTAATTGTTATGAAGCTCAATATCCCTGAGCAGAAGTCCTCTTTGCGTACAAGGCAGCTGCTTGAGGATGGTACTTACTGGTGCTTCTGTTTTCTGGGAGCACGTGATACTCTTCAGATTATCTTAGTTTCCTAAAGACCAGTTGTGGTGGTGTGTTTTCAGTTCCTTTGCTGTCCCTTTCTTTAACAGTATTTGAAGTTTCAGTTTCACCAAAGGCTGAGTTCCTATTCAGAATTCTGTCAGTATTAGTTCAGATCCCATAAGGGATCATATGATTTACAGAAGCAGCTTCTCTTTTCAGTTGGAGACAAACCCTAACCCCAGTGAAGTCAGCAGTGAAAATCCCATTGACCCCATGGGGCCAGTTTATCAGCTAGGCAATCTCACTTCAGCACCATAACTAAGCTTTTTCCCTACTTGCGTGTTAAATCCACAATTCACTTTGGATTTGGATATGGAACCCTACATGTTCTGTTTCCTTAAAAGCCCTGTGATTTCAATGCCTTACTCGGTTCTGGTGAAGGCCATGAAGAAGCTGAAGGTCAGGAGTGAACTGGAATATATTCCCTGTCATTCAGCCACAGACCTGAGGGCACTGGGAGGACATTGTGTGATGGCACTGGGCCAGACCCCAGCCCCCAGCCTGGTTCCTATTTACCATGAGGGACATGCTGATGTCCCTGCTCCAGGATGTCGATTTGAGTAGTGGTCTGCAGAATGGAGGGGAGAAGGCTGGGACCTCAGATGAAGCAAGCAACTCTTCTGTTTCCTCATCTATTCAGTGGGGATAACAGTATCACAGTATCACAGTATCGCTAAGGTTGGAAGAGACCTCGAAGATCATCGAGTCCAACCTGTCACCACAGACCCCACGACTAGACCATGGCACCAAGTGCCACATCCAGTCCCCTCTTGAACACCTCCAGGGACGGCGACTCAACCACCTCCCCGGGCAGCCCATTCCAATGGTGAATCACTCTCTTGGTGAAGAACTTTCTCCTCACCTCCAGCCTAAACTTCCCCTGGTGCAGCTTGAGACTGTGTCCCCTTGTTCTGGTGCTGGTTGCTAGGGAGAAGAGGCCAACCCCTTCCTGGCTACAACCTCCCTTCAGGTAGTTGTAGAGAGCAATGAGGTCACCCCTGAGCCTCCTCTTCTCCAGGCTAAACATCCCCAACTTCCTCAGCCTCTCCTCATAGGGCTTGTGCTCAAGGCCTCTCCCCAGCCTTGTTGCCCTTCTCTGGACACGTTCAAGTGTCTCGATGTCCTTCTTAAACTGAGGGGCCCAGAACTGGACACAGGACTCAAGGTGTGGCCTAACCAAAGCAGAGTACAGGGGCACAATGACCTCCCTGCTCCTGCTGGCCACACTATTCCTAATACAGGCCATAACTCTGCCATTAGGAAGGGGACAGAAAGAGTTTTCCATAAGTAATGAGAATTAACTGCTTCTGGAACGGCTAAACGCTCAAAATAGCCATCTTCCAGATACATGTCTAGTCAAGCTTAGAGCTTCTGAAGGCTGGTCCACCCCTGTTAAATGCTTTCAGGAGAAATCAAAGCATCCATTCTCATTAATGCAGGCAGGGAGGGCTGAGATGCTAATGCTGTGTATTTTGACAAGAAGCAGTTAATGCATAGGAACAGGACCTGAAATGGTTCTGCATAGCTGAAAAAGATTAGCTCATTGTGTATTTGGGCTGGACTGCAGTCTTTTGTTATTTTAGCTACCATTAAAATACACTTTGTGTTTTGGCCACGTGTGAGTGATTCAGGAAATAGCCACATTTGGGTGGAGTATCAGCATTAATGGCTTTGCTGGAGAGATATTTGAGTTTGTTGGGATTTTTTTAGGTAAAGGGAAGCCTTCAAATGCATTTGTCCTGCTCTTTAAAATAATACAGCTTTGCAAAGATACTGCTTGTAAAAAGTAGAAAAAACTTAAATTGATGTAATCTTGTGGAATGCCCTGGTCATGTCAGTTAAAAGGGGAACTCATACTTACAAGGGACTATGGTGACCCTAAGAAGATGCCTTGTGAAATGTCATAGGAAATCGTTTCCTAGATGAACTTTTGGAGACTTGCAATGGAACAGAACTGGAAATTGTGTCCCTATTTCAGAATTTCAGAAATTGTTACAGCACTTCAGTTAAATTACTTAAATTACTTTACTTAAAACAGTAGTATGCAGAGCCTTCCCCAGTAAAGTATAGAAGATTTAGGGAATTATATTGGATTTTTCATTTAGAGAATGTTTTCTTTCCATAATGCATGGCCTAATCCAGAGCCTGAAAAGTTTCTGTATTGCCTGTAAATATTTGAGACAGGAATTTGTTGGAAGTGAAATCTTGGACTCAGTGTAATAAAGTTCGTTTGTTTATCACATGACTTATTGGAAGAAGGGGAAATGTGTCCAAATGTTAAACAGCCATTGAAAGGTTAGCAAAATCACTCATTTCTAATCAGGAAAATAAAGAGTTCCTGCATTTTCTCTAATGTTCTGCCTAGAGGACCACATTGCTAGTGGCAGTAAATGGTTTTGATGACTTAGCTGATCATGTCTAAGTGTCTTTAATACAGGCCTGCATAGCTTTTCGTTTAGAGCCAAGACAAAGCCTAACACTAGCTCTTAAGGTACCTTCCAAATTAGCTGTATTCTGCCAGTGTTGCTGGCTCTCTTTCTCTTTGTATTGCAACTTGCACACCTTATTTCAGGAAAAGACCTCTTAATGCTTTGAAAATGTCAGATTTTATTCAGCAGACTCAGTTACAAGTGTGCTGCCAGTCACTCGATTGTCACACTGATATTTCTGAGCTATGAAGCTCCTTTTTTCCAGTGACATTTATTTTTTAATATTACACCTTGATGGTTGTCTTGAAGTCTTTAAAAATCTCCAGTAACTAAATCCATGTCATCTTACTGGAGACAGGCAATTTGAACAACACTTTTCCCTTTGTCCCCCAGCTCAGTACAGGTGAAGAGGCAGAGCTGCATAGTGAATGCTGCCGGCTGGCTGTGTGTGACAGAAACACATCCCACATCTTCTTTCCTCTTGGACATTTTGTGCAAAACCATAAATGTTCCAGCAGGGTTTTACCTCGCAGTCCTAACTGGTTGAGAAGATTTTGATACAACATTCCCCCATGGAAAATACGACATTTTAAGTTTACCCATTTTAGTTATGTGTCCCAGAACTGCCTCTTTGAGGACAAATTGTCTGAGAATTGGAACATTAAGTTCCATCTGCCACACAACATTTTTCCCAGATGTGTGGTGCTGGATCTACATCCTGCTGCATCACTCAGTGGTGGTAGTTTGATCCAGACATGGTCTAGGTCCATGTCTGCATTCCTGTCAAATTAGCCATCCTGCAACTTGCTGAATTTAGGCTAGCCTTGCACCAACTGCAAGGAAAAACCTTCACCTGGCAGTGAGCTTGGCAGCACAAAGTAAACGTCTCAAAACATCTGGAAATAAATTTGGACTGGTTGGAAGTATGGCTGTTCCAGATCAACTCTGGGGCTTTGATAGCTGGGGAATTTCAAGGACCCCAAAGTCAAAGCCTTTCAAAGGCACACATCTACAGCATCCTCAGCTCTCAGCCTGACCTGGTGCAGCAGCTTGAATCCAGGTGTTCCAGTTCACTTCTGAGAGTCTGGCTGTTATGGGTGACCTGGTGCAAGCCAACACTACAAATATAATTTCTTTCTAAATGAGAACACTATTTTATTTGAAGTGCAGGTTTTATCATGGCCCAGAACAGACCTAGACTTGGAAAACTTGGTATTGTTGATAAAACAACATCTTTACTACCCTGCCATCACTGCTCATGGCTGGAGCTCCGTGCCTGAGAGTGCTTTTTGGAGGTAGAAAGAGACACTCTGGCCACGCGCTTTTTTTTTTTC
Source organism: Picus viridis (assembly GCA_033816785.1). NCBI lineage: Eukaryota > Metazoa > Chordata > Aves > Piciformes > Picidae > Picus > Picus viridis. The sequence goes on from CM066568.1 coordinate 4,107,917, forward strand.
CCCCCAGTGCTCTCTTCGGTATCTGATTGCTGTGTAGTGAGGCATGCGCCGCCTACATGGCATGCCAAGAATGCTTTTTGCAATCAATTACTCCGCATTAGAGAAGTGAGAGCACAGCCGATGAGTGTAATGGGGATGGAGTGCCTTTTGTCCCCTGCAGTAACAGCTCTGCCTGCAAGCTGCATTTCAGCTGACGTTGACTTTTCCTCTCAGTGTGTTTCCTCAGCCCAGGCTGCGGAGCTGGTGTGGCTTGGTCAGGAAATATGAGCGGGCATATCATGCCAGGTAACAGATGTAGGGGATTTGAGCTAGGGAGGTTGTGGGGAACTAAAACAGAATCAAATGTTTGTATGCAGCATTTGGACCTGGCAGCAGATGCCGTTTTTCTCAATGCTGAGCTCCCCACGCTCTGCAAGGCAGCAGCAGAGTATGCACTTAAGGTCCTGCAGGCAGGGATTAAACTTTCTTGGGAGCAGCCTGAATGTGAGGGTTAGTTATGGAGGGAAAGGAGGCATCTTAAATAAGCGCTGGAAATCAAGAAGGAGGTTTGCAGCCCAGAAAAAGCCTCCGGGGTGAAATGTCAAAGCCAAGCACATTTTCTGGTCTCAGTATAGTTTTGAGAGAATCCTTTCTGTTGCATTAGCAGCCCTTGAACACGGTAGTGTTTCTTCCATATCTATGCAGGTTGCTCATAGGCAGCTCCTTTCCTGACTGATATGTATTTATGCATCTGGATTCTTATTTTGGCTGAGTTCTGAGATGAACTCAGTGGATTTACTCCAAGTTTACATGCATGTAGGTGAGATTAAACAAACAAACAAAACTAAACAACAAACAAACAAACCCTCCTACTTCACAAGATTTGATATGCCCAAAATAACCATTACAAGGTGTGAGGCAGGCATCTTTTCTGCATAGTTTCTCCCATGCTTTTTAACTCGTGAGCTTACAGCCCTGCCTGGATGAGTTAGAACAGGCTGGGGCTGCAGCACTGGTGTGTGGCTTGGTGCCTCAGAGCTGCAGTGCTCAGCCTGCTCTGCCCACTTGCTCCATGCATGGAGTGGAAACCTGTGCTGTGGATAGGTGCAACTGTGGAAATACAATAAGGTCTGTGATGAGAATATTCCTTGGTTTTTGGGATCTTTCTGCAGCAGTAGGTCTCCAAGCAATTTCTGGGGAGATGAGATGGTTTCTGATGCAGGCAGACTGCTATAGAAGAAATGTCCTGATAGTCTTGGGCAGTACTAACTACATGTGTCTTTGATTAGATGCCATTTCCAAGAACCAAATGCAGCAAAGTCAGTCCTGGTATACTTAAAAGTTGGAGTCCTGGTCCACAGAGGCAGAAGAGCTGCATGTAAGCATAGTCAGTAATGGCCTTGTCTTGGGAGAGGAGCTATAATGGCCAAAGGAAAGGCTGAAGTTGTGTTGGAATTAGCTGAGCAGTATCTGCTGTTTGGCTCTTGTTTCAATCAGGCAATACACTTAGTGCACTGTGGGAAATGAGATCTGTATGCCACCTCATTGCCATCTGCTTGTACCTCCTCTCACTTCACTTCCTTGCAGGTAGAAAGGTATTAATAAACCACAGAAATTGCAGATGAAAGTCTGGCATTGCACAGCTGCCTGCATGCAGTCTGCCAGAAACTTGTGTCCAGTGGTGCCGAGGATTTGCCTGCCAAGCGCTGCCCTGCCCTCACTGCAGTTCAGGGTGTTCCTAAGGTCACTTTAGTGCAGCAGGAGCTTCAAATGTGAGGAGCTGTGAAAATGTTGGCCTGTTGGGCTGTGTGCTGAGTTGTCCTGCAGAGTCAGTGAATTTCTGAAGCCACAGGTACTCCAGTCATCAGTGTGCTCATTGTAAGCCCGTGGGAAAACTACTGCCATGTTAACCTGTTGGGCTGTTCCACAGGTCCAGCTTTGCATATGGCTCTAGGAACAAAGCTGGCATGGATTTTTCACAGTAGGGAAACCTTTTGGCAGCAAGCTGCTGCTTATCCTACAGAAAAAGAAGAAGAAAACAAAGCTTAGCAGTTTTACAGTAATCCAGTGAGAAATTGACTTAAAATAGTAGTGAGTTTGGGATTTTGCATGTTCCCCATTGTTTTGGTTTGACTACAAAGTATTTTAGAAAAGTGCTTGTGGGACAGGAGATGACAGTGCCAAGAGAAAAATCCTTCAGGATAAATAGTTCCCTGCCTTCCCCTCTCTGTGAAGTGCTCGAATTAGCAAAAAATAACAAACCAACCAACCACAAACAAACAACAACAAAATAAACCCAAACCAAAACCAAACCCACAAACAAAACCAAACCCACAATCACAGAATCACAGAATGCCAGGGTCTGGAAGGGACCTCATCCAGTCCAACTCCCCTGTCAGAGCAGGAGCACCTAGAGCAGGTCACACAGGAACACATCCAGGCAGGTCTTGAATATCTCCAGAGAGGGAGACTCCACAACCCCCCTGGGCAGCCTGTTCCAGGGTTCTGTCACCCTCAAGGTGACAAAATCTTTCTTCCTGTTTCCATGGAACTCCCTATGCCTCAGCTTCCACCTCTGCCCCTTGTGCTGTCACTGAGCATCACCCAGCAGACCCTAGCTCCATCCTCTTTGCACTCACCCTGCACATCTTTATAAACGTATATGAGGTCACCCCTCAGGCTCCTCCTCTCCAAGCTAAAGAGCCCTCAGCCTCTCCTCATAAGGGAGATGTTCCACAATCTTGCAGGCTCCATGCATAAGCAGACAGCTATGCAGATATCTGGAATGTAGTAGCTAAGGTGATTTTTTTCAAGTGAAAGATGCTTTTGAGGCATTTTCATTTCTGTTCTGTAAATGCATGAGAGTGCTAATGTTTGCTATGGAACTCCTGACAGTCAGAGAAGAAAAGCTAATGAACTGTTCTATGTGTTTGCAGGTGATGGCAGGGTCATGGCAGAGTTGACCACAATGAAAATGTCTTAGAGTCACCTGGTAAGCTGCTTTCACCAGAGAAGTGTAGTGTCACCTCTATGGGCTATTCCCACCATAGCAGCACTGCTTGGGCTGCTACTGACTCACTACAACTCAGGGCAGCTTCCAACAGCTTGTCTGGTGAAGCCTGGTGAAGTCAGGATCAAGGGAAACAGGATGAATGTGCATCTCGGGTGGCAAATGCTGCAGGGAGCCTCTACAGGTCAGGGCATTTTGCTGCAGTAACTCCATTGTAGCAAGCTTGGTGCTCTGCTGGTTCAGAAATTCATGGTCTCAGCGCTAAAGCTAATCTTTGTAGTGGGACTGTTGAGTCTAGGGCAAAATAAGTGTGTTGCAAGGTGTGAGGGATATGTGGGTTTGGGACTAGGAAACAACAGCAATATAATTGCATTATTTTGACAGATACTGAAGCATTGGTGTGGACATTTACTTGTTTAGACCAGACCCCAGAATCTGGAGGAGGGGTCATGATTTGCCCTGATTTCACCATACTTATTTGGCTTTAAGGTAGAAATGTAAAGCGAGATGCAAAAATTACAGAGGATAATAGCTTTGGAGATATTTCAGGGCATTGTTTTGCAAAGCATTCATAGCATGAAATCACAAAAGCAGCTGCTTTCCTGGTGGCAAAGCAGATGGGAGGGCTTTCTGTGTTTTGGGAGTCCCTGGCCTGCTAACAACCTGCAGCCAGGAATGTGACAGCCACCCTCAGCCCGGGCATGGGCTTGAAATCACCATGGCATAAAAAAAAATCCCTGCAAAAAGATGTGCCTCCACCTGGCACCTGCGCTGAAAGGTCCCCGACAGGGTAACCACAGTGTGTCCCGTCCACCCTTTGATGATCTGTGACAGGAAATGGTCAGGGGTTTTGAGCCAACTTACCAGGCCCTTGAAAATAGAAGCATTTATCTCCTTCATGCTTCCTGATCCTCTCCTTTTGGGTTCTCTCACACTTTATAGCACAGGTACATTGACTGTAGGCTGGCTGGCTGTAACTGTGGCCCAACAACTCAGTCCTAATGTTGTCACAATTATCTCTTACTAAAGTGTAAATCATGCTTCAGCCCTCCTGCCCTCTTCAGCATCGCTCCTTTAAGCTCACCCTTTGCAGCTCTGTGGTTTGTGATTCTGGTGCATCAGCTACGTGATCCCCATCCCAGAGCTCCCTGGGAACACATTGCCCTGTGTGTTCATACTTGCTGCTGAATCCTGTAGCCTTGCTGGGTGTGGCTGTGAAGCCTGCCTTTTGGTTACTCACTTGTCTGTGTATTTTGGTTTCCACTGCATACTCCCCTGTGTTTCGGGTAGAGCCCTGTACTACAGCTTAGGTACCTCGTTTGCCTGTCCCCTGTCAGCAGAGCAAATCACTTTATTGCCATGAATCAGGTAAGAGGAAAGTTCCAGAAGCACAAAGCAGTAATTATTGGTGCTCTCCATCCTTAGGAAGCTCAGGCAATGGCAAGGTGCCCAGCCCTCCAATCTGACAGAAACTGGGCTGAGAAGCACACTCACAGTTCCTCAAGGATGGGACAGTTTTCTTTTTTCCATTTCCAGACTGACATTTGCCACATCACATGCTTACTTGCAAAGTCATCTCTGACAAGGTGTCCTGAATGGACAAAAAAGCCTCAAAATTGCTCTGAACCAGACAATGAGGCAGAAGCTAGTAGATCTGCTTCTTTAGGCTTGCCTGGACATGTTACAGAGCCAGAATGTGGCTTTTGGCCACATTTGAAAAGAAGGCTTTCTATAGGTTGCAATACCAGGGTTTACCCCTAGACCTGTGTTGCTACTGGCCATTATTGCCTCGGGAAACCAGCCCAAAGGGCCAGAGCATTGTCTTGCCATTGTTCACGCTCTGGAAGGAACCACAAGCTTTGCTTGGAAGCTGAACTGTGTTTCAGTTTACCCAGACAAGACAGCAAAGCCCCTCACTATTCTCAGCGTTGTAAAGCCCAGAGGACAGATACTTGTCTTGCCGGGCCGAGAGGCGAAACCCCAGAGGAGCCGAGTCCCCGGGACAGTTTTGTTTGATTGGAGCAAGGAGCGAGCGCTGCTGCAAAAGGATCACAGCCAAGAAACCTCCTCTCTACAAAGCTTTTAGCTACAAACCCTTTGGGAGCAAATCCTGCCTCAGCAATAAGCTGCAGACACCAACAGAAAGTGAAACTCTGCTCCTGCAGCTTCCACGTGGTCGACGCCATTTTGGTTTGCCTAGATCTTAACGTTTGCAATGAGGTATCAGGATCAGTGAGGAATTACAATACCTGATTTTTTTTATAAGCATCTATTGCAGGTCTGTTGCCCTGGGGAATTCTGGAGTTCCCCACCCCCTGTTGTGGGCCATCGCCAGCTTCATTGCCAAGGTTCCTTTTCTTTGCAGTTTAAAGTGCTGCTTGCTGTTTCTGGATTTTTATACATATTGTTTAAATTGTTACTTGTTCCTGCTGGTGAGGTATCTGTTCCACGACCGAAACCCCTCGAACCTGTAAATAGGCTTTATTTAATATTTTTTGTGGGATTTTTTTGGTGATTAATAAAATTATTAATATTTTTATTAATCGCTCCGCTTATTGAACATTAATTTATACTTTTATAGACCAAAACACAAGGGAACTGCATACTTAGTTTTTCTTACCTCATAGTAGTCTTACCAGAAAGTTGCTCAGATATCTCAGCACAAACCAGAAGAGCCTGTAGATCTCCAGCTGAATTGTGGACAGATGCAGTGAACTGTCTACCTCCATCCAGCCTTCAAGCATAAAATGGTTTCAGGTGGAAAATACCTTTACCATCATCAAGTCCAAGCATAACCTAACTCTAAACCATGTCTCTTAGCATGTAATTTTAAATATCTCCAGGGATGGGGATTCAACCACTTCTCTGGGCAGCCAATTCCATATGCAATCTAAACCTCCCCTGCTGCAACTTGAGGCCATTTCCTCTTGTCGCTTCCACGGAGTTGAAGAGAGCAATGAGATCTCCCCTCAGCCCCCTTTTCTCTAGACTAAACACCCCCAGCTTCCTCAGCTGCTCCTCACCAGCCCTGTTCTCCAGACCACCTTTGTTGCTCTTCTCTGGACCCACTCTGGCACTTCAATTTACTTCTTGGAGTAAGGACACCAAAACTGACCCCAGGGTTCAAGGTGTGGTCTCACCAGTGTTGAGTACAGTGGGACAATCACTACCCTGGTCCTGTGTGTCATGCTATTCTTGATACAGGCAACCTGTGATGGTGTCTGGGGAGGGCTGCCCTTTGTTCCCCATTTGTCCCCATGTACTGATGTTCCCAAAGCCTTATTCCAGATCCTTCGGCTCCCTTTTTTCCTTCACAGGTAGCCACCTGGACTAAGATAGCTTTTAAGCCTATGACTAAATCTGGTGCTAAATAACTGCACTGGAGAGTTACAGATAAGCTAATGAGATTCCTTGAGCAGTAGGAACTGAAATTAGTTTTTCAAGATGCCAAGTAGAATGAGTGGTGTACTAAGTACAGCAACCAAAAGCACTTCATTTCCAGTGCAGAGGGACTTCACTGGAAGAATTAACACTTGAATTAAGGTGGATAATTACTGAAGTGATTTAAAGTTATACAGGAGTAAGACTTCAGAATGTGTTTTGCTTCACAGAAGATGCCTCAGTAGTTATGTGCTGCAGACAACCATGACAGTGCCAAGAAGCTGAGCGCTGAAGAAGGCCATACGTGGTATCATGAAAGGCAGCAAGGAAGTTCTTCTTGCACATCTCAGCTGTTCTGGACCAGGCCTTAGAAGATGGGCTGGCCTTGATGTACATGTGGAAGACCCACACAGGCACTCCTGCCTTTTGACATGTCCTCTGCCACCAACTCCTGCTGCAAGCACTGGCTACAACACTTGCTCTCCCTCCTCAACTTCAGAACTTGTAAACTAGAATTAACAGCAGTCACCACTGGGGCTGTTCAGAGACTTCCCTCTGTTACAATGGTTTTCACAGCCAGGCTGCTGCAGTCCTGCTCAGTATTGCTGTTATTAAATGTGCTTTCATAGCTTGCTGTGCAGCAGAGCAGCTGCCTTCTGCGTGCTGGTGTAAGCTACCATTATGCTGGGTGGTATTGTGTATGCTACTGTATTGTTGGCATCTGTCTCTGTCATTTAGATTAATTTGGAAATTATGTAGTGACTTGAGGAAAACTGCTGTGGAATTGGAGGTTGGTAGGCTGGGAAATATAATTATGTGTAATTATGTAATAATTGTAATTGTAATTGTGTAATAAATGCAATACTGAATGGTCTTGCATATAAACCAGAGTACTGGAATATAACTTTTGGTACCTTTTCTGTTTCTGGTTTTGTTTTTGTTTTGTTTTCCTCCAGCATGGGGTACTGCATTCTCTTTGTCCATGGTCTCAAAAAATTGTCTACATGGTTCAATAAGTGGAGAATTACTGTTCCGACCCTCTTTGCTTTACTGCTGCTGCTCTTTTCCTGGAAGACCGTGAAACAGAATGAAATCTGGCTGTCACGAGAGTCCCTTTTCAGGTATGAATGACCAAGGAGAATCCTTGCGTGTTTGTGTTGTTTTCAATGTTCCATGCCACAGTTCTCTTTAGCACAAGTCCTTCCATTTTGATTATTATGAAAAATACCCACTTTCTGTTGTCTGGCAACAGTGCAAAGCTGGTGTCAGCACTTTATGTGCTTATGTGCAAACTTTGGTTCAGGCAATTGCATTTTTAAGACACACTGGTTTTAAATAACTTCAGTTCTGCGGATTTGCCAATAATGTAACACTTTCCTTCTGAAAGGCATAGCAAATGCTCCCTGTGCAGCCCTTTGGAACAGCAGAGGAATGCTATTGCATATATTGAATTTTGTTTCTCGATGTCCTTGATGACAAAACTGAGATGCCATGAAGTACCAGACTTAATGTACTGTGTTTCATTTCATTTGATTACTCTTTGCCAAATGTCTCTCTTTACAACTTCATTTATGTATTTTTTTGCACTGAAGCAGACTGTTTCATGTTGTGTTTTGCTAGCAAATGTATTGTATTTGCCTCCAGCTGCTTTCAGCAGTTGTCTAATTGTGAAGTACTTGCAGAGACGTAGGTGATGGCACATGGGTTGCTTCGCTTTGTTTTCTAACTTATTGGCCAGAGCAAACTTTAATTTACGCAGCACTGAAGAGCATGAAATTGGGTTTTGTGTGTATCCTCTGGACTTCAGTAAAAGCTACTGATGTGTCTGGGGCTCCGTTAGTGGGATTTTATTTTCTTTTTTAAATCTGGAATGAGTTTCCTCCCTCTGAGATGATTCCTTGTCTGTCTCCCTGAAACGGTGTTTGTTCAAACAACAGCAGCCATGGTGACTGGTCTGGGCTTGCACAGCAATCCCCATGAAGTACACCTCTAGTCCAAACTCTTCTGTGTAATTGTGGCCAGTCAGAGGAAAGCTGAATACCTTTCCAACTTGTATGACTCTCTTGAGGATAGGGGGGTGGGAAGATGGCAATTCAATATGCTGCATTGCAGACATCATCTGCTATCATTATGTACAGCTCTGGTCACCTGTGTTTAAGAATGATGAAATCTAGCTGGAGTGGATGATGGGAGGACATTTCCTCCTCCTAAGAAGCACTCTTGGGGTGATATGAGTTGCCACGGGGTCTGTTGCAGAAGAGAAGGATAAGGTTATGTCTGCTTAGTTGGGCACAAATGGGCTTCTGTCCATCCTACATCTATTGAAAGTGAAGTGACCACCTAGAAGCCAGCCTGAATTCAGAAACCATGCCACTGCTTCAGTGCAGCACTGAGCTGGAACTAGCACACCCTGCCTCAAGGTAGGGATTTGGTGTTGCCCAGGGAATTAGGCAGGGCTTGGTGTCTTGGGTTGAGCTTTCTCACTCTGCAGCTCAGACCTTGTGTTAACAAATCCAGGAAAGTGATCTGACTTTGAAAAGGCAAGAGAGTAGGTGTGCTCCTGCTGGGTCACTTCATAGCACAGCCTGCCTCTGGAAGCAATCAGCAGCAGATGCCTAGAAAAGCAGTGTGAAAACAGTGGCAGCAGCAGTGATACCTCTCACCAGCTCTTTCCCAGCTTGCACTAATCTGCAGTTTAAAGATTCCTGAGTCAGGTGTTACTTGGAATTTTTTGCTTTTAATAGCCATTGACTTTCCTCTGTTAATGTCTCTAACTGGTTTTTCATATCTATTTATACTTTTGGCTTCTACAGCATCCTGTGCACTGGGCTCTGCTGTTAAATTACACAGTATGCATGCTAAGACTTCCATTCTGTGCACTGTGAGCCTTCTGCCTGATCACCTTGTCTGGTGTCCCCCAGTTCAGTGTGCTGAATGAGTAATGAGTAACTATCAACTCATCATTTATCCTCTGCCTTCCACACCTTTACCCTGTGCCCTCAGCCAAGGTAGTTGTTTTCACACTGGAGTCTGCTGGCTTTGAACTCTTCTCACATGGAAGCTGTTCTGCATTTCTGATCCTGCTTGTCAGTCTTTGCTGGATGCTTTCAAAGTCTAATCTGTCACTTTGTGGAGACCAGAATCACCTTTCAAGACCCACAGTAAAGCAGGATGGGTTTCTGTTTTGTGTTCTCTTCTACTAATTCCTGATCTTCCACTTGCCTTTTATGACCTCTCATAAGCACTGGGTGATATTTTCACAGCACTATCCACCCACACTCAAAGATAGAGTCATAGAATTCTTTAGGTTGGAAAAGACCTTTATGATTATAGATTCCACTGTTAACTGTGGTGGAGTGGGAAGGTTCCCCCACACACACACACAAAAGAATCCACAGCTAACTCAGTCAGAGAAGCAGATGAAAGCTATATTTTACAAGCAGATATGGAATGCAATGAATATGTACAAAAATATACAATATTTACAATATATACAGAAATATACAGCAATGTATGTAATACAGGAAACCTTTCCCCAACCCCCCTGCGGCCAGGGGGGTTCGGCCTGTCCCTCCCTTCTCCCTCCCTTCTCCCTCCCTACCTCCCCTTTTTCCCAAAAGGGTTAGAGAGAAAGAGAAAGGAAGGTAATTAAAAGGGGAAAACTTTGCTAAAGCTCAAAGCGAATGCAAAGTTAGTTTTCTCTTATCTGGTTAGCAAGAATCATTCCTGCGTAGCAAGCTGCTGCTTCAGAGAGAGAAACGGGCCAGCTCACAGTACAGGGGAAAGAAGAAGACTGACTGCCCCCCCCGACTGAAAGACCAAGCTAGAACCTACAGCCGGGTTCCACCAATGAAATTGGATTAGCATATCTTTGTTTTTATTCAGATATCAAAAACATTCAGCCAGAGTGTTCAGAAAGTGTCCCTTTTTTAAAGGCACAGCCTAAACCGGTCACATTAACCTAGCACTGCCAAGTCCCCTGCTAAACCATGTCACTAAGCACCACAACTACCTCCAGGAATGATTTCTCCTCCACAAGCACCTCCAGGAATGATTACTCAACCACTTCTCTGGGCAGCCTGTTACAATACTTTGCAACTCTTTGCTGAAGGAATTTTTTCCTGATATCCAATTTAAACCTCACCTGGCTCAACTTGAGGCCATTTACGTTTGTCTTTGTTGCTTGTTACATGGGAGAAGAGACTAACACCCACCTTGCTCCAGCCTCCTTTCCTGTAGGCTGAAAAACCCAAATTCTCTCAGTTACTCCTTGTAGGACTTTCACTATGAGACCCTTCATCAACTTCACTGCCCTCCTTTGGACACACTCCAGCACCTCCCTGTCCTTCGTGTAGTGAGGAGCCCAAAACTCTGCACAGTGTTTGAGGTGCCGAGTACAGGGTGGGTAATCACCCCAGTCTCTTGTCCTGCTGACCACGCTGGTTCTAATGCAAGCCATCTTCTATTGGCCTTCTGGTGCACCTGTTGTGAGAGGATACTTACTCGAGGGGAAACATCTGCTTTAAATACATCAGCCTGGGTGCAGATTTATGCAGACTTATGCAGACTTGGAGTATGTGTACACACTCTCTGATACTCATGCCTGTAGCAGAACTGTATTTCATCTGCCATCTTCTTGCCCTACCCTCAATACCATGAGATCCTCCTGCAGTCTTTTGCAGTCAGCTTTAATTCCTGCAATGTGATTCATGTTGGAGTCATCAGCAAATGTGTTGCCTCCCTGTTTGCTGCCTTTTCAAGGTCCTTTGTGAACATATGAAGCAGCTCGAATACCACTGCATGTCTTGTGGGAAACCTGCTTGCAGTCTTCTCTGATTGTAAAAACTGTCCACATAATCATGCTCTTTGCTTGCTGTCTTTCAGCTGAGTATTGATTCAGGACAGGACCTTCTCACTTGCTCCATTTAAGAAACTGAAGTCTTTAGTCAAGGATTTTAACCAGAGCCTTTTGAACATTGAAATGCACACCACTGATATATGCAACTCTACTCGTTTCTCCAGTGGCAGCCTCAGTTAAATGATAGGATACAGACTGCAGCTAACAGCAGCTTCATGACTGCTTTTCTTTGGATGCATACTACCAGATGCAATGGATTTACTGCTGCTCATGTTAATTTATTGTAAAACCTCATTGACTGCCACTTCAGTTTGAGGCAGTGTATTAGACTTGCCCCTGTAAAGGAGAGGCTCCTGTGTGGCAGCCCCCTCAGTTCCCATGTAGTGAGCACTGGTGCAAGTAATCCATTTAGCTTTTCTGCAGAGGCCTTTTCTTCTTCCAGCACTGCTTTTAGACCTCCACCGTCTGTTTGCCTGAGGGAATATTTGGCAGGTTTCCTATATCTGATGTGTTCCATTGATGGCTTTGGCAAGTTTTTCCTTAAATCTCTTTTGGTCTGCCTAATTAGGGTTTATGTTTAACTTTCTGAAGTTTGTACTCTTTTTCCTTTTTCCTTCTGTAGCTCTGATGCTTACTTTTGAAAGGGTGGCTTTCATTTCTCATAACCTGCTTTCCTATGCTGTTTGCCTTTCTGTCGTCCTTTCAGGATCTTCTTTGATAGATGTTATATATTTCTTCTGAGTCTGTGATATGATAGTGAGTCTTCTTCTTGATGGGAAGGCAATGCAAAATAACAATAGTATAGCAAGAAGATAATGTCATACCATGACTGGGAGACCTTTCTGGAGCAAGAGGAGGAGGCTGTATACAGGCTGATAGTGAGAGGAAGGAGAAGTGGATGAAGACATGTGCAGCAGCAATAAATTAGAAAGGACAGAACAGGAGGAAGAGAAGGAACAGTAAAGACGTATGTGAGGAACGAGCTCAGTGCTAAATTTTAAACACAACCAGTTTATCATAAACTAAAGGCAAAGCAGCGCTGGGCGCAGAGCAGGTTTGCTAGAGGCACCATAACAACACGAGTTGAACTTATAGAGACGTCAAACATACATATTCATACACATTCATACCTTCCCCCAGCATGTTCCCACCCTTCTCCATCAGGGCTGGGACAAAACCTGCACTTTTGACCTGGCCAGTCTTCAGGCATGTCGGCGCCTCACCTTTCTCTCCCCAAACCCCACACAATAAAGACCACAACTGATCAATCAATCCAATCCAATCCAATCCAATCCAATACAATCCAATACAATACAATACACCAGGTTGGAAGAGACCTTCAAGATCATCGCGTCCAACCCATCAAACAATCCAACCCACCCAACAACTAGACCATACAGCCAAGCACCCCATCAAGTCTTCTCCTGAACACCTCCAGTGAAGGTGACTCCACCACCTCCACGGGTAGCCGATTCCAATGGGCAATCACTCTCTCCGTGTAGAACTTCTTCCTAACATCCAGCCTAAACCTGCCCTGGCGCAGCCTGAGACTGTGTCCTCTTGTTCTGGTGCTGGATGCCTGGGAGAAGAGGCCAACCTCTGCCTGGCTACAACCTCCCTTCAGGTAGTTGTAGAGAGCAGTAAGGTCACCCCTCAGTCTCCTCTTCTCCAGGCTAAGCAACCCCAGCTCCCTCAGCCTTTCCTCATAGGGCTTGTGTTCCAAACCCCTCACCAGCTTTGTTGCCCTTCTCTGGACACGTTCCAGCAAGTCAACATCCTTCCTAAACTGAGGGGCCCAGAACTGGACACAGTACTCAAGGTGTGGCCTAACCAGTGCAGTGTACAGGGGCACAATCAGCCCAAAGAGCGCATCTCACAGTCCTGAGCAATTCCCCTTGCAAAAGCCAAACATTAAAAACAATTTCTCACAATCCCTCCCCTTCTTTCTACTACATTTGGCTTGAGCCATAATAACCTAAGAAATCCTCCCAAGAGGATCCATTTTTTCCACCCGTTCCAAATGTGGGGCTGGAACAGTTACATAAACTGGCAACAATTCTGTATCAAACAAAAGGATTCTAATTTCAACTTCCTGGTAAAAAGAATGGGATAACAACTGATGTTCCTTGCCTGAAAATATTTCCTCTTTTACTTTAATAGGTACCATACACAGGGAGTGGGTATGGTGTATATACCAATGTCTGGATGACAACTTTCTCCCTCCGAGTGGTTAATCCTGGGAATTAGGAGTCCGGTTTGACTTGCAACTCCATTCACATGGCCTATAGGGTTGCTGCCCACAGCCATGGTTCTAGATCTTCTTCGTGGCAATTACAGAGGTCTACCTGGTCTTGCCTCCTTCAATGCCCACCAATGCTCTGCTCGGACCATGTCTCCTTCCCTTGTCCAGGGGCGTTGTACCAATTTCGAACCCCAACCTGTTTCCAGTTTGTGATGTTTTCAGGCAAGGACCATTACCACTCCTATTCTGATACTGGAGCTCATCTCATGACCATCTTTACATCCTCCATTTGGGGTACCACAGTCCATTCAGTGGGTGGATCCACCGGTCCTTTAACTCTGGTTGTGTGTGTCCATCCTCTCTCAGCCATCTGTATTGCAGTCTCTGTGGTCCCACTAGCTGAACAGTTTTTGGTGCTTTAACATGAAGAACATAGATGAATAAAAAAACAATCTGGAGAGAAAACTACAAAAGGGAATTAAACACAAGCTCCATTGACCTTTGGTTGTGCAACTGGAATCTGACTGCAAGCCCTTCATGGTGTTCACTCCACTGCACCAGCTCCACCAGCTGCTCCAGCGGCAGCCCACTTAGGTCCTGTACCGACAGCGGCTGCAACCGCCGCTCGCCTCGGCGCCTCACGGCACAGAGGCCACCACGGCGGTCAGGCTGTCCACCCAGCGAGTCCAGCTGACCACGGCACTCTTGGCCCAGAGCGAACCGTGCAACTCCTCCTGCACCAGCTCCCACTGCCGCCACTGTGGGCCTCCACCAGCGCCATCGCCATGGGCAGCAGCCCCTCCTGCATGCCCAGCCCCCCGGCCAGGTGGTTGCCCTGGATCTGCTCCGGGCTGATGCCATAGCGCACCCAGGCCCGGCTCCCGTCCGTCCTGGAGCTGTCTCGCTCCAGCACAGCCACACGGGCAGCGTGGATGGCCAACAGCCAGGCAGCCGCCTCCTCCTCCCTGAAGCCCGGCGTCACCTGTGCCTCCAGGTCACCAGAAAATGCCCCGCTCCACTGGAGAGAAGCCGGCAGCGGAGACCCAACCGCACCGAACCGCTTTGGGCTGCCCCATTCCTCCCGGCCCACCGCCGACACCGCCAGCAGCGCCAGGAAAGCTCTCCGCCCGCTGCCGCCGGGTTCACCCCATTACTCCGGGGAGCAGCTCCAGACCCACCGAGCCCCCGGCAGGCACAGCTCCGGCAGCGCCGCCGTTTCCCGCCGCAGCAGCAGTGTCCAGAGCTCCGGCAGGGCCCCCAGCAGCAGCAGCCCCAGCACGGGCAGGGGACCCGGCGCGGCCGCCTCGCCCTCCCAAGGCCTCTCTGCACCTGTGGAGAGGACACTCTGCCTTAACCCCACTAAAGCCCTGGGCAGGCACCCGCGGCTCTGCAAGCGGCAGCGCAGCATCCGCACACACACCCAGCACACCGAACAGCTCAGCCAGCCTCAAAGAAATAAATTCTACATCTGACTGCATCTTGCTCTGCTGCTCCAAGACACCACAGCATGGGCGGTAGCAGAGTGCTCTGATGATCAGCTTCTCCGGCCTCTGCATTAGCCTGCTCACTGAGCTGCTGGCTCTTAACAGAAACCCAGAGCCACAGCCTCAGGAGCAGGTCCCCACTCCTGAGTGGACACATGCAGAGGCAGTGCAGGGGAGACAGTGTCATCTGCAGCCAGCACAGCAGGAGCTCTTTGCAAACCAGAACCTAACATGAAGATATCCCCCATTACTGCTGTGGCTGCCACTGGTTGAATACACACCCGCCAGCCTCCAATGCTACTGGCTTACATGACCCTCTCCATTCCTGAGTCAGCACTCCATCCTCCCTCTGTATACTCAGGGAAGAGAGGCTCAAAACTGGAACACTAATCCCTTGTCTTCCCCTGTCCAAATGAAGTCACCATCCCCAACTGTCATGAACAACCATTTTTCCACATATAGCAATTGTTTAACCCTTTCACAATACAACTGCTGAAGCTTAACCACCAACTCTATACACATATGCTGCAATTCCCTGCTTTTAGCTCCTTTTTCTTTTTTTTTTTTTCCCCCTTTGGTTCCTTCCCATCTCAGAGCTTATACCAATCATCTGATTGACTCCAACTATTACTCCATACATCACACCCACCAATTCTTCAGATAAAAACTTAACTGACTATATCCCTCAATCCACAATCCACAATATCCCAACAATCCTTGCCTTGGAGCTTGAAGAGACACAATCCACCCTCCTTCCAACTCCAATTGCCCCTTCTCCCGAAATCAACAGGTTACCTACACCTAAACCCCCTCTATTTTCTCTGCCTCATCCTTAATGTTTAACTGTAACATTCTGACCGTCATTTGCCCCTCTTCCAGAACTACCCTTATGTCCAATTGAACTATCTCTCCCTTGTAAATTACATCTTGCACTTGGTACTAAGATATACCCTAGCCCAATTCTAGCTTCAGTCTCCAATTTAACATCCTTAACTACCGGGACTTTAAATCTTTCTCCCTTTGCCCCTAAAACTTGCTCGCCATACCTCCTCTAGGAACCTTGGTAACACGAATAACCCTCCTTCTCTGACCTGAGCCTGGCCACCTCCTGGGCCTGATCCTTTGCCAGTCCCTGGCGGGCACGGCTCAGCCGCTGCAGCTCCTGCTCTGCCCACGTCTGTGCCAGCGCCTCGCCCGCCGCACCCTGATCCTGCACCGCCTACCACAGGTGCTGGTGCAAACACTGATACTGCCCTTGCAGCTCCAGCTGCTCTGTGCGCAGCCCCTGCCTGCCCTCTGCAGTGCTGTAGCCACGGCCTCGCTCCAGGCCCGCCCAGAGCTAGTCCAGCTCCTGTAGCAACTGCCGGGTGTGGCCGTGGTTGCGGCCACACTCCCTTTCCTCCTCCAGCCATGCCAGGCTGTGACTCAGTTCTGCCTTGTCCCAGGCCAGCCCTGCTGCCAGCTGGTGGCCAAGGCGTCCCGCAGTGGACCCTACATTCAGCTCCTGGACCGACTGAACATTTTAACGTTTCTTCTTGAGGTCCCACTTTTATAAAGTGGTTTCACTCTCTTTCCTTCCATATATAAGCTTAATACTATATCCTCAAAAACCTTAAGATCTCTCTTCTCCTTGGGCAATCTCGTTTCAAATGCATAACCTTTCCACAGTCTACTTTTCTCTCTATGCCCTTCCTCCATTATCCTTTTTGCCTTCTCCTTATCCAGCGTATTGTGCCTCCAATACACTAACTGTAACCCCAGAGGACTGTCCGGGGGTATATCCCTGGGTACCCTTGTGCTCCCATGTTTCCCGGGGCTGGTCTACACCTGACCCTTGCCCCATTTCCCGAGGTCCATGCTTTCCGTCACCAACCACTTCATCCCTTCACTGGCCAAATCCCTTGCAGGATACTGGAAACGCAGTTAGAAGGACGCCGCACTCGCTTCGTGGATCCGGACTGACCAGCCCACGTCTCACGCACACACTCTCACCGACCTCAATACCCGCCCAACCGGACAATACTTACAGCCCTTTTCTTGCCCGGGACGTTGTGCACAAGAATTACAGGCAGCTGCAGCAATGGGCAGCTCCTTCCCTTTGCCTTTCTCTTATAATGTTGGCTGGATCGTTTACCCGTGTTCCGAGAGACCTCCAGGGTCCTCCTTCCGGGCCGCCGAAATCGGTGGGGGCGCCCCCCCGCTTCTGAAGGGTCCCGAGAGCCATTGCAGACAGAGGAATCACGTCGGGTCACCAAATTGTGAGGAACGAGCTCAGTGCTAAATTTTAAACACAACCAGTTTATCATAAAATCGAGGCAAAGCAGCGCTGGGCGCAGAGCAGGTTTGCTAGAGGCACCATAACAACACGAGTTGAACTTACAGAGACATCAAACACACATATTCATACACATTCATACCTTCCCCCAGTACATTCCCACCCTTCTCCATCAGGGCTGGGACAAAACCTGCGCTTTTGACCTGGCCAGTCTTTACACAATAAAGACCACAACTGATCAATCAGCCCAAAGATTGAACCTTACAGTCCCCAGTAATTCCCCTTGCGATAGCCAAATACTAAAACCAATTTCTGACAAGTATGAGGAAAAATAATAAGGAAACAGAGCAAATATATAGATGTGGGAAAGGAGACATAAAAAAACCTACTCAGTAGTGTCTGTTTGTTGGATTTTTATTTTAACCAGTGTGTGCTGAGAGAATCTTCACTCCTCTTCCTAGTTCTTTATTCTTCTTCCTCCAGCTGCTGCTTTAATTAATTACCTCTTTTCCCCTTAATATCATAGTATCATAGTATCAGTCAGGGTTGGAAGGGACCACAAGGATCATCTAGTTCCAACCCCCTGCCATGGGCAGGGACACCCTACACTAGATCAGGCTGGCCAGAGCCTCATCCAGCCTGGTCTTAAACACTTCCAGGGACAGGGCCTCAACCACCTCCCTAGATAACCCATTCCAGGGCTTTACCACTCTCATGGTGAAGAACCTCCTCCTCACCTCCAGCCTGAATCTCCCCACCTCCAGCTTCATTCCATTCCCCCTAGTCCTATCACTACCTGAGATCCTGAGAAGTCCCTCCCCAGCCTTCTTGTAGGCCCCCTTCTTTTACTTTTTTTCACTTTGGCTCAACTTTCCATTCATCCACTTTCTTGAAAGTCTTTTTTCAGGGCTGATCTGTTTCAATTCCCTTGGCTGAGACCCATTCTGTTATACACACTTGCTATGCTGGTCAGTGAGATGTTAGTATACTCAGCCTGTTACCAATTCTTTGCTTATACCACATTTTGACCTCTTCTCAGGCCTTACCCTGCTTTGATATCATTGTTCCCATCTTTGGGGCATCCTGACTCTTAGTCTTCAGCCCAGGAGCCAGTTTTTCAGCAGTCCCACCAGGATCCTGGCTGAAAGAAGCAGTGTGCCAAGGAATGATGCTGTCTGAAGATCTGATGCACCCTTCATAGATGCACAAGCATAGGTGCAAGGGCTACATGAGAAGC
Organism: Picus viridis; assembly: GCA_033816785.1. Taxonomy (NCBI): domain Eukaryota; kingdom Metazoa; phylum Chordata; class Aves; order Piciformes; family Picidae; genus Picus; species Picus viridis. The sequence continues at coordinate 4,126,383 of CM066568.1, forward strand.
AAATGAACCACAAAAAGTGGCTAAGTAAACAGAGATCCAAATGTTTGAGGTATAGTGTTCCAAGAGAAGCCCCACATATTTTGTCTGCATGTGGGCTGTGAGGGCTTTGTTGTTGTTAAATATTTAAGGAACTGCCCCACAGAACAAATGCACAGGTCAGGAGGTCAGGCTCCATGGGCTCCAGCTGCAGTTTAATGGCTGAACCCATAAGGAGGAGGAAGTGAGGGCTGTGGGCTAACCTATGCATCCTTTGTACGGACCTGTCCAAGGTTTGTCAAGCTGCCACATTTCCTGCTGCTCCTGGAAACCATCTGCAGCACTGTCCACATTTGTGACAGTGCCTGCAAACCCAGCGGTACCCAGCAAAGGAACAGTATAAAAGTGGCACTTCCTTCTTAGCAGTGTTGTCTCCCAAGCCAGGTCTGCTGACTTCAGCCATTTGAAAAAAGCAGCCCAGCCCCAGAGGTGGCATTGGCTGCTGTGCGGTTTTGTGAATGCAAAGGATTCCCAACGAGACCCCACCCATCTCCCCGGGCACCTGCTGAGGCAGGAGTGGCCTCGTTTCCTGCTAAACTGAGTACTTTTCATGTGGAAAATCGGGGAAGCCTCTGCCCTGCACCCGGTTCCTCTACAGAGCAGGAGACTTTTCCCAAATGAAGTGGGAAATGAGGCATTTGAGGCTGGAAAATACCACTGGCATTTCATTTATCAAATTTATGGCTAGTAGGCCTTTTGTTGTGCCATGGAGAGGAATTGCTATGTAAAAGGGCTTTGCCTATTTCTTATTTCCCATTTCTGTTGCCTGTTGCTGTCATAGAAGTCACAAAGGAGGGAAATCCTATGGAGAGGTGATGTCCAGTCTTGGTGGGCTTGTTTCTGACCAGAGCCAGGTCAGTGCCGTAGGTTTTCAGAAGGGCAAGTGTGTGCTGGGGAAGAGGGAAATAGGAGTTTGGAAAAGCACATTGGAAAATCAGATTGAAATTGTGAAAGACTGGGGGCTTGCAGAAAGCAGAATGGAAAAACATTGTTTTCCACTTTGTTATTTCTACTCCACCCTTTCCTGCTTGGCTTTGGTTATGGACATTATTTCCTCTGTCAAGGAGCAGAGTGTTCTGGCTGGTCAAGAAGCAATTAGCAGGAATGTTTGCCTACACTAGCCTAAAAAAATCCCCTTCCCATCCATGGCTGTATTTGCTGCTGCCTCCCAGGGCACAGAGACTCCAAGCAGCCCGGATCATCGCTGTGTGCACTTGCAAAGTGAAACACCCCTACAATTCCGGGGAAATAAATAGGTCAGGGTGCACCAGCAGTGGGATGCAGAAGAGAGCAGTGTAAGAACTCCAGCTGATTTCTGCCTGCCCTGTGGCATCCACCTCCAGCAGAAGCACACAGATGAAAGAAGCCTTATTAGTGATGGATTCATTTTAGGATTCATAATAAATTCTCCTTAAAGGAAAATGGCCCAGAGTTAAAATATTTAAGCATATGCACCTCTCTGTTCTAACCGTGTCCCTGAGAGCTGGTGTGTGTGTGATGTGCTCCTCACCCTTAACTCTGTTTGCTGTGCTTCTGCAGGAGCTGCAGCAGAGCCATCAACTCTCTGCATGTAGCTCAGAGAGCAGCAGTTTTGAGCGCCTGTCCTTGTCTCTGCCTGTAACAGTAGCACCAATGTAATGAAACCCTCCCTGTATAAGAATTAATATTCCAGTAATGCCCAGAGGTTGTAAGTGTGTAGTTAATAGCTCCCAAGGCCAATGGAAATGAACACAGCTGCAGCAGTCCCGCTTTGTGAAAACTAATACAGAAAATCGTTCTCTTAAGAATAGCATCAATTAACTGATTTAATTCCATGATTAGTCACAAAATGTCTTATTCCTGTAGTGTGCCCACTAAGTAATGTGGAAGTACCTGATGATGATGAGGCCAGATGTGAGGTCTATTTTTCATGTCAGTAGGCAAACTGTGGCTGTGTTGTGCAGAACTCTGTAAGACAAAGCTTTCTCAAGCAGGCATTAGCAATGCTTGGTACCACTTGGCTACAGATAACTAAAAAGAATCCTATTTATCACTACAGTTCTTCAGCAATGTTTTACAATTCTCAGCAAAGGGGTTCTGCAGCTGTGGCTGCATTTTCCCCATGGGGGAGAGGCAGTGCACCCTACTGTAGAGGCTGTATGCAACCCCATCTCGTTATGATTAACTTCCATGACCCCCAAAGTTAAACAGGCAAGAGAGACAAGGCTAAACAACAAGATCTGGGAATTCCCTAATCTTCACTTTCCCCACCTGGAGGGAGGAGGGTCAGAGACAATGGCAAAGAAAAGAGACATCTGGCAGGAATCTACTTGTGAGCAAGAAACAGTGCTTTGTCTGTTTCTGCATAAACAGATTCATCTGTCCTTATTTTCCATTCCCTCAGAGAGCCCCTCTTGATGTGCTGGAAAGGATTCTCACGTTAAACAGAGTACTGACTTCTCTGGAGTCTTGCAGGGCAAATGTTTCCATGTTGTACGTGCTCCTGTTCTTTCTCTTTCTCTCTTTAACCTTGAAATGGCATTTCCTCTAGCTGTGCAAGGTGTACCTTGCTTTCTGTGCTCTCAAGTAAATAAACATATGCTTACTCTTCGTGTTTTGTGGCCTCACTATGGATGTTGAGTCCAATATACACAAGGCAGGGGAGGCAGAGGGGAGTGGTGGTGTGACTGGGCAGCCGCATGTGTCAGTGGTGTGTTGTAACACCAGAGCCTGCTGCTCACCAGAAAAGCGCCAGAGTCCCATTAGCCCTCACTTCCTGGCCACACTGCTCAGCACTCAGCTGTGCATAGGTGCTGGGTCAGGACTCGGAGCATGCTCTGCTTCCCCTCTGGTGGCTGCTGCCTGTGGGAGCAGTACCTTCTGTCTGGTATCTGGAGCTGACAGATTTAAATCAAGGTTTTCATAAGGTTCTTCGTGAAACAAATTTAAGCAGGAGCCTGTTATGGCTGTGTTGTAGAGAGTACTAAGGTGCTTTCCATCTAAATATTAGCCTTTGAATTTAATAATTCACCTTTTGAAATGCAACAGCATTGGGCCACAGGGAGTGTTAGGGTGTTTGTGCTAGGGGTGCCTGCAGAAACAGTGACCAGGATGAGCTGAATTGCTGCCTCTTGTTTATGTCTGCCTGGGGCATATGGTGTGCCAGTGCATGGGGCAAGCTTGAGGTTGCAGCAGGAGTTGTGTTGGACAAGGGCTCAGCAGGTGACAAGGTGCTCAAAATCCAAGCACGCTTCTCAGAAAAAAGGGCTCACGAGAAGAAGGTGGACTTTAGGGAGGCAGAGTAACCTGGCCATTAACACTATCCTGCTTCTGTTCCTCTTCACAGCTCAGGAGTGAAGACTCTGCCCCACAATGCCAAGGTGCACTACAACTACGCCAATTTTCTGAAGGACCAGGGCCGTAATGTTGAGGCAATCTACCACTACAAAACGGCTCTCAAGTAAGTCCCTTGAGGGCCTGGGGGGCTCCACCTGCATGGTGCAGCCTGGCCCTTCCCCAGCAGGCATGAGACAAATTGCCTTCTCCTCATCTGTGGCTCCCGGGGTGGGGGAGTAGGCAGCTTTGCTTTTAGAGGCTGTAAAAAGTTTGCTGGCTTGATGTTGCTATGTCTTTAAATGAGACTGCCTCATTTCCCTCCAGGTCCATGTGTCTGTGGGGTGTGTGTGTGTGCACACTTTGATACATGAAATAGAAATGCTACCATAGCTACACAGAGAGCAATGAGGTGTCATTTATGCAGCTGAATGTATGCTGGTAAGCAGGAGGTAGCTGTCATAAATGCATTTTTTGGTTCCTGGGCCATTTATCTTAGTAAATTGTTAATGGTGCATGGCTGGAAAATGCCAGTGCTGTAGCCATCTGAAGTGCAGTAATAATAGCAGTACTTACTACCTGTATTGAGACTCTGTCCACAGGGCTTTGCATGGACACTAAACAAATTGATTCTGAAAATGCTCTTGTGCAGTAACAGGGTAAATGTCATTATCAGGGGAAAGCTGAGCAAGAGGCTGAATTACCTGGCCCATATTCACATGGTAAATCTGGGCTCAGGGTTGGTCTGTAATATGGGACATCTTCTGTCGACCTTCCTGACCATGTGTCATGTGTGGATGGGGTCATGTCCCGTGAGCAGCATCCCTTTGCTTGCTGCTCCTGCCAGTGCTGTTATTGTAGCTCAGCTGAGGCCTCTGCTGCTCCCCACTGCCCAGTCAGCACTTGGTGCAGCCAGCAGGTCTCCCCAGTTCCCCAAACCTCTCCCTTCTGGTCCTGGAGGACTGGGAGAAGTAACAAGCATCTCAGGGGAAAGGGTGGGAGGGGCTGGCAAGGGAAAGAAAAGATAGAGCATACACATAATGTCTTTGGGAATAACAGTAGGCATGAGAAGGACAGACGTGGCGAGGAGTGGCTCTGGTGGACAGAAAAGGCAGAGCTGAGCTCCACAGCACACTTCAGGAGGTGCAAGAAATGTTCTTTCCTGGCATGTGATGTGGGAAGCTCCAGAAATGACGTGTGTGTTTTGTCTTCTGGCTGGCTGACAGGGTTATAGCAAAGGCTCTCCAAGGGCTCCTAACCTATGCAGGTTTAAACTGGGAGGACAGGAGTTCATTGTCACTGAACCTGGTTAAAGGTGATTTTCAGCTCTTCTGAGCAGCCTCCCATTCTATTTTACTGTGCTGGGCATTTAGGAAGTCATTTAGAAAAACCTTCATCCTGTTTTTTAATGTTTCCAGAAATGGCAAACTCAGCACAACCATTAGTAAATTATACTGAAAGATAAGTGCCTTGGCTTTTGAAAATGCCCTCTTTTACTTTTAGTCTGATTTGTTTAACATCAGCTTCCAGTTACTGGGTTTGTTTACACCTTCAAATGCTGCACTGAAGATCCCATTATCAAAAATCCATTTTCCAGAGAGCAATCAACTCCTCCCTTAACCTGCTGCTTGACACAACCCCCTCATGTAGCTGCTGAGGGTTTCAGTGTTTTGGCAGTCCTCCAGTTGTTCCTGTAGCTAGTCTCTGAGCTTTCTCCAGCTTACCACTAAAGCCCAAGGTAAGTTAAAAAAGAAGACAGATCAAGAAAATTATCCAAGTGCTAGTGCACAGAGTAACATAGCTGCTCCTCCTGACGTTGCTTCTGCTGGTGTAAATGGGATTCACTGAGAAAAAATTTTGCTCTTCCAACTCAGCAGCACCCATTTACTGCAACTGTGATGCTGTCTTCTGCTCTGCACTATTTAAATTATGAAAGGGTCTGTCCTGAGAAATGACTGCAAACATTTCCTCAGCTTTATTGGCTAGCATGCTTTGTGCTGCTGGTATTGTTTATAGAGCATCCAAAGCCTTATTTGGGCTTGGAACCAGACTGACACAGCTGACTTGCTGTCTCAGGGGCACTGGTGCTAGTGCTCCACTTGCTTCAGTACATGCAGGGTTAGATGGCACTTCTGAAAAGGGAGTCTCTGTCCCCATCATGCACCTTTGCAATCTGACCTGGCAGCACAGACCAGGAGTTGGCTCTTTCCAACCACCTGTTGGCTCTGTCTAGACCTGTTGGCTGTGTCCAACCACCTTGTCTCTTTGCACTTCTGCTTTTCTTATTTTTACCCCTTCTTCCCACCTCTGTCATAGGGACATTATTCGGGGCCTGCGCAATAAATCGGTGTAAGAAGTGCAGTGTGTGCTCCTGCTGAGAATTACACCCCATGTTTTGCCTTCAGATATACACCTCCTGCAGTGCCTGGGGTTGTGTGTAAGCCTTGCAGGCTCCACTAGGTGCCTGTGTGTGATGGATGCATTGAAGCAGTGGAGAAGGTGATGGATGAGGGACAGGCAGCGTGATGATCACTACAGTGCAAGACTCTAGACAGGTATTGCAGATGAGAAGCAGTTTACCCATCCTCACAGACTCCAACTGTGCACTCTCTGCTCTGATTGTAGACTCTACAATTAAAGAGAAGGAAGTAGTAGATGTAATACCCTGATCAGATTTTGATGGTCCAGGGTATTTTTGGATACTGGCTTGAGCTGAAAATGGATGAACAACTGGGAAGCTGACTCACCCTTCACTCCATTCATCTCCATACCAGGGAGTGGGCAGACCAGCAGCTCAGCTGCTAGCACAACAAGCTTCCCTGATCTCCCTCAGGTATCCCTCACTGGTATCTGCTCTCCATGTGAGTCTAGGTGGATCCACACTCGCCAGATCACAGGAAACACAAGCAACTCAAGAGGCTTCACAGTCCAGCAGCAGTGCTGTCAGAAGTACAGGAGATCAAAATGTTCTATCTGCCTAGTGCACAATGAGCAGATCAATAAGGGCTTTAATAAGGAAATCGAATCAATAAGGACGTGGACTGCTGCTGCCCAGGAGAGAGCTGCTGGGAAGTAGTGGAGGGAGATCATCATCATCCTGTAGCAGCTTCACCTGGGGCAGTGGATGATGGCTCATCCATCATTCCAGCTCGCTTCTAACACTTGTGCCAAATTGCAGTTTAAGTCTGCTTGATCTCTGGTTGAGTGAACCTAACTGCGAACAGCAGTGCTCCTGTCAGCCCACACTTGACTGCTTGGCCACCAGTGTCATGATGCTGTCCTGTGCACTGCTGCTCTGCCAGAGGGGCCGGGTGTCATGTCCAGTGAAGCAAGCCCTTGCTCCTTTGAGGTCAGCAGGAGATGACATAGCTATAGCTGTGGGAAAGGATGTTGAAATGCAGACATTACATAGAGACTGAATCCTGGGAAGTTGATCCCTGAAGCTTTAATGGCTGTTCCCATACCTGCTTCCAAAAGCAGCCAGGCAGGATCCTCTGCTGGCACGTGTTGGTGTATCTCTGTTAGCTTGAGGGCAGGTAAATGATGGAAGAGAAGAACGTGCTTTCTCTGACAGAAAACCACAGGGCAGGATTCCAAGGCTAACTCAGCAACTCATCCCAACTGCTACCTGTTGATGCTCTTGCAGGTGGCCTGTCAAAAAACTCATTCCTCAGCTCAGGGGCCAGTGACACAACACCCTGACTTAGGCTTAGGGAATGAGTGGAATATAATCAATGCTGTCCAGAAGCAGGAGAAATTAAAACTGAAGTGAAATGCAAAGACTGAGGACAGCATTTGAGTGGGAGAGGGGGAGAATGAAAAGGAAAAAATGTTCTATGTACATAGGAAAATCTCCTCCAGTATGTTAGGTTCCTAAAAGGGGAAGGGAAGCTTTGGAGATACAAGATGAGTTACCTGATGGAGAGCTGGTGTTCTGCAGTTGTAGCAATGGGATATAAACCTTTCAGCTTACCTTCAGGGAAGCAACAAAAACACAGTGCTGGGTTAGGCTGCTTCGCTGCTTTGCCTGACCCACAGTAGTGACCCCAGGAGATACTTGGGGTTTGTTACCTGCAAAAAGGCCAGAAATACTCCATCTGAGATGTGAGCTGACCATGACTGCTCTGAAAGCTGTCATTAACATTCTTCCTTCTGTTGCAGATTGGTGGCTGTTGCTAGGAATTTCTGAAATAAGACTTTTCTCACCTTTGTCCTGTGTGTGAGGGTATGAGGCTGTGCCACCTCATGCAAATGTGAAGAACAACTCCAGTGTGCTAATGAAGACATTCTTGCTGCTGTTGATAGTCACCAAGCTTTTATCCTGCTTCACCCCAGCCTTCTTTGCTTGACATTGCTGTTGAGACTTCTATCACTCCTCAGGAGCACACATGAGCTGCCACACACAGGGAAAATCAGCAGAGCCTTAATACCCATTTAATGAAGATTTGTTATGTCTTCAATAACCCTTTTAACAGTGGAGGGGGGCAGGGAAATCACCTTCCCTGCTACAATTGCACTCATTCAGGATTTTACTTCTCAGTGGCTTTGTCTTACTCCCTATCTCCACTGTTGTTGCCAGGGCCATGCTTCCCATGGATGGCAGATCAGTGTGAGCAGCAGCAGATGGGGCTGAAGGAGGTCCCAGGGTTTCTTGCTAGAGTTGGGTGCTAATAACACTTCTGTGCTATTCAAGCTACATTTCTGTGTCTGGCAAAAGAATCTGAAAACTCACCTTGTACTTTCAGATATAAAAGCAGAGTTGTGTCCCTAATTAAAAAGATGTAATTAGAGTATTTTGTTCAAGTTAATAGTGGAGGATAAAGAGTTATCTTTATGTGAAGGCAGATAATGTAACCATCAAATTATACAAAATGGTCAAATCATAGCTGAATTATTTCTTCATAACTGATTTTGGCTGGGTGAAAGTCACAGGAATGAACTGAGATTGGCAAACTGAAAAAAAGAAAAGTACTGGAAAGAAGGAAACACAAACAGTAAGGCTGGAGGGAGAGAGAGAGACTCAGGGTGTCCCTGCAAGCATCAGGGGCTTTGAAGCAACCCAGAGCTGCTCTCTGAGGAACTGCTCTTTCCTAAGGAAGGAATGGGCAATTGTCTGAGCTGACTGTTGCCAGCAGTGTAACACCCAACATCAGAGTCCTGCAGGAAGCATCCAGCATGTGGGGAACACTGAGTACATCCATGCACTGGTGTGCACATATGGGAGTGCACACAGGTCTGCAGTGTGTCACTACATGTCCATCAACATGTTCACAGCCACCAGCTTCCATTGGATTTTCCCTGCAAACCCTGGTGACTGAACAGAGCATGAGGGGTACCAGCCTGCTGTGCAGAAACCTCCATTATCCCTTGTGGCATCTTGCAGAGAAGGGAGCCTTTGGCAGCAAGGAGGAACCCTCTGTCTGGCATTCTTTGCAGCTGAGGGAGCTGCTCTGATGCTCAGCCTTGAAAGAGAAGTAAGAGTGGGCCAGGAGGCAGATGAACCAGTACAAAAGCACTGGGTGGTGCCTTGCCATGTGTGGTCTGGCTTCTGCAGAGCTTGCAAATAATAGAACCTAGGGCACTGCTCACGGCCTGGAAACTGGGAATGCTGGTGTGTGGCAACAAGAAGTGTCACGAGGCCATGCTCGCGTATACTTGGATCTCAAATACGAGCTAGATGATGGGGGAGGCAGGAGGAGGCAGTAAGGGGCCTATATCCATGTCCCTCACTGAGAGACTACAATTGGTTCATAACATGACTGCAGTGGCTAGAGAAGGAGGAAGCAGGCTGCTCTTTCTCCTCACTCCGTTTCAGAGATAAAGCCTTCATGCTGTAAGGGACACTCAGGTCTCTTGCTAAGCTTTCCCACACACCTTCCTGCTGAGTTTTTATGTATCTTAAATCAACAGTACCTGGGGTTGTTTAAATTCAGTTAAAATGCACTCTCCATGCAGTAAAAAAATGGTGTTCATATAGCCCTTTATATGTGTGTGTGTGCCTTGAAAATGCCTCTCAGCATCAACTGCAGGTGGCCTTGGATACCATCTGTGATTTATTTCTGGAAAGAATTAAAATACCAGCACCATTTGTTAGCCTGTTTTTAGAGTGAATCAGAAAATGTACAACACTGCTTTGCTGTGACTGCCAGGGCTGCATTTGCTCCTGAAACCATGAGTGTACTTCTGACACTTAAATATTGCTTAGGTCAGGCCCTTGGAGCAAGCCTTCTGGTTAAGCATTTGATGAAACATCTTCATGAAGACTTCATATGATACTCTGTGTTAGTGGATGTTACAGACTTGAGGCATTTCCTTTTCCCTAGCCTGCTGTCTTTCTCTTTATGAAAACTTTGCTCAAGGAATGACCAGCTAGCACTGATTGCTGTTGTGTTAAATCATCAGGGACTTGCTTTCTCTGCTCCGTACCAAGGGTCAGCAGAAAAATTGTTCCCCAGCTCACATCTGTCAAGGATAACCTTGAGGCTTTTTGTGAAGGCTTGGCAGAGTAGTTGAGGCACTCTGCTCATCCCCAGACGTACGAATGGCCCCTTCGAGCAACTTGAGTGTTGCTGGAATGAGGCTGCTCTGATGTACACTGAATCTGAGGCAAGCCCCAGGCATCTCAGAGACAGCTGTGGTTGTGGATGGCAGTGTGGGGCTGCAGAGCTTCCTCCAGCCCCTGTGAAGCTGAGGAGATGGCAAGTGTGCTTTCAGCCCATCTGCTTACGAGAGGCTGGTGTGCTTATTTCATCCCCTCATGCTGAGGGGCTTGCCCCCCTGCTGGCAGTGGTGCCCTCTAGCGGGCACTGCCGGGGCGTCTGCACTGTTCTCACTGTGAGCTGAATGTGTTGTGAATACAATACAATACAATACAATACAATACAATAAACTAGGATGGAAGAGACCTTCAAGATCATCGCGTCCAACCTATCAACCAATCCAACCCACCCAAACAACTATGATGAGTCCTGTCCTGAGTGTGAGTGGTGCCTGGGATTTTCAGGACTTAGATGGATCCTGCATGAATTCTTTATGTGACAGCACAAGCAGGCAGCCCAGTTTGATAATTTCATGTTGTCTCAGCACTGCAGGGAGCATGGGAGTTTAGCAGGAAGGCTTTTATTTATTTACATTTAGCAGTGGCTTTGTTTTGACTTTAAATCCCTTTTTTTCCATGGGTCTAACTCTTAAGTTTCTACTCTCCCCAAGCTCGAAAATGTAATGAAAATTCATAAATTGTAGTATTGTTTGATGTACTGTAGCTTTGTTTTCTAAATGATGTGCTGCTTGATGTGCTGTGCTTGGATGCTCACATTTGTGAAAGGGTTTGCTGGTAGCAGGATGCACGTGGGCTGCTGTTCCTGCTGGCTGGGTGCTGGACCAGGGGGATGCTGGATAGCCAGGACCTTTATTCCTTCCAGTGATTCCTGGCTGCAATTCAGCACTTACTGTTTATATTGAATGGGCCTCTGGAGGTTCCAGATCAGGCTCATGCTCTGCTGGTCACTGACTGTAGCTGGAGGCTGTCATTGCAGCAGAGACCTTGTGTAAGGAATGGAGAGGCAGTAGCATGGGGAAGGAAAGCTTTATCATTGGGGGTGGAGACCCTGACAGGCAGTTGGAGAAGATTATGCCTGAGGCTTTCAAAGGAACCCAGAAGTGTTAGATCTCTCACAGCCTAACCTTCAACAGAATTTACCTCTTCTTTTTTATTTTATTTTTTTTTTTAATAAAAAGGGGAAATCTATAAAAATATCCCAGCCTGCCTCAAACCTTCTGTCAAGCTGAAGGGTGTTACCTCCGAGGAAATATTGATGTAACTGTTAAAACTCTTGAAGAGAAACCAACTGCTGCTTAAGGTTGCATGATCATGTCTCCTTCTATCAAAGGAATTAAAAAGCTGCAAATCAGATGTCTTTTTGAGAAAGGCACAACATCTGTCTCTGTGACCTACCTGTCTCCACATCATGTCTGATGTCTTGTCTGGTCACCACCAACATCATAGAAGGCAATGGCTGGCTCTGGGAGGACGAAGAACCACCCACAGTAGGAGTGGATCAGCTCTGGGAACACCTAGAAACCTGGAGGTGTACAAGTCCATGAGACCTGATAAGATACATCCATGGGTCCTGAAGGAACTGGCAGCTGAGATTACTAGGCCGCTGGCCATCATATTTGAGAGGTCCTGGCAGCATGGCAAAGTTCCCACAGCCTGGAAAAGGGGAAACATAACCCCCATTTTTAAAATGTGAGCAAAAGAAAGCCAGGGAACTACAGACCAGTCAGCTTGCCTCTGTGCCAGGTGAGATCATGGAACAGATCCTCCTGGTGACTGTGGGAAGGAAATGACAAGGTGACAGGTGACAACCAGCATGGCCTCACTAAGGGCAAATCCTGCCTGGCAGGTCTGGTAGCCTTCTGTGACAAGAGCTACAGTTCTGGCAGATAATGGAAAGAGCAACTGAGGTCATCTGCCTGAACTTGTGCAAGGTGTGCGACACTGTCCTCAAGGCATGCTTGTCTCTAAGGTGGAGAGACATGGACTTGATGGATGACCACTCAGTGAGTAAGGAACTGGCTGTGTGGTCGTGCTCAGAGATTTGTGATCAACAGCTTGCTGTCCAGGCAGAAACCAGTGACAAGCAGAGTTCCTCAGGGGTCTGTTCCAGGTCCAGTGCACTTTAACATCTTTGTCAGTGACACAGGCAGTGGCACTGAGTGCACCCTCAGCAAGTTTGCCAATGACACCAAGCTGTAGGGTGTGGTAGACTTACTTGAGGGAAGGGATCCATCCAGAAGGATCTTGACAGTCTTGAGAAGTTGGCCGGTGTATGAGGTTCAACAAGTCAAAGGGTAAGGTCCTGCATCTGGGTCGGGCCAACTCCAAGGGCAAATGCAGGCTGGGTGCAGAGTGGGTTTGGAGTAGCCCTGAAGAAAAGACTTGGGGGTGTTGACCAATGAGAAACTCAACATGAGCTGGCAGGGCCCTCATGCAGCCCCATAGGTAACTGTGTCCTGGGCTGCATCCAGAGAAGTGGGGCCGGGCCAAAAGATGTGATTCTTCTCCTTTACTCTGCTCTTGTGAGACCCCACCTCCAGTACTGCATTCAGTTCTGGTGTCCCCATCATAACAAGGACACAGATTCATTGGAGCAAGTCCAGAAGAGGACCACAAAGGTGATCCAAGGGCTGGAGCACCTCTACTGTGAGGATAGGCTAAGGGAGCTGGGGGTGTTCAGCCTGGAGAAGAGAAGACTCTGGGGGGATCTTAGAGCTGCCTTCCAGTACCTGAAGGGAACCTACAGGAAGGCTGAAGAGGGACTTTCCTTGAAGGTGTCTAGCAATAGGACAAGGAGTAATGGTTTGAGGGAGAGAAGGTTTAGACTGGATCTTAGGAAGAAGTTCTTCAGCACAAGGGTGGTGAGACTCTGAAATGGGTTTCTCTGAGAGGTTGTAGATGACCCCTCCCTGGAGGTGTTCAAGGCCCGGCTGGATGAGGCCTTCAGCAACCAAGTCTAGTTGAGAGGTGTCCCTGCAGGGAGGTTGGAGGAGATGATCTCTGAGGTCCCTTCCAACCCAAGCCATTCTATGACTGATTCTATGTAGAGCAGCTCTCGGAGCAGGGTACCGTGCTATTGTGAGGCCATGGCCTGAGATGTTACCAGTGCAGGAGTGTTTCCTGTAGGATGCCTGGGCTTTAAATTCCATTAAGTCAAGGTTTAATTCAAGCTGAGATAAAGCTTTATTGAGAATTATGTAAAAATGTGGCAATGCATGTGATATAATGCTGCAATTGAAGAACTGGCATGAACTAGTATCCCAAAGTAAGTATAGAATGGGCAGTATAAACCATTGGCACAGATGAAGCATTAGTCATGTAGCATTCTTTTGTTAGCAAAATTATGCCAATAAAATGTGTTGGAAGGGGGCAAAACATGCATTAAAAACAAGTTGCCATGCTGCCAGCAACTAATTGGGCTGGGGTAATTAAGACCTGACTGGCTGGAGTGAGCCTCATGGATGTTGAGTATTGAGGTGGAGTTGTGCAGGCACTGGGAGAGCTGAGAGCCTGTAGTAAGTAGGCATCCTATGGCATGGAGGACCATTGAGAGTAGGCCTATCCCGGGGCTCTTCAGCCCCTCTTTTCCTTTTACCAGGAGAGAGGCAGCACAACCTTTATCTCACAGCATTGCAGCAATGGTAATTAATCAAACCTGCTTCAAAGGTGGAGCGTTCCTTGTGAGGTCTAAGCTTAAATGCATTCTTTAATCAAAAGATGCATTAACAAACCCCAAGCATGCTAGATCTCCCCAGTGTACTGATTTGATTTTCTAGCAGAAACTAATGTACTTGGGGTCCTTTTGAATGTTGTGCCAGATAATGCAGGCAGGTGTTTTCATTCTGCTGCTGCCACTGTACGTGGCTGTTAGGCTGATGATGACCAGTGTGCCTTACAGCTTTTATAACAGCTTTAAGAACTCTTGTGTAAGTCACTGGGAATGTGCTTTCATTGGGTTTGTCACTGATGCTTGAGGGGTGGCAAGGGACAGGGCAGTGGGCTGGGACATCAAGGAGAGTCACCCTGGTGTGCAACATCTTGGGGCTGTCCCAGCTCTGAGAGATGGCTCTGTCCTGTTTTAATAACCTCTTGTCCCATGTGGTGGCTGCTGGTGCAGCCTTTTCCCCTGCTGCTTGTGGTAGTTCCCGTGGGTAATTGCACGTCGGCCCGGCCCCATCCCTGTTGCTCTCTGCCCTTGTGCAGCCATGGCTGTGCAAAAGCCACATAAGGGGGGAGCTGTCAGGCAAATGCCTTTTGCCTCGTGAATGCTTCTGGCACCAATCCAAGGGCTGCTTAAAGGCAGGACTGCAAGCAGAGCTTGCCAGTTATTTGAGAGGTCTCTCTAAAACTGAGTTAAAAGAATTAAAATTCTTGGTGGATTGTATGTTGTAGCCATGACAACAAATTCCCTCCCTTTCTCTTTTTTCCTGGAATTGTCTTGAGGTTCAGATATGTTGCCAAACAAAACCTCTCCATTTTTATTTTTATTTTTATTTTTGAAACCCTTACATTTCAGGTAACAGCAGCATCAAATTAAAAACAAAATAAATGATCCTCAGTGTTTTGGTGACTGTGTGTGGCTTATGCCTGCTATCTGCTTGTGAAACTGGCAATCTGTCGGCTGTGCAAGTCAATGTGGCTTTTGTTTGGTGGTATTAGAGGGAATTTTGCTAGCCTAAAGTAAGTGAGAATAATTACTAGCAGGAGTCCTTGTGCAGAGTATGCCTGTACCAGTTAAAGGGAAAGCTGCTGAAATTGATTCTGACCATTGAGCTACGGCACTGGAGGAATCATTTGAATTATTCATTCTGCAACAAGGAAACATCCCACTTGTCTTATCCCAGTCTGATTTCAAAGATGTTTTTATGGCTTGATTTTCTTTTTCTAAAAGTAATTTTGACATTGCAAGAGTTATAATTACCTGTGCATGGAGGGGATTAAAGAAAATTATTCTCATTTCCAAAAGAAAGGAGAAACTATTTTTTTTTTTTCATGGGCTGCTTCTTGCAGAATAAATTTAATGAAATTCAGATTTCTTTCATAAATAATGCAACACTTGCATTTGATTAGGTGAAGCCTAGAGGAATTTTTGCCTAGTCAGATGCATAGCAAGAAGGATATTGCCTTCAGACTCTTATTATCAGTGGTGGTGGCAATGAAAATGCAGCTCCACATGTGTCCAGACAGGCGGCTGTGCCTCTCAGTGTCCTGGCTATTTGTAAAACAAGATCTGATTTCTGAGTGTTATCATGAAGAGACTTCAAGTTAACTGGAGACCTCCTCATCCTGGTGGTGGTTTTCTGACCCTTCCAATAAATAAATAGATGTGAGGAGGAGACAATCTTTGCATCACAGAGCTTAAGGTCAAAAAAAAAGCAAGGTATGAAATGAGGAATCATTGGGACCAACTCCAAAAGTTGTGTGAAAACCAGCACATGCCTGCTGTGATTCTGTGATAACATAACAATGAAAAACCTCAATGTATACATGTGACTATTTGTTAAAATATTAGATCACAGAGAGCAAAAAACAAAGCAATTTGAAAATGCTGGACCTGAAAGTTCTGTATAAATGTTTTTGAGAGTTCTTGAGTAGAGGTTGCTTCAGTTACCTGCAGTCAAGTTTTTCACTGCTATGTAAATCTATCCATGAGACACTGTTCTTCTGTGCTTTTATCCCCAGAAAGCTGTCACTAGCAGCAGTGGGTATGCATGAAGAGAGAGCAGCATAACACCATTGGTCCTTTAGTCATCATCCATGTTAATGAAAAAAGAGCCTGGGTCCCAATCTCCAGCCCTGAGGCCACTCCCATAAACTGACCTGCAAGTTTCCATGTTTGTATCCTCTGAGAAACAGTGGCCGAGCCCCCATGTTAACCTGACCACTTGGGGTACTATTTGAGGGTGGTATGGAAATGTTATCTATGAGAAGAGGAGGCTCAGGGGCGACCTCATTGCTCTCTACAACTACCTGAAAGGTGGTTGTAGCCAGGAAAGGGGTTGGCCTCTTCTCCCTAGCAACCAGCACCAGAACAAGGGGACACAGTCTCAAGCTGCACCAGGGGAAGTTTAGGCTGGAGGTGAGGAGAAAGTTCTTCACCGAGAGAATGATTCATCATTGGAATGGGCTGCCTGGGGAGGTGGTTGAGTCGCCGTCCCTGGAGGCGTTCAAGAGGGGACTGGATGTGGCACTTGGTGCCATGGTCTAGTTGTGAGGTTTGTGGTGACAGGTTAGACTCGATGATCTTCGAGGTCTCTTCCAACCTTAGCGATACTGTGATACTGTGATACTGTGATGTTAACAGTGTAAGTGTGGATGGCCTTGGGCCCAGGCTCAGGCTCTGATAGTTTACTAGAGGTGGTGCTCTCCTAGGGCTTGGTAATGTTCTCTGCTGAACTCATTTGAGTGGCTTTCTTGCTCTACCACCATAATAAAGAAATAGTCAAAATAAAACTGTAACAAACTGAACCCTAATGACAAAGCCTAACACCAGTAGTACCCTATCTGACTGTGCTCAGATTTTTCACTTAATGTTTCTTCAGGTACATAAAACTACTAATGCTGGAAGTTCTTTAGGACAGATGCTAAGTGGGTTTGAGCTAAACACACCGTGCTAGCTGAGTTTCTGGTTTACCATTTGCGTTTCTTGGAAAAGGGAATGAGATGTAGTGAATAAACATAAAACACATGCAGTAGAGCCCAGGTGTGACAGTTTTAGGCTGTGCCTTTAAGAAAGGGACAGTTAGTGGAAGATTCTGAATGACTGTTTTGGTATAAAAATGAAAACAAAGATATTCTAAACGAATTTCATTGGTAGATTGGTAGAATGCAATTTTAAATTTTAGCTTTAGTTCAGTTTGAATCTCAGTCAGTTCAGTCTGTTTCAGTCCCTCTGAACAGCTGCTGTTTTTTACTCTGTGCTGGACAGAGTTGACCTTGAACTAACTGAGCTAACCAGATAAGA
The DNA here is from genome assembly GCA_033816785.1 of Picus viridis. Classification (NCBI taxonomy): domain Eukaryota; kingdom Metazoa; phylum Chordata; class Aves; order Piciformes; family Picidae; genus Picus; species Picus viridis. The sequence goes on from CM066568.1 coordinate 4,143,254, forward strand.
AACTAATTCTTGCATACGCTTTGAGCTGACAAAATTTCCTTCTTAATAATTACCTTTTCTCTCTCTAACCCTTTTTGGGAAAAAAGAGGGAAAAGGGGAGAAAGGGGATTGTGGAGACCCTTCTCCTTGGAGGAGGGAAGGTCTTCTGTGTTGCGTTCTTTGTTGTATATTTTTGTATATATTGTAAATACTGTATATTGTGTATATATTCACTGCACTTCATCCTGCTTGTAAATATAGCTTATCCATTTTCACTTCTCTGACTGAGTTAGCCGTGGTTTCATTGTTTGTGGGGGCAGAACTGAACCTCTCACCACCACATAATTTATTGGCGCCCAACGTGGGGCTTGTGGATAATTGCTGTCCAGAAGCTGGGCAAAATTTGCTTGATTTATTGTCTGCTCAAGTCGGAGTTACAAAAATGAAAGTTTTGGATTTTAGAGCATCTAGTCTTTTCCATGTGTAGTGTCCTGATCTATAAGTATTTCCTGGGATTAGTTTGTGATCGCTTAGGCAGATACTTAATGTATACATTGTATTTATGGTTTAAGTATAAGATTCAGCTTCTCTATGACTGGTGTCTGGGATTCTTTTGGCTTAATAGATATGGAAATATAACTTCTACGACTCTTCCCATTGAGATACGAGAGTTTAAGATTCCAGTAGGTGAAAGAGTAACTTTAAGTGATGGCTGAGATCCAAAGGTGATTTATTGTATGTGTATAATCAGGCTGCTGGTGGTGATTAATGTGTGCTTGTTAGTAGCTCTGATATGGGAGAAGAAGGTATCTAAGACTAGCTTTGTTAGTAAGCGTAGACCAAAGAGAAGGAAGCATAGCTCTAATTCAACCCCAGAGATTTCTAGTGATGAGGAGAACGGAGAATCTGTATCAGTTAAGAATCGAGATAAACAGGCTATTGGAAAGGCTGCTTTGAATGGTGCTGTTGGTGATTCTGGCAATCAGCCACCGCCAGTGGCAGTGGCAGCGCCTAACATGGCAGCTCCCACGTCCTCGGCAGCCATTAGAGAGGCAAAGCCATTTCCTTCTTCGACAGGACCAGAAGTGTCCTCCACGGCAGCTGTTATGTCTCAAAACCTGTCAGCTTCTGTTAAAGCAGCTGTAAATTCAAACACAGTTCCAATTAAGCAAGTAGCTGTTTTAGATAAGAGAGGTGGAAGGCGCAAAGCTGATCCAGGAGCTGACGGGGAGAACAGCAAGATACTGCTGATGATGAGGGAACTTCTGCTAAAATAGAGCCTGCTGAGGTTTGTCTTAAAGATATAGCTGAGTTATTGAGATCGTCACAGGATGGAGATGCAGGGCAAAATGCAGGTCCTAATATGACAGTATCACAATACCACAGTATCACTAAGGTTGGAAGAGACCTCGAAGATCATCAAGTCCAACCTGTCACCACAGACCCCATGACTGGACCATGGCACCAAGTGCCACGTCCAATCCCCTCTTGAACACCTCTAGGGACGGTGACTCCACCTCCCTGGGCAGCCCATTCCAATGACAAATGACTCTCTCGGTGAAGAACTTTCTCCTCACCTCGAGCCTAAACTTCCCCTGTTGCAGCTTGAGACTGTGTCCCCTTGTTCTGGTGCTGGTTGCTAGAGAGAAGAGGCCAACCCCTTCCTGGCTACAACCACCTTTCAGGTAGTTGTAGACAGCAATGAGGTCGCCCCTGAACTCCCTCAGCCTCTCCTCATAGGGCTGTGCTCAAGGCCTCTCCCCAGCCTTGTTGCCCTTCTCTGGACACATTCAAGTGTCTTGATGCCCATCTTAAACTGAGGGGCCCAGAACTGGACACAGGACTCAAGGTGCGGCCTAACCAAAGCAGAGTACAGGGGCACAATGACCTCCCTGCTCCTGCTGGCCACACTATTCCTAATGCAGGCCAGGATGCCATTGGCCTTCCTGGCCACCTGGGCACACTGCTGGCTCATGTTCAGGTGGCTGTCGATCAGCACCCCCAGGTCCCTCTCTGTTTGGCCGCTCTCCAGCCACTCCGACCCCAGCCTGTAGCTCTCCATGGGGTTGCTGTGGCCAAAGTGCAGCACCCGGCACTTGGACTTGTTGAATGCCATCCTGTTGGACTCTGCCCATCTGTCCAGTCAATCGAGGTCCCTCTGCAGAGCCCTTCCACCCTCTAACTGGCCAACATCTGCTCCCAACTTGGTGTCATCTGCAAATTTGCTGATGACTGTCTCAATCCCCTCATCCAGATCATCAGTGAAGACATTGAAGAGGATGGGGCCCAGCACTGATCCCTGGGGGACGCCACTGGTGACTGGCCTCCAGCTGGAGGTGGCACCATTCACCACCACTCTCTGGGCCTGGCCCTCCAGCCAGTTCCTAACCTAGTACAGAGTGTTGCTGTCCAAGCCACAAGCTGACAGTTTAGCCAGGAGTTTGCTGTGGGGGACGGTGTCAAAGGCCTTGCTGAGGTCCAGGTAGACCACATCCACAGGCCTCCCCACATCCACCAGGCGGGTCACCTGATCATAGAAGGAGATCAGGTTGGAGAGGCAGGACCTGCCCCTCCTAAATCCATGTTGGCTGGACCTGAGCCCTTGGCCATCCTTCAGGTGCAGTTATTGCAGCCAGGATAATCTGCTCCATCATTTTCCCTGGCACTGAGGTCAGGCTGCCAGGCCTGGAGTTTCCGGGTTCCTCCATCCGACCCTTCCTGTGGATGGGGACCACACTGGCCAGTTTCCAGTCATCTGGGACCTCACCGGTCAGCCAGGACTGGAGGAAAATGATGGAGAGCAGCTTGGCAGCTCATCTGCCAGCTCTCTCAGCACCCTAGGATGGATCCCATCTGGCCCCATGGACTTGTGAGTGTCCAAGTGGCTCAGCAGGTCCTGAACTAATTCCTCATGAATTTCTGGGGCATTGCACTGCTCCCTGACCCCATCACCCAGCTCAGGAGGCCACTCGTCCTGAACTCCTCCCGCCTTGCTGTTAAAGATTGAGGCAAAGAAGGTGTTCAGGACCTCAGCCTTTTCCTCATCTTCAGTCATTGTGTTCCCCTCCAGGTCCAATAGGGAGTGCAGCTTCTTCTTGCCTCTCTTTTTAGTGTTAATATATTTGTAAAAATGCTTTTTGTTGTCCTTCACAGAGGTGTTCAGCTTCAGTTCCAACTGGGCCTTTGCCTCTCTAATTTTTTTCCTACATAATCTAACAACTTCCTTAAACATACCTCGAGAAGCCTTCCCCTCCTTCCAAAGGTGATACAGCCTCTTTTTCCCCTTAGTTCCTCCAGGAGCTGCTTGCTCATCCCGGCCGGTCGCCTTCCCCGCCGGCTCATCTTTCGGCAGATGGGAACCGCCAGTTCCTGTGCCTTCAAGAGCTCTGTTTGAAATAGGTCCAACCCTCCTGGACCCCTCGGTTCTTGAGGGCTGATACCCAGGGAACTTTGCAGATAAGTTTCTTAAACAGGCTGCAGTTTGCCCTCCGGCAGTCCAAGGTGAGGGTTCTGTTGGTGCTCCTCCCTATCTCCCTGCATATTGAACACTTCACCATCTCGTGGTCGCTGCACCCCAGGCAGCCTCCCACGGTCATGTCTCCCACCAGCCCTTCTCTACTGGAGAACAGCAGGTCAAGCAGAGCCTGAACCCTGGTAGGCTTGCTTAACAGCTGCATCAGGAAGTTGTCGTCCATGCGCTCCAGGAATCTTCTGGACTGCCTCCTCTCTGCTGAATTAAGTTCCCAGCAGATATCTGGCAGGTTGAAGTCACCCACAAGGACAAGATCTGATGACCTTGAGACAGCCTCCAGTTGCTTATAGAATAATTTGTCTGCCTCCTCATCCTGGTTGGGTGGTCTATAACAGACTCCAACCAGGATATCAGATTTGTTAGGCCGCCCCTGATTTGAACCCACAGGCTCTCAATCCTTTCATCCTCCACCTCAAGTTCTGTGGCAGTGAGTGTCTCCCTAATATATAGAGCCACCCCTCCTCTTCTCCCTTGCCTGTCTCTCCTGAAGAGCCTGTAATGCCCCAGTGCAGCACTCCAGTTGTGTGTGTCATCCCACCATGTTTCTAGATGGTGACTATATCACAGTCACCCTGGTGGAGCAGGACTTCCAGCTCCTCTTGCTTACTGCCCATGCTGCATGCATTGGTGTACATGCACTTCAGCTGGGCTCTCGACTTCTCTATTGACCCTAATCTGTGCCCCACTCTTTCCTCTTCAGAGGGACTGATTTCCTCACCCACCCCCTTCAGACCTAGTTTAAAGCCCTCTTAATGAGCCCTGCCAACTCAATCACTAGGACTCTCTTACCTTTTCTAGATAACTGCACCCCATCAGGTCCCAGCAGGGTGGATGCAGTAGAAGTTTCCCCATGATCGAAGAAACCAAAATTTTGCTGCTGGCACCATCCCCTGAGCCAATTGTTGATGGTGTGGGTTCTCCCGTTCCTCTCAGTGTACTCCCCTGCCACTGAGGGAACTGAGCAGAACACCACTTGAGCTCCTGCCCCTTCAATCAATTGTCCAAGGGCCTTGAACTCCTTTTTAATTGCCCTGGTGCCCTTCTTGTCGATTTCATCACTCCCAGCTTGTATTACCAGCAGAGGGTAATAGTCAGAGGGGTGGATTAACTTTGGGAGTCTCCTTGTGATGTCCCTCACCCGCGCCCCAGGTAGGGAGCAGACCTCCCTGTGGGATGGGTCGGGATGACATATGGGTCCCTTAGTACCCCCAGGAGAGAGTCCCCAATGACTATAACCCTTCTCCTTTTCTTTGTGGAGATGGTTGTTATAGTTGGTGGGGACCGCTTGGCCTTAGGCTCCCACCCAGATGTCTGCTCCTCGGTCCTCTCATCCCCACCACCCTCGACTTGCAGGGCCTCATACTTATTATGCAAGGGCAGCGGGAGAGGAGAGGGCTGGGAAGGATTTCCCTTGCCACCCCTGGCATGGACCTGTATCCATCCCTCCCCATTTCCAGGGACCCTTCCCTCAGCAGGGGAGATCTGCAGAGCCTTCTCCCACATATCTAATTCCTTTTTGCTTTCCCTTATTGACCTGAGCCTAGAAACTTCCTCCTTCAGCACAGCCACTTTGTCCTTCAGCTTGGCCACCAGACTAAGGAGAAAGTTCACCTGGTCACACCTGACACAGGTGTTCTCTCCTTCCCCCTCTATTCCAAGTGCCAGGCTCAAGCACTCTCTGCAGCTGGCAGCCTGGACTCCTGCATGCTGATGCAGCAAGTCTGTCTGGGTCGATGCTGTTTTTCTACCCTTTGTCCGAGTGACAACCATGGTTAAACGTTCAATTGAAAAAAGTTGGGGGTTTGGTTTTGGTTTTGTTTGTTGTTGTTGTTGTTGTTCGGGTTTTTTTGTGGGCAGCAGAAGGCTCTCAAACCAAGCTGGCGGCGCGCGCACAGCCCGGGCGGGATTTAAACCTCTCATGGCTGACCTCACGCTCCCGTTCCTGAGCAGGCTCGCGAGAGGACAATCCTGCCAGACCTCCCTGCTAACTCCGAGTCTTCCCAACCCGCAAAGCCCCGAAAGGAAAGCGAAACCCAAGCAGAAAGCTCACGATCCAAGCGGAGCGGTCCCGATCGCCGGTTCCAGTCAGCTCTCAAACCAAAATGGTAGGACAGCAGCTAGTGGTGGTGCTTCTGAGATTAAAGAGATCCTTAGGAGAGTGTCAGCAGGATTACAGGGACAACATGTTCAAGAAGATGAGACAGATGAGGAAGAGGATGACATTCAGAACACCTCAGCCCCACGTCAAGAGATTAGACATGTGCGGAAGGATTACATCAGAGCAGAGAATGAGCCAGTTCTAGCTTGGCTGTGTAGATGTTACGATACGGTGCACCAGCTCTAATAGTGGGAGACAAGTCAGCAGCTCAACTAGGAACTCTCTCGAAGGATAATGGAATAGAAAGACATCTAGGCAGGACTCTCGGTAAGGTTACTCTGTGGATACGCCTTTTATTGACAGCTCTCATGAGATACCCATCCCGAGATGATCTTCCATGGAATCCTAAACCCTGGACTACCATGGATGAGGGAATTAAGCGTCTGAGAGAATTTGCTGTCAGAGAGGTGCTTTATGGTAACCACGAAACTCTGAATCCTGATGAAATTCCTGTAGGAACTGGTCTTGCTAAAAAGCTCATCAAACTTACCCCTCCTAATTATGCAACTATTCTGGCAAGCAGAATTGTGGCAAGAAATTATGGTGGAGCTCCTCCTACGGTTGGCCATTTCACTGATCAAGTGAGACAATTGGAGGATAGCCTGACACACGTTTCTTTGGTTTCAGCCATTGAAACTCTGTCTGGAAAAACTGAGAATTGCATGAAAGAGCTGAAAGGTTCCATATCCCAATTGACACAAGGAAATAATTCCAATTCTTCCTCCAGATGCATACAAGTTTCCTCTGTGATGAATAGATGACCTCCAAGGAGGTCATTCCAAAACAGATCAAACCAAAACAGACCACTAAGGCAATCACGTGGGAGTATTTGGATAACGCTGTGTGATCAGTTTGGTGACAACATGAACAGATGGGATGGTCAACCAACTTCTAAGGGAACTGCAAAGTGGCAGAACCCAAGGTAGCAGTACCAGAAGGGTAGCTGTTACTTCTACAGTTTCCCAGGACAACTCTAATAGCTCCAACAGTGGCTCCAGTTCTAACACTGCACACTGTGCTCATTGTACATATGGGCATATTCCCCATAATTAGGGGTGCCCTGCCTCCCACCATGGGGAGGAGAGGGATAACAGAGATAACGGAATCTATTGGGATGTCTACATCCAGTGGCCTGGCACTTCACAATTTCAGAATTATAGGGCCTTGGTTGACACAGGGGCTCAGTGCACCATAATGCTATCAAATTATTTGGGATCAGAGCCTTTAATGATTCTGGGAGTCACTGGTGGACCTCAAGAGTTAACTAAGGTGGAGGTTGATATAATTTTAACTGGTAAACAGTGGAGGAAGCATACAGTTGTGACCGGACCTGACGCACCTTGTATTCTGGGAATTGATTTTCTGAGAGAAGGGCGTTTCAAAGACCCTAGAGGTTACAAATGGGCTTTTGGAGTAGCATCTGTAGAAACTGATGGACAAAAGCTGAAGCTGTCTGTTAGACCTGAGCTTTCTGATGAATCTGCAGTTGTGGGACAACACAAGATTCAGGACATTAAATTGCCGGTTGCTTCTCAGACTGTGCATCACAGACAATACAGAACCAACCCTGACTCTTTGTTGCCCATTCAGAATCTGATTCGTCAGTTGGAGAGTCAGAAAGTCATCAGCAAAACTCATTCCCCTTTCAAAAGTCCAGTGTGGCCTGTGCAAAAGCAGAATGGAGACTGGCGTCTGACAGTCGACTACCGAGCCCTGAATGAAGTAACTCCACCTATGAGCGCAGCAGTACCAGACATGATGGAACTCCAATATGAGCTGGAATCCAAAGAGGCCAAATGGTATGCTGCCATAGACATTGCTAATGCTTTCTTCTCTATTCCCATAGCAGAGGAATGCAGGCCTTGGTTTGCTTTCACCTGGAGAGGAATCCAGTACACTTTCAACAGATTGCCAATGGGCTGGATCCAGCTCAAGCATGTGTCATGCAGTGATCCACGATGCTCTGGAGGAAGGTGGTGCCCCAGAACACATCCAGTTCATCGATGATATCATCGTCTGGGGTAAAACTGCTGAAGAAGTCTTCGAGAAAGGTAACAAAATCATTGACATTCTCCTGAGTGCAGGTTTCGCCATCAAGTGAGACAAGGTGAAAGGACCTACCAGAGAGATCCCGTTTCTGGGAGTGCGGTGGCAGGATGGATGCCGACACGTTCCAGTGGATGTGGTAAACAGAGTCTCTACCATGGCCAATCCCATGAACAAGCAAGAAACTCTACGTTTCTTGGGGATAGTGGGGTTTTGGAGACTGCACGTTCCTGGATACAGTCAGATTGTGAAACCTCTGTATGATGTGACTCGAAACAGTTTCCAGTGGGGACCTGAACAACAAGCAGCCTTTGACCAGATAAAGCAAGAGGTAGTTCAAGCAATGGGTCTGGGACCTGTCCGAGATGGTCCAGACATTAAGAACATTCTGTACGCAGCTACAAGTGACAATAGCCTGGTGCTTGTGGCAAAGAGCTCCAGGTGAGACACATGGACGACCTCTTGGTTTCTGGAGTCTAGGTTACAGAGGTTCAGAGGCTAATTATAGTCCAACAGAGAAAGATATTCTAGCTGACTATGAAGGAGTAAAAGCAGCTTCTGAAGTAATTGGAACGGAATCAGAACTTCTCTTAGCTCCCAGATTACCAGTTTTGAATTGGATGTTCAAAGGCAAAGGTTCCACACCACATCATGCAACAGATTCCACCTGGTCTAAGTGGATGGCTCTGATAACACAGAGACCTCGAATGGGAAATTTTGAAAGACCTGATTTAGTGGAGGTGATCACAAGTTGGCCTGAAGGTACCAACTGTACTAAACCTCCAGAGGGGAGAGTAACTCATGCTGAGGAAGCTTTCATCCTTTCTGATGATGAAAAGAAATATGCTTTGTTCACAGATGGTTCCTGTTGGCTGGTTGGGAACAAGTGAAGGTGGAAGTCTGCAGTGTGGAGTCCAACACACCGAGTTGCAGAAGCAAAGGATGGAGAAGGAGAATCCAGTCAGTTCGCAGAGGTAAAAGCCATTCAGCTAGCTCTCGATGTAGCTGAACGTGAGAGATGGCCAAAGCTTTATCTCTACACCGACTCATGGATGGTAGCCAGTGCTCTGTGGGGTTGGCTAAAGGACTGGAAAAACAATGGTTGGCAGAGAAAAGGAAAGCCTATTTGGGCAGCTGACCTATGGCAGGACATTGCTGATCGAATCGAGAGAATTCCAGTGAAGGTGAGGCACATTGATGCTCACATTCCTAAGAGCAAAGCTACTGAGAACAGCAACACAACCATCAGGCAGATCTAGCTGCAAGAGTTTCTCAAGTAGACATGGACTCTGATCTAGATCTCAACTGGAAACACTGAGGTGAGATATTCTTAGCTCTGTGGGCTCACGATTCGTCTGGATATCAAGACAGAGATGCAACCTACCAGTGGGCACGTGACAGATCCATAGACATTTCCATGGATGCTATCACACAAGTCATCCACGACTGTGACATTTGTGCTGCTATTAAGCAGGCAACGAGAATTAAGCCCTGGTGACAGATGGTCCAAGCACAAGTATGGTGAAGCTTGGCAGATTGACTACATCACTCTACCAGGTTCTTGTTCTGGTAAGCAATATGCGCTTACTATGGTAGAAGGAAACACTGGATGGTTGGAAACTTATCCAGTTCCACACACAACTGCATGCAACACCATTCTCAGTCTGGAGAGACAAATCTTGTGTAGACACGGAACTCCAGAGAGGATTGAGTCAGACAACGGAACTCACTTCAAAAACAACCTTGTAAAGAGCTGGGCCAAAGAGCACGGCATTGAGTGGATATTCCACATTCCCTACTATGCACCAGCTGCAGGGAAGATTGAACGCTACAATGGTTTGCTGAAGACCACTCTTAAAGCCATGGGGGGTGGAGCTTTGAAAAACTGGAAAAAGCATTTAGCACAAGCAACCTGGCTGGTAAATAGTAGAGGTTCCATGAATCGAGCTGGACCGGCACACTCAGATCTGCTATAGAAAGTAGAAGGTGATAGAGTTCCTGTTGTTAGAGAAAAGAATCTGTCAGGTAAAACTGTTTGGGTATTTTCTCCCTCAGGAGAGGCTAAACCTGTCTGAGGGGTGGTTTCAGCTGAAGGTCCTGGTTACACTTATTGGATAATGCAAGAGAATGGTGAAATCCAGTGTATTCCACAAAGAAAAGTAACTTTAGCTGAGAGATTTTAATTTCAGAGTGGTGTACAGATACATCATGCCCAAAGGAAGAATCCATGAGGAATCTACAGTGCACGAACCCTGAGAACCCTGAGAGCCCTGAGTCAACTAAGAGTCCCTGTTTCCCTGTTTCCCTTTTCTTCGCTTCGTCTATTGGATTCGCTTCACCTATTGGACCTGGAGGGGAACACAGTGACTGAAGACGAGGAAAAGGCTGAGGTCCTGAACACCTTCTTTGCCTCAGTTTTTAACAGTGAGGCAGGAGGAGTTCAGGACGAGTGGCCTCCTGAGCTGGGTAATGGGGTCAGGAAGCAGTGTAATGCCCTGGATATCCATGAGGAATTATTTTGGGACCTGCTGAGCCACTTGGACACTCAGGGGCCGGATGGGATCCATCCTAGGGTGCTGAGAGAGCTGGCAGATGAGCTGCCAAGCTGCTCTCCATCATTTTCCTCCAGTCCTGGCTGACCGGTGAGGTCCCAGATGACTGGAAACTGGCCAGTGCCCATCCACAAGAAGGGTCGGATGGAGGAACCCGGAAACTCCAGGCCTGGCAGCCTGACCTCAGTGCCAGGGAAAATGATGGAGCAGATTATCCTGGCGGCAATAACTGCACCTGAAGGATGGCCAAGGGCTCAGGTCCAGCCAACATGGATTTAGGAGGGGCAGGTCCTGCCTCTCCAACCTGATCTCCTTCTATGATCAGGTGACCCGCCTGGTGGATGTGGGGAGGCCTGTGGATGTGGTCTACCTGGACTTCAGCAAGGCCTTTGACACCGTCCCCCACAGCAAACTGCTGGCTAAGATGTCAGCTCATGGCTTGGACAGCAGCACTCTGTACTAGGTTAGGAACTGGCTGGAAGGCCAGGCCCAGAGAGTGGTGGTGAATGGTGCCACCTCTAGCTGGCAGCCAGTCACCAGTGGCGTCCCCAGGGATCAGTGCTGGGCCCCTGTTGTGAAGAGGTTATTAAATTTATGACTATAAAATATGAATTATGAAAATATTAATTTTTATTATAAAATTATTAATAACCGATGAATCAACAACTTATATGCATGTTCTAGTGCACGTTCGTGAAATACATTCCATTAATGGCTTAGTGTTATGATTAGAACTCAATTAAGCTATCTACAGACTATCTCTGTGTTTTATATAACGAAGGATGCAGTTCCGCCGCTTGGCCACTAGATGGCGACTAGGCGGGACGCGGGTGGCTTCTAGCTACATACAGCAATATTACAATCTTTCTGTGTGTCAGCGATTGCTACACGCGGATACTTTGAACTGAGTCCTAGTGGGTGGAAAGCACATGGAAGATACTCTGTAGCTGTCCTTTGTAGCAAGGTGAGGGGCCGGCTGACTACTGCCGCTGGACTGGTTCCAGGTCGAGTTCGGCCCGTGGGGTCGGCCCTGGGAGTCGGCTCGCACAGCAGGGTGGCGTGACGGTTGCCGGTAGGCGGGCTCAGAGGTTCCCGGTCGGACGATAGCAATGGGGTCGGCCCCGTGGCAAACAGCCTTAGAGAGAGAATGCGGCTGCACTGAGATGCGGCTTCTCCATTCCTGGGCTTAAAGGAACAGCGGGAGGCTCGGGATAATCCCGGGTTTGGTGCAGTATAGGCACGAACAATGCTTTAGTCTTCCCTGGGGTTACAGGGCTCAGAGCGGCGCACGTGGCAGCTCTCCTCCTGCTATGGCAGGGCTAGGCATATGCAGACTTAGTTTCTATCAAGTCCCTTCTCCCCTACAGCTGGGCAGATCTTACCCTCGGGGGCTGGTCCAGTCCTCCGATAGCACAATGGGCTCTCCTGGAGATATGACTGGCTGTAGTGATGCTGGCTTCTCGGGCTCAGCGAAGGACCTCCCTCTGGAATGCTTCTCACGATGCTGGGGCTTCAGTATGCATCCATGTATAATAGAAGCTAACAACAACAAGCTCGATGGCAGAGGCTGTGGCTCAAGAGCTGCTTTCTCGAGCCAGTACAGAGACAAAGTAAGAGAGGGGGCACTTGTCTACCAACAGGGGTAATATTTATAGATTCCTCGAGGCTGGGTTTGACCAATGGGCACTCTCATAGACAACTGGCTTCAGCCTATAGAAAGCGTGAAGCTGGAATTATGCCCATACTTGGTAATTGTCTTCCTCCTGAAGGAGGGGAAACCTGTCCACATGCTGGGGCCAGATCTAGTATCTGGGCAGGATGTGCCTTCACCACAGCCCCATCCTCTTCAATGTCTTCATTGACGATCTGGATGAGGGGATTGAGACAGTCATCAGCAAATTTGCAGATGACACCAAGTTGGGAGCAGATGTTGGTCAGTTAGAGGGTGGAAGGGCCCTGCAGAGGGACCTTGATCTACTGGACAGATGGGCAGAGTCCAACAGGATGGCATTCAACAAGTCCAAGTGCCAGGTGCTGCACTTTGGCCACAACAATCCCATGCAGAGCTACAGGCTGGGGTCGGAGTGGCTGGAGAGTGGCCAAGCAGAGAGGAACCTGGGGGTGCTGATCGACAGCCACCTGAACATGAGCCAGCAGTGTGTCCAGGTGGCCAGGAAGGCCAATGGCATCCTGTCCTGCATTAGGAATAGTGTGGCCAGCAGGAGCAGGGAGGTCATTGTGCCCCTATACTCTGCTTTGGTTAGGCCGCACCTTGAGTCCTGTGTCCAGTTCTGGGCCCCTCAGTTTAAGATGGACATCGAGACACTTGAATGTGTCCAGAGAAGGGCAACAAGGCTGGTGAGAGGCCTTGAGCACAGCCCTATGAGGAGATGCTGAGGGAGCTGGGGTTGCTTAGCCTGGAGAAGAGGAGGCTCAGGGGCAACCTCATTGTTCTCTACAACTACCTGAAAGGTGGTTGTAGCCAGGAGGGGTTGGCCTGTTCTCTCTAGCAACCAGCACCAGAACAAGGGGACACAGTCTCAAGCTGCACCAGGGGAAGTTTAGGCTGGAGGTGAGGAGAAAGTTCTTCACCGAGAGAGTGATTCGCCATTGGAATGGGCTGCTCGGGGAGGTGGTGGTGTCGCCGTCCCTGGAGGTGTTCAAGAGGGGACTGGATGTGGCACTTGGTGCCATGGTCTAGTCGAGGGGTCTGTGGTTACCGGTTGGACTCGATGATCTTCGAGGTCTCTTCTAACCTTAGCGATACTGTGATACTGTGATCTGCGAGGAGACAAACTGTTTTCCATATTTTCTTATTTCCTGATTTTCTTGGACTTCTGAATCATCTACACCTGAGGATAGCTGGAATAGACTATGAACTTTGCTTATAAATTGTAGATATTGTTTTAGATTGGATGGACAGTGGGAACAGCCAATGAAATTGTTTAGAAGGGGTGGATTGTGACCGTTTTAGGCTGTGCCTTTAAGAAAGGGACAGTTAGTGGAAGACTCTGAATGACTGTTTTGGTGTTAAAATGAAAACAAAGATATTCTAAACGAATTTCATTGGTAGATTGGTAGAATGCAATTTTAAATTTTAGCTTTAGTTCAGTTTGAATCTCAGTCAGTTCAGTCTGTTTCAGTCCCTCTGAACAGCTGCTGTTTTTTACTCTGTGCTGGACAGAGTTGACCTTGAACTAACTGAGCTAACCAGATAAGAAACTAATTCTTGCATACGCTTTGAGCTGACAAAATTTCCTTCTTAATAATTACCTTTTCTCTCTCTAACCCTTTTTGGGAAAAAAGAGGGAAAAGGGGAGAAAGGGGATTGTGGAGACCCTTCTCCTTGGAGGAGGGAAGGTCTTCTGTGTTGCGTTCTTTGTTGTATATTTTTGTATATATTGTAAATACTGTATATTGTGTATATATTCACTGCACTTCATCCTGCTTGTAAATATAGCTTATCCATTTTCACTTCTCTGACTGAGTTAGCTGTGGTTTCTTTGTGTGTGGGGGCAGAACTGAACCTCTCACCACCACACCAGGATACATGGAAGATGTGCTTGCATTTACTGTTGAGAGGTTTTAGTGCTGAGCTCGGAAGTGTATTTATGGAGCTGCTGGTCTGAACCATGCGATTTAAAGGTGAAACCAGCTCTTTTTTAATCTTGAGTTTTCATTCCTCTCCCAAACTGGTGCAAACAAATCTACTGGACCTAAAATGTCATGGGAGCACTAGAGGCCAAGAACAGAATTAATTTCTGAAAGTTTGAGAGCAAAGCCATCATCAGGCTCAGGGCTGTGAATGTTCATCCGTTTCTGACTTCCCCACGTCTGACATACTTTTGCCCACTCATAACTCAAGCAACATCATGTCAGATGCTAGAGAAGGTTTTATGTGTGAGTACTGACAGAAGTAGTACACAGCTTTTATCATAGCCAACTGGGGGGAAAAAAGCCTCAAAAATATAACTCCCAGACCATTTTTTGGGCCCAAAACAGTATGAAAATGCCATAGAAGAAATGGGAAACAAGACTGAGTACTCAGTCATTTGCCCTAAATTAGACAGGATGGTCTGCACTTATGATCCTGGTCAAGGTATCACGCACAGCTCTGTTCCAAGTGCTGACAAGCAAGCAAGCTTGGTCTTTTCCTTTAGTGTTGCTCCCATTGATTGTCCTCCCATGATGTTGCTGTGGAAAGTGCTTCTTCCAGCCTGCTTCATCTAGGAAAGCTTAGCCTTGATACCAAGTGGATTTTAGGGCCAAGGGCAAGACTGACTAGTATCCTCTCACCACTGTCTAGTTTTTGCTGATGCTTCTTCAAACACAGGCAGCCTCTCACGACCCAGAATGCTTCAGACTCACTGGGTAGCTTCAGTGATACCATTTCTGTGCCAACTGCAATCTCACCATGAATTCCCTATCCTTTGCTACTCTGCAAGAAGATCTGTTAGGGAACTCTTCAAAAATCCCTTGAGCAGGAAATGCAGTGGTGTGGGCAAATGGAGACACTGGGCAATGCACCTGAGGGCTTGCAGCAGGAGGTGTGGTTACCTCTGGCATACAGGATGTCCATGACAGGGATGTTGGCAGAGTCTGCAGTCGTTAGTTACTATGAGTGGTGGCCCCTACCATGTGGCTGCATGCTTGAATGATCTGTCCCCATCTATGTGGCGTTGCCATTCTTGTCTGCTAGGCTTGGTGTTGAATGGAAAAAGAACTTCTGGGTCTTCTTTTGCTTAGTTACATGAAGCATCTTGGATTAGTTACCAGTGGTGTCTGCTTTCCCTGAAGTTTGAGCAGTGTGAAAAAGCAATTCTTGCTTGTTTGAAAAATATTTTGAATAAAGACATTCAAGCTGCTTTAGTCACTTTGCCTTTTGTTTGGAGGGTAAAACAGGCTTTGAAAGATATCCAGTGTTCTCTTTTGCTTGAAGTTATACAGGGGCTGTAGAAGAAGGTCTGATTTCCAATCTCTTTGGGAATTGAAAATGTTCCTCAGGATCCCAACAGAACCTGCAACAAAGAGCAAACAGCATTTCCTAGCTGACTGCTTCCCTTTAAGGAGAGCCAGATGGCAGTGGTGGCAGCACTGGTGACCTCAGCTTTATTTGTCAGTTAATGAGTGTCTGTGGCTTGATGTTTCATTTTTCCTAGGCTGTACCCTCGTCACGCAAGTGCCCTCAACAACCTGGGGACATTGACCAAAGATGTGGTGGAGGCTAAGGACTACTACAGACAGGCCCTGCAGTTAAACCCTCAGCACAACCGTGCACTCTTCAACCTCGGTAATCTACTCAAGTAAGTTGAGTGTGGAACTGGCACCAAGGGAATTCCTGTTCTCTGTGCACACATCAACAAATTAGGTTCTTTTCTGCCAATTGATGAAAGAATGCCGTTACTTCTTATTGATGGCCAGGTGTGCTGCCACAAAGGTGAGCCTTACTTTGATAGCCTTATTCTATCTACCACGTCGCTTCAGACACTGTATACAGTTGTGTTTCAGCTGAAGGGAATTAACTTGCTCCAAGTCAGGCATCAAAAAATGAGGTGCCTAACCCAAACTAGTCACCTAAGACTCCCATCTCAGAGGTTTCCAGTAGAGCAAGCCATGTTGTTCAAAGACAGGCATCTGATGCAGATCTAATAGATCACATGGACCCAAGCAATCCCTCTCTGCAAGTTCCCACTTCTCATTAGCTGTGTGGAAGGTTGATGCGTAGTGTAGGAATAAGTACCTAACTGTGATGCTCAGAGCATCAAAAGCTTCATCCTGTTAAGGGGGTGGGTCTAGGTTTGAAGGAGAAGCAGGCTTGCATCCCCATACAGCTATTCTCTGAGCAGGAAAACAAGTTCATCAGCCATAATTTCACTTACTGTTATTTAGAGTGCCAGCCTTCAGCAAGGAGAGTAGCAGACAATCATAATCATGCAAATTAACTTGGCTAACCATATCTCAAGACTGAACGTAAACCTACACAAGAAGCTTTGTCAGTATGATAAGATCTGCTTGGAGTACAATTCAAAATAAATAAATGCCTATTTTGCAGCAGCAAAGCCCCTTGGTTTTGTGTGGATAGTGTGTTACTTGCTGACAGAACTGCATAAGCTACAGCAGTAAGAATACATCTTTACTGATAGGAACTTTGCCTGTTTTGTTGGGAACCGGTCTCTGCTAAGTATTTTAGAGCGAATCAGGCTTCAGTGTCGGACCGGTTTTCAAGTGGCACTGTCTGATTAGAACAAACTCGATCCCTCTGGTTCTGAAATACTATTTTCAGTGTGAGTTTGTGTGACAGATGTTAAGTGTATTACTGAAGCTTCGTCTATTCCATTCAGTAGTAGAGAAGTTGTCAGAATAATATTACAAGTAAATCTGATGGCAGCTGAGAAATTATTAAATAGAACCTAGATGAGTGCTTTACTGGAAATACTCAGAAGAAAGGAAAATTGTAAGGACAGTCTTGTTACAGGAGCAATTGAGGTTGAAATTAGTCTTCAGTGACAATGCTGTTAAAAATACATATTGTCCTTTTAATTGATGTTTGCCTTAGTTATTATCCTCTGTGATTTAAAAACAAATAAGCAAACTAAAACCCCAAATAGAATTGACCAGGTTGGAAAAGACATTTTAGATCATCGAGTCCAACCTATCATCTAACACTATCTAATCTACTAAACCATGGCACCAAGAGTCCATCATCAGTAAATTTGCAGATGGCACCAAGCTGGGGGCAGCAGTTGATTTCCAGGAGGGCAGAGAGGCTTTGCAGAGGGACCTCGACAGGCTGGACAGATGGGCAGAGTCCAATGGCATGAGATTTAACACATCCAAGTGCCGGGTTCTGCACATTGGCCACAACAACCCCAGGCAGTGCTACAGGCTGGGGTCAGAGTGGCTGGAGAGTGGCCAGGCAGAGAGGGACCTGGGGGTACTGGTTGATTGTAGGCTGAACATGAGCCTGCAGTGTGCCCAGGCAGCCAAGAAGGCCAATGGCATCCTGGCTTGCATCAGGAACAGTGTGGCCAGCAGGAGCAGGGAGGTCATTCTCCCCCTGTACACTGCACTGGTTAGGCCACACCTTGAGTCCTGTGTCCAGTTCTGGGCCCCTCAGTTTAGGAAGGATGTTGACTTGCTGGAACGTGTCCAGAGAAGGGTAACGAAGGTGGGGAGGGGTTTGGAACACAAGCCCTATGAGGAAAGGCTGAGGGAGCTGGGGTTGCTTAGCCTGGAGAAGAGGAGACTGAGGGGTGATCTTATTGCTCTCTACAGCTACCTGAAGGGAGGTTGTAGCCAGGCAGAGGTTGGCCTCTTCTCCCAGGCAGCCAGCACCAGAACAAGAGGACACAGTCTCAGGCTGTGCCAGGGCAGGTTTAGGCTGGATGTTAGGAAGAAGTTCTACACGGAGAGAGTGATTGGCCATTGGAATCGGCTACCCGTGGAGGTGGTGGAGTCACCTTCACTGGAGGTGTTCAGGAGAAGACTTGATGGGGTGCTTGGCTGTATGGTCTAGTTGTTGGGTGGGTTGGATTGTTTGATGGGTTGGACGCGATGATCTTGAAGGTCTCTTCCAACCTGGTGTATTGTATTGTATTGTATTGTATTGTATTGTATTGTATTGTATTGTATTGTAAGAGCCTCGTCCAGACTAAACACCTCCACGGATGGTGACTCCACCACCTCCCTGGGCAGCACATTCCAAAGGCCAATCTCTATGAAGAACTTCTTCCTAACATTCAGCCTGTACCTCCCCTGGCAGAGTCTTGAGACTGTGTCCTCTTGTTCTGGTGCTGCTTGCCTGGGAGAAGAGACCAACCTCTGCCTGGCTACAGCCTCCCTTCAGGTAGTTGGAGACAGCAAAAAGGTCACCCCTGAGCCTCCTCTTCTCCAGGCTGAGCAACCACAGTTCCCTCAGCCTCTCCTCACAGGACTGTACTCCAGACCCCTCTCCAGCTTTGTTGCCCTTCTCTGGACACCTTCCAGCATCTCAACATCTTTCCTAAACTGAGGAGTCCAGAACTGGACACAGGACTCAAGGTGCGGCCTAACCAGTGCAGTGTACAGGGGCAGAATGACCTCCCTGCTCCTGCTGGCCACACTATTCCTGATGCAGGCCAGGATGCCATTGGCCTTCTTGGCCACCTGGACACACTGCAGGCTCATATTCAGCCTACCATCAACCAGCACCCCCAGGTCCCTGTCTGCCTGGCTGCTCTTCAGCCACTCTGACCCCAGCCTGTAGCACTGCCTGGGGTTGCTGTGGCCAATGTGCAGAACCCGGCACTTGGATGTGTTCAGTCTCGTGCCCTTGGACTCTACTTATCTGTCCAGCCTGGCAAGATCCCTCTGCAAAGCCTCTCCTACCCTCTAACAGAACAAATCCTGCCCCCAGCTTGGTGTCATCTGCAAACTTACTGATAATGGACTCCATCATCTTGTCCAGATCATCAATAAAGGCATTGAACAGGATGGGGCCCAGCACTAATCCCTGGGGGACACCACTAGTGCCTGGCTGCCAGCTGGATGTGGCACCAGTCACCACCACTCTCTGGGCTCAGCCTCCAGCCAGTTCCTAACCCAGCTCAGAGTGCTGCTGTCCAAGCCAGGGGCTGACAGCTTGGCCAGGAGGTTGCTGTGGGGGACGGTGTCAAAGGCCTTGCTGAAGTCCAGGTAGACCACATCCACAGGCCTCCCCACATCCACCAGGCAGTCACCTGGGCATAGGAGGAGATCAGGTTGGTCAGGCAGCACCTGCCCTTCCTGAATGCATGCTGTCTGGGCCTGATCCCTTGGCCATCCTGTAAGTGCTGTGTGATTGCAATCAAGATGACCTGTTCCATAGCCTTGCCTGGCACTGAGGTCAGGCTGACAGGTCTGGAATTCCCTGGCTCTTCCAACTGGCCCTTCTTGTGGATGGGCATCACCTTGGCAGCTTCCAGTCTTCTGGGTCCTCTCCAGTGAGCCAGGACTGGTGCAAAATGATGGAGAGTGGCTTGGCCAGCTCATCTGCCAGCTCTCTCAGCACCCTAGGATGGATCCCATCCGCTTCCATGGACTTGTGGGGATCCAAGCATCTGAGGAGGTCTCTAACCACTTCCTGCTGGATCACAAGGGAACTATGCTGCTCCCTGGCTCCATCTGCCAGCTCAGGAGGCCACTTGTCCTGCAGACAACCTGTCCTGCTATTAAAATGTGAGGCAAAGAAGGTGTTAAGTACCTCTGCCTTTTCCCCATACAAAAGGACATAACCCAGAACAGCACCGGGATGCTTTAGTCTGGCCTGTTGATGGGCTCTTGTGACCCAGCAGATAGGGAGAAACTGGATTTGTTGCACTGGCAAAGCAAAAAGCAGACGTGGAAAAATGTCTCAGAACTGCTGCTGGCTTTGTGTGCAGTATGTCATGTTTGTGTGTCCTGTTGGTCTGTGTGTGCTCTGCACCCATCTGTGGGGCCATCTATTGCAGTATGTTAAAAGATGTCCTGCTTTTGCTGTGTCATTAAAGGGAAGCACTCAGGTTCCATCTGCCCTTTTTCCACACCATTTGCTTCCATTTTCCAGACTTTGAAGATTTTCAAACCAGCCTAGTGCCTCTCCACAGACCAATAATATTAATTATAATGGGAAATGGGGTTCCTTATCTCCCTATTCATCTTTCAAAAACCTGCTGAAAAAAGGTGAAGTTCATGGTGGAGGGATTAGCACATCTGTAAAGCACTAGTGCGCACCCATTTTCCATGACCTTCCCTGGATCATCCATCAGTTTAGCAGAGATTATCAGCCATGGTGGGTCATGAGGTGTCTTCTGAGATGACCAGACAGGAACGAGGCAGAGATTTCAAACTCTTCCTTCCTGCAGCTTTTTCTTTATGTTATTTTTGCCTGGACCTCCAATTTATCCCTTCATAAATGTGTATACAGAGCACCCAGTATTCTACAGTGCTAACATCATCTAGTTAATAAATGGAAATCCACAGAATATTAGAGGCAGATATTGTTTCTGGCTGTTCTATGAGATATTATGAAGAGTGTGTTGATTTTTAAACGTATGGCAGAGACATACCTAATGTAAATATTGGAGATTAGATAATTAAACCATGCCAACAGATTTCTTGTTTAAAGTAGACCCAAAAGATGGCTTACCTAAGAGTGAGAAATCTCTTTCTCTGCCCTTGTGGTCTGTGATCAGTGACATGGAGCAGCCTGATACTGCTTTATTGTGTTTTGTTTTGAACCTTCCCATTATATGAATATTTAACTCCTCAGTATAGACTGATCTTGAAAAACAGAGTTAAGTAAGGTCCAGAATATCTGACAGTTGTGTAGATTGTGGGATGTTCCGTAAAGAGACAAGAAACAAAAGAGTAGGAACACTCAGAGTCAATATTTATGTCGACTTTCTGTTGCAGGAAGAATGGGAGAGAACTCACTTGCGATGCTAAAGCAACTCCAGATTGAGTGCACCGCCTCTTGCGAATAACCCTTACATGCTTTGAGAATGTTGCAGCTTCAGTTTCATGTGGAAATACCTAGAAATAATGCCCACTGACAACTTGAGCTTATTCAAAAGATGATTATCTTCTGGATGCAGAACAACACATCCTGTGGGTTTGTTGCCATAATTTAGTCTTAGCTGAGCAAGCCCAGCTAGGAAGGAGGACTGTCTGCCCTCTCTGACGTGGGCTTCTGGGTACCTCTGCCGGTGAACATGCTCCCACAGGCCTGTGGAACTTCCTGAAAATGTTGAAAAACATCAGATAGATGTTATCTGCAGTAAAATTTAAGATCTTCTCTGGGCTCCTTCCACTAAGTCCATGCTTTTCTTGCACTAAGAAGCATGGTCAGATGTTGCTCCAGATGTGGGCTCAGAAGTATCATATAAAAGGGAAGGATCACTTCTCTGGCTCCATTGTTGGCCACCTTTGCAGTGTAGAGTACATTGCTAGCCCATGTTCAACTTGCTGTCCACCAGGACCCCAGTCCTCCCCCAGCCTGTGCTTGTGCATGGGGTTATCCTGCTCTTGGTGCAGGATTTGTATTTTCTTTTGTTGAACTTCATGAGGCTCCCATCAGACCTGGTCCCTCTGAAAGCAGCACCCCCACCCCACCCCTTGCAGGGTATTGCCTACTCTTCCTCTTTGGCATCATCCACATAATATGGATGAATGGCAAAGGAGTGCATCTAAAATAGCTGCATCAGTTTTAAACCAGGGAGTTGAACAGGCTCAGAGGCTTCCTTTCAGACAGGCAGACACTGCAAGTCCCCTTTGATTATGGTGTGAAATCAAGATGAGATGTTCAGAGCAGTTGTGGAGCCCTTGTAGAGTTCTGTGCTTCTGGCTTTAGTGCAGACTAACTTCACAAAATTAAACTTACACAGTGTAAGGGTCTTTTATGGCACTAATTCCTAGGCTACTCTTTCTTTTGAAATTGAAGTTTGCTCCAGTGCTGACAGCCCACACAGAGCTCTGTGCATCACCAGACTTCTGCAGATTGGTTTAACCTGATGCTTCTCCAACTATGGGCACTTGTGAAACTATGGAAGAGCTACTTCCAGTGGAAAGAGCTGTTCCTTGCTCTGGGCTCGGACACACCGTTGTGTAAGGCAAAGGTGATTTGGGGAAAACTTGGATGAAGTGATCACAGACTGATCACACTGGTTGAATTTGCTCCCCTCTGTCATAGCAAAGGTACGCATGACCTGGCCCTTCCTGCTGCAGATCCCCAGTTCACAGTAAATTGCTGTATCAGGCTGTTCTGCCAGTGCTCTGTGCTCTCCCAGATTGCATGGGATTTACATAAGCAACATCCTCCATGCTGCAAAACATTGGCCTTGATCCAGGAAAGCACTTCAGCCAGTAATTAATTTTCACCTTGCAAACATAAAAGCTAAGTATTGTCTTTAAGTGCTTGGCCAGAGCATTTGGTGTCTTGCAGGCCTGAACTCTCTGACTGGATCTGCTTTTTTTAATACAGTTCTGTCTGACACATAAAAAGTTGCCATAATCTTTCCCTCTCTGTCCCCACTTTCAGGAGACAACCATTGTTGTTGGATCAGTTTTTTTTAAAAAGAGAGCATTTTGGAAATAAAGAGTAATTAAGAGGGCTGCCCATGGCCAGAGTGCATGCTTGTGATTAATGGGAGCCTATACTGCTGCTGAGTGGATCACTTAATCCTTTTATTTCTGTAGCTGACATTTCCCTACTTCTTTTTTTTTTTTTTTTTTTTTTCTTCTTGCCAAACATCAATACCTTTATGAAGTGATCATCTGGTTTTGATTTAGAAGAATGCGTCATGAAACTCCAGCCAAGGGACCCAGGATTTTTATAAACTGTCAAGCTAGCTAGTCTTTAATTACTGTAGGAGCACAGTCCTTTATTTATTTTCCCTTCCTTCATGTAGTCTATAGAGAACACCACTGGAAGAAGAAAAAGAGACTAACAACTGCTTTTACTTAGCTTAACGCAAGGGCAAAATATTCTCCCAGTTACACAACTGGAGAGGGAAAAAAGTCTGCAAAGCCACATACATTATCAGCTGAAATTTACACCTTATAAACAGGATCTGGTTACTTGACCATGTCACCCAGATGAAATCTAAGGCCAAAGCACCAAGGTGTTAAAATCCTTTCTGTATCCCAGAGGCCTTTGTTTCTTTTTGCATGCCCTGCTGTTCACATTCTTCATACGCTCAACAGAAGGAAAATGTTGTTCCTGTCCATCCTTAGATGTTTGTTCATGAAACCTTCTCATTTTTCCAATGAAAGAAATAGAGTGATCCTGCAGAAACTGTAGCTCAAACAAATCTACATCCTCAGGTTTTCATTCAGGAAAGCTCTGTTTGCATAGCAATAAATGCACAGCAAAGGCAAAAGGAACTAGCTGGGAATAGAAAGTGACTTGTTCAGCACAACCATCTCTTAGCTGTCTCTGTTCATAATCCTGAGGATCTGAAGAACAGATGAGCCCAGCCTAGTGAATGACTTGATAAGGAATTAGTCAGAGATACCAAGCAGATTGATCTCAGCAATACTGTAATTCCAAAGTATTAATTGGCATTTAATGAATTTATAATTAAGATATGGCGAATACAGACAGTAATAAAATATTAATAACCTGTATTAATATGGAAAATTGCAAAACACTTATTCAGTAGGTTTGCTGTACAGATAGAATATATAATTACAGTGGGAATGAGCAGATTTAGGCAACTATAACAATGTTTAACAATTTAAAGCATAACAGGAGGAATAACAGGCAAAGAGAATCCCCGGGAGCTTGACCACAGCCGCAGAGACGCGACAAGAACTGCTACGCCAAGGAGGCAATGAATTAATTGCTCACAGTTGATTCCACCCAAGCAGGGCGTGCTGCTGCTGCAGCTGCTGTGTATTAGCCATTGAGGCTTTTGGGGGCACACTCATGTGCCAGGCAGGGCTGGTTGCTGGCAGGGATGCCATGTGTGCTCGGGGCTGGGCTAAATCCAGTGGGACAGTGGATGTTTCTGGGAGGGTCTTATGCCATTCTTCATCACATTCTTCATTCTTCATCTGGAGACAGTTTTGCTATCTTGTTCTTCATATATCTTTAGCTCCTGATGGTATTGATGAGGCAGAAATTGACATATTTGATGTAAAGAGATACATTGAGAGATGGACAGTGGGACAGGAGAGGTTTATCCAGTCTGGTGGTTGTGACTCAGCAGACAGAACATGGCCTGTACTGCTTGCCTGACAGCCAAAATAAAATCCTTCTTGCTCTTCAGTATGTGGAATTGAACGATGCACTGTGTTGGATGTGTTTTGTCTTCCCTGGGACAGTCACCATAGGAGCAGGGCAAACAGCAAGTTCATTACAGCCTGTGTCCTCCCAGCTCCTGAGAACAAGGAATGGAAACAGCAGTGGACTGAGGAGGTGCTGTGGAGAGGAGAGGAATGAGGGAATCATTAAGTTTGTGTGAAAAGGTCAAGCCAGGGACATTCAGGTCCCTTTAAAATAGTTAATCAGTGGGGTGACCTAAATATGTCCTTACAGGAACATTTCTTCCTTTTTTTCCCCCTCCTTCTTTGTCCTGCAGATCCCAAGGGAAGAAGGAGGAAGCTATAATCTTACTGCGAGACTCCATTAAGTATGGCCCAGAGTTTGCAGATGCTTACTCAAGCCTGGCCTCTCTGCTGGCTGAACAGGTAATGGGCATGGCAGGAGCCCTCATCCTTTCACACACAGTTTATGCCCTGCTGCTTCACCATTCAGCAATGCCCCATGGCAGTGTTCCCACCTCCAGCATCCCAACGGAGCACCCTTGCCTTGCACACATGTGATGGCAGACCTGGGTCTACAGCTATCTGCAGAGAGCTCTCAGGCTGCTTTAGAGATGACTTTTTCAGGGTTGGAGACAACTCATTGGCAATGAGTAATTACTCCCATGTGATGTAGCTCTGAACTAAACCACTGCTGAAACTGTGAGTAAATACCCTCTCTGCAGCTCCCTGCATCCATGGCAAAGTCATAATCCATCACACCTTGAATGTTGTGACAGCAGAACAGGCAGGCACTGCCCCCTCAGGCACACACCTACCTAGATAACCTTGAGACTGCAGAATAAATCACTCCAAGGGCAGGCAATGTCAGAAGCCAGGTGGCCTCTGCAACCTGAATCCTGTCCCTTGCATGCACACATCAGAATATGGCCCTTAATTACAATGGCAGATGATGGCGTACAGGAGGTGGGAAGGTTCCCCGGCTTTATGTTGCTTTTAATGAGCAGCTGTTCCATATTTTATTTAACCTGTGTTCACAATGTGCCCCCAGGCCTTATTTACTGCACATGGCCCAGGCTGTGCTCTGGAGGCAGCATTACTCATTTTCTCTCAGGCTTGTTCCCTGTGCTTATTACTCAGACCTCTCCCTACTCACTCTAGTTATTTCTACAAGATCCTTGTGAGATGATACGTTGTCCCAGCAGAGGAAAAGGGAAATTGAGGTACAGAATGCTTGAGTTCAGAACAAGCCATGAAGTGTGGGTGCCCATATCAAGACCACCAAGCCCTGCTTTTTGTCACACCTGCATCAGTGGCCTCAGCCTGGGGCTACAGGAGTGGATGACAAGGTCTTCATAACTACACAGCTCCAGCACACCTCCATAAACCTCTTGAAAGTTGATTTTTTCTTCTCCCCTAAGTTTCAGCTCTAACTGTTCCATAACAAGGGGTGCTAAAGCTTTCTTAAAAGGTTGGCAAATGCAAATACAGACAGCACAAAAGAGAATCACCTTTCAATGTCCTCCATGAATCTGATTAGTGAAATCTCTCTGTAAGGGAAGTGGATACATTTCAGCAAAGCTGTAAGGAGAGCTCTTCTTGTGCTTTATGCTTTTTAATGATGTAGGCACTCTGCAAAACTCCCCTCTAGTATGGCCTACTGAAAGATCTGTTGTTTTGTCTTCCCTTTAAGTGACTTTCAGGTATTTTAATGTTATCAGTATGGGTTGCACAGACCTAGAGATACAGTGCGTGAAGTGGAAGTTCCTATTTGTTGAATGGGAACTGTGTTTCGAGTAAGCCTGTCAGTGAAGGGTCTCCTGCAAGTACAGCAAATGAGTTCTCTGCAGTTACATCTGCTTTTTAATATTACATGAAATTATTAATTAGAACCACTGATTGTAAGGTCAGTAGAGCTATGGAACCATTACAAAATCCTGAGGCCTTCTGCCTGTAGAAAGTGTTGTAGGTAGGTCCAGCAATAATTCATCTGCTCTTCTGTATAGACTGTTCATCCTCCTGGTGCCTGAGTAAGTGGTAGGGAAAAAAGGCAGTACCACTTTCCTCAGAAAACAGGGATTGCCTGCAGGCTTTTAACACCTTCTCATGGCTCAGACAAAGAAGATGACTGCTTAATTGAGCAGCTCCTGCCTCTCCTACCAATCCTAGTGACAGCAGCAGGGGCTGTCCTGGGATGTGGGCTGCAGAACCACACTAATAATGCTTCCCAGAGGGGTACAAGCAGAACCTTTGACATCTTCCCCAGGTCTGATAAAAGGAAAAGAGGAAAAGAAGTTCATGCAGAAAAGCTTGAAGATATGCTTGTTTACATCTCAGGGACACAAATGCTCATTCAAGAAACTGCTCTTGATTTTAGCCATTCTGATGATCACTACACTTTTCCCACAGGTTAATGGTATCAAATTCCCATGTATTGATCAAAAATGTCCAAACTTAAGCACGTTTGAAAAGCATGTTTCTGTTTAATCACACCCTATCTTTTCTGCTGGCTGACCTTTATCAAATAAATGTGAAAGCACTTACCTGGGGCAAACCCTGAGCTTTCAGCAAGCTAGGCTCACCCAGTGTGATTGATTCCAGCTCTCTAGTGCTGAAACAGGAGGTGAGAATGGAGTCCACACATCTAAGCAGCTACAGAGCAAAAGCCCCAGAGGCTCTGGGATTTGCCAGACTTGAGGGGAATATGTAGTTGGTAATGGACCCAACCTCTTATTTCAACATGGATTCATCTTTCAAGCAGATTTGCCTTGCTAGCTCCAGGTCTTCCTTGGCAGAGACCTGGGTGACTGTTTTCACTTAGGAGCATCATTAAATGTTGTGGAGCTTGTCTCTGTAGGGTTGTGCCACTCCATGGAAGGGAAAAAACTGAGAAAAGCTTTGTGGTGGTTTGAGCCTTAACTGGAAGTTAAGAGCTCAGGTGGGGGCAAGGCTGAGAATCTCTCCCCCACTCCCCCTCTCCTCCCTCCCAACAGAGAGGGGAGAAAAGGAAGGAGCAAATCCACCAAACAATAATTTGGAGTCGGCTTGGAAGTAGAGAGGTAAAGAGTTACAATACAATACAATACAATACAATACAATACAATACAATACAATACACCAGGTTGGAAGAGACCTTCAAGATCATCGCGTCCAACCCATCAACCAATCCAACCCACCCAACAACTAGACCATACAGCCAAGCACCCCATCAAGTCTTCTCCTGAACACCTCCAGTGAAGGTGACTCCACCACCTCCATGGGTAGCCGATTCCAATGGGCAATCACTCTCTCCGTGTAGAACTTCTTCCTAACATCCAGCCTAAACCTGCCCTGGCGCAGCCTGAGACTGTGTCCTCTTGTTCTGGTGCTGGTTGCCTGGGAGAAGAGGCCAACCTCTGCCTGGCTACAACCTCCCTTCAGGTAGTTGTAGAGAGCAATAAGGTCACCCCTCAGTCTCCTCTTCTCCAGGCTAAGCAACCCCAGCTCCCTCAGCCTTTCCTCATAGGGCTTGTGTTCCAAACCCCTCACCAACTTTGTTGCCCTTCTCTGGACACGTTCCAGCAAGTCAACATCCTTCCTAAACTGAGGGGCCCAGAACTGGACACAGGACTCAAGGTGCGGCCTAACCAGTGCAGTGTACAGGGGGAGAATGACCTCCCTGCTCCTGCTGGCCACACTGTTCCTGATGCAAGCCAGGATGCCATTGGCCTTCTTGGCTGCCTGGGCACACTGCAGGCTCATGTTCAGCCTACAATCAACCAGTACCCCCAGGTCCCTCTCTGCCTGGCCACTCTCCAGCCACTCTGACCCCAGCCTGTAGCACTGCCTGGGGTTGTTGTGGCCAATGTGCAGAACCCGGCACTTGGATGTGTTAAATCTCCTGCCCTTGGACTCTGCCCATCTGTCCAGCCTGTCGAGGTCCCTCTGCAGTTGTCTTTAAGCAATATATATATATATATAACAATAACAGGAAAAGGTTCACAAGGGCAAGGAACAAGGATGGATGGGAGGGGGACTAAACCAAGAGAATAATACAAAACCAGCCTTTCTCTGAAGAAGCACAGAGGCAGCAGGGAGAAGGATCAGGTCCGACCACGTGGCAGAGGAGCAGGAGGGCAGCTGCAGTAGCTCTCATCCAGCAGAGGCAGGAGCCAGAAAAAGGGGCCAACAGCTACGATGTCCTGGTTTTTATGCCCTAGCTGGCCAGGGAGGGGGAGTGGAACAGACTCAGCTTCCTAGGGGAAAAATGCTCTGCAGGGAGTGAAAAGAACCTGCAAGCCCTCCACCCTGCTTTGTTCTTTTGTTTTCAGAAATGGGCCTTAACCCACCACAAGCTTTTTTGATGGTGACACTCCTCTGCACTGTGGTGGTTTCTGCCAGTCGGCTTCCTTCCATAAACATACCCAGCAGCAAAGCTCTGAAGTTAGGGAGTGGGAAAACTCTGATAATTCTTGCTCATGAGCATGCTAGCAGTGATTGTGCACTGGCTGACTGGAGGGAAATGGGAACCTTATGAAGTTGTCATTTCATTCAAACAAGACACCTCATGTTTGTGTCAGGGCCAGGCTGCCCAGAGCTCAGGCTAAGCAGAGACAGCTTTTTCTAGAAATACTCACACCAGCAAGCCTTGAAATCTATGCAAAATGCAAGGAAGGCTGAGTGGTGTGGTGCCACTTTGTCATTGCCCCCCAGCCTCCTCCAACTTCCCTCAACAAGCACAAGCTCCCTAACCCCCAGCCATCAGACACACCAAGCTTGCCTTCCTTACATTTCTCCCACTGCTTGGGGAATGAATAATAGAGCTCCAGAAGGAACTTGTTTGCTAGCGAGATGCTCATTAAAACAATAATTTAAAATAGATGAGCTCCCAGCTGACAGCTATTTCTCACAGAACCAACTCCACCCAGCTGTGGCTTGTTGATGTTGAACAGGAGCTGCCTTTTCCAGCTGTTATTTTTGTTTCACAGGTAGCTCCAGTTGCAGATACACATCTATGCATCCCCCTGTGCAGAGGAAAGCTGTCTAAATTCCTCTGGGGTGCCAGACAGCAGCTATATGGTGTTCATGTCATGGGGTCAAGTTTTGGCCTCCTTGAGGGTGGGGTGGGCTGGCTCCCAGAGCTCCCCATGCAGTCAGGGAACGGTCACAAAATGTGGATGTGCATCAAGGGGTACTGATACTCTTTCTGCCATGGCTAAGCAATCTGTGTCTTTTAAGGAACAACTGAAGGAAGCAGAGGAGGTCTACAAGGCTGGCATAGAGAACTGTCCAGAGAGCTCTGATCTGCATAACAACTATGGTGTTTTCTTGGTTGATATTGGTAAGTGAGAAAGCACAGGGGACTTTGCTCTCTGCTTGACTTGCTTTGATTTGTTTTGTACAGCACTATGCATCTAAAAGGGTGTCAAAAGCTTCCAGAGCAATAGAAGTGCCTCCACCATAGCTTGGCAATAAATATCCCTGCGCTGCTGAAACGGCAGAGCACACAGAGCTGTGTGATCAATGTGGGCACTGTGCGGTGGTGGCACTCAGCCCAGAGGCTCACTTCAGCATTTCTCCCCATATTTGCACGGGCAGGTTTCCTCTTCAGTTTGAGCTGGGCAGCACCCTGACAATACTGCTGGTTCTCCAGCAAAGTATGGCCACATTAAACCAAATTCCAGGCACATAAGTGCATCATTATGGTCTTTGGAGCACTTGCAGCTCTGAGCTGTGACAAAGCAGCTCTGTAGTGTCACTGCTAAAAAACCACCATGGCATTTAAACCACAATCATCTGTGGAAACAAAACCTAAGATTCTATGATGAGAACTGATTTTGCAGGAGCTCCTTAATGGCATCCAATGCCTTTCTTTTCTGGGCTCCTGGTTTCCATATAACTTCGCAGGACCCAGGCATTTCCTGGCATAACAAATTCAACAAAAAATGCCATTGTAACTGCTGCCTTTTATTGACAGCTTTATAAGCAAGGCCAAGTTTGACAGGTGACAAGTGGAAGTCAAATTTATGTCTTGCTCCAGTCCCTCCAGAACAGAACTGAGATTCAGTGATTAAATATAGGCTTAAAGTGTATAGGTGCTACCCATTCTGCCCCTTTCACATGGTGCCTGGCTCCAGTGGTGCTTAGGAAGTCAGGATGATGATGTCCCATCAGTCTGCAGCTGGCTGTCCAGCCTCTAAGCTGATGCTCAGCCATCACTCTTATGTAGTGCCAGTCTGAAACAAATATGAAGCCAAAACTGAGTACTCATAATCAAAAAGACATCGTGGCTTTAGTGACAGAGGTTGAGGTTCTGAATTTGTGCCCTGGCAAAATTCAAGCTTGTAAATAATAAAAATACCTCAGCACTTTCACCCTGACATTGCACTCATTTTTGCTTCCCAACCCAGGTAAACTGCCTCATTCCTGCCAGAAACTGGGATTCAGTCCTAGTGCAGCACACTTGGGTATCCTGCCAAAGCCAAAACTAACTCTTCCTGGTTTACTCTTACACTTCCCTACACACAAACAACAAGAAAAAAAAAATCACTGAGGTTTCATACTTCAGGCATGATGTGTAAATAACCCTCCTGGAGGCCAGCCAGGGTGTGAAAGAGCTGGCTGGTAGTGAGCGTGTTCCAGGCTGCGCTGCTCCCCTGCAGGCAGGAGACGATGCTCTGAAGCACTGTGCCAATTACTTGCAGGATTTTGTGCAACAAGACTCCAGTGAGTGTCAGCTCTGGGAAGCCATGGCCTAGGCAGCTCTGCAGTGGTCACAGTGTCTCCTCAGTGTGTCTCCTTTAGCAGTGTGCCTACCCCGTGTGTGTTGGGCAGGGGAGGCACTGGCTGACAGACTGAGCTGCATGCACTGCTACTTTCCAAGATGTTTTGCAGATCTGATTCTCAAAAACATCTGCCTGCTCTGTGGTGGAAGAAGGTGAGGCTTCTGCTGGGTGTTTTGAAAAGTCCTCCCCTGAAAGACATGTTGCTGACCTTGGATGTATCTTAAGCGCTTCTAAATTTCTCTGCAGAGGTCCCTCTGCTCTCCTGTAAAGGAGACCCTGACAAGTGTCAGTGTTACTGTGATGTTGTATAGACAGCCTCTGGAAAACCAAGCTAGATGGACACAGCTCTGTCTCGGTTTTCATCAGGAGAGTGTGTGGTCCGGAGTGTGCAAACCCCTTAACCAAACACTGATGTTACAAATGCAGCACTCACACTGCCAAGGTGGTGCAGCTGCCTCTGCAACTTCATGTGTTTGGCAGGTAGTCAGCGGGAAAGGAAAGCCTGAGGGAAGCACTGCAAGATCCTTCCTGAGAAGAACCATCATGAGAACAGGCAGCAACAGAAGCTCAGGGTTTGGGGGCAGTGCCTGGTGCCTTGCTTTTGCCTCCTGTTGGGTTCTGTGGTGCTCGGTTAGGTCAGGAACTGCAGGCCTGGCACTGGCAAATGTTTTCGCACAGCGGAGCAGTGCCACCCAATGGCTTCTCTGCAGCACAGAATAGTGCCTGATCACTCTGAAACAGGCACCTGGGCACCTCTGCCCTGGGATTTATTGGCCCGAGGCTGCTAGCATCTGCTCCCTGTTCTGTTGAGCAATGCACAGAGACTGAGCAGGGCAGCACAGCAAAGGGGAAGGAGTAGCCTCTGTTTGCAAAGAGCTGAAACAATCTGCAAATTTTGTGGGGCTGTAGGGAACACAGGGTGGCTTGTTCTCTGTGTCTTCATTGCCCACCTCTCCAGTGGGCCAGGGTGGAAGGATGGAAGCCCTACCAGGAGATGGGACGCATGCCGCAGCCCCCTTTATGGGGTTGACTTTGTCCTCAGCACAAGGCTGTCTGCCCCTGGTAGCATGATAGGAGAGTGCTTTCAGTCAGCATTCTTCTTCTGTTGATCCTACCCCTGGCTTGCAAAAACTTGCCTCTAAGAAAATCTACTCCTCCAGGTCATCTTCAGATACCGGAGCTTACGTCTTCATTTAGACAGCAAGTTTTTAATCTCTAGAAAGGCTGAGGCAGGATTTCTTTATCAAACTGGCTCACACACACACATAGCTGAAAGAAATCCAGAGCACTGCTGGGTGCTGAATTCCTGATAGGGATTTTCTGAGGCACCAGTTCAACAGTTGCTCTCCTCTGCAGGGGCTCCTGAGCGAGCCATGTCTCACTACAAGCAGGCCATCCGCCTGAGCCCTGCTCACCACGTGGCCATGGTGAACCTGGGCAGGCTTCACCGCTCCCTGGGGCAGAACAAGGAGGCTGAAGCATGGTATAAGAGGTAAGGATTTGGGATGGAAGACAGAAATTTCCATGTTTGGGTTTTTCTCCCTTTCTTCCCCAACCATTCAAAACCAGATTTATCTTTCTTTGGCTGAGTTTGGGGCTTGGAGAAGCAGCACAGACTCAGGCAGTGTTGACTTCCCTAGAGCATTCCCAAGCTCCCAGGATGAACATATTGCTGCTTTTGGCTGGGGATGATGATCTAATGATAAAGTCAAGAGGTTATTTTGTGGCATCAGCAGGTTGTTAGCATGGCTCCCACCTTGACTGGAGCTGGTCTGTGAGTGCTGCACACCCCAACACCAAATCTTGGCACCCTCTGGAACTCTGGCCCTTCCCAGGACATGCCAGTAGGCAACATCTGACTCCCAGTATGCAGCAGGGTGAGCTGGGTGGGGGTTTTTTGCTTCCTTTTTGATATCCAAACTTGTGCTCACATCCCCCAAGTTCCTTACAATTAGCCATCCCCAGCCCTGCTGCATGCTGGTGTGCACAGACAGCCCAGTCCTTAGGCAGACAGAGGGATTGCTGCTGTGGGCATGCTCAGCCCTCACTGGCACCTTACATGAGTACTGCCCAGGGTGGAACGAACAGAGTGCAGAGCTCCCCTGCTCCATCCTAGCACAAGACACAGCTCACTCTCCTGCTTTTTTGGCCGCGCTACCTGGAAGCATCTCACATTCCTAAATTGCAGGGCGCTGAAGGTGTCGCGGAAGGCTGAGATCCTGTCCCCGCTGGGGGCTCTGTATTACAACACCGTGCGCTATGAAGAGGCCTTGCAGGTTTACAGAGAGGCAGCAGCCCTGCAGCCTTCCAACAGAGAGATCCGACTGGCTCTGGTGAGTGGGGGCAGCCTGCCCAGGGCAGGGCCATGAAAGAGCAGCAGCAGCCCCTGGGCACAGCACTGTGCATGTAGGTGGGCTGAGCTCTCTAAGGTCATAACCCTTGATCATGTGGCTCCACAGGCACAGGTTTTAGCAGTTATGGGGCGGACAAAGGAAGCTGAGAAGATGACAAACCATATCCTCAGCGAGGACCTGGAGTGCCTGGAGTGCTACCGCCTTCTGGCAGCCATCTACAGCAAGGAGGAGCACTATGCCAAGGTACTGTGCTCATGGGGTACCCTTGTCCTGCGGGCTCACACCCAGAGCACGGGCTGGATTTTATACTCCCTCTCTGCAGAGACACATCACATGCCATAAATCCAGGAGATGAATTTTTTTTCACTCACACACTTCTCTTTGTCTGGATACTGGGACTGAACCTAAGCAGCTCTACTGCCTATTAGCCACAGGCATCTAAAAACCTTATTTCCATGTGTGTTAATGATGTGGGACAAACAAGGGAAGAAGGAAGATGACTGTTGTGGTGAGAGGAGAATATGAGAAGTGGAAAGGCACAGAATACAGTTACAGTGTCCTCTTGCTATTTCACAGGCACTTGAAGCTACAGAGAAAGCTCTTCAGCTGAAACCAAAGGATCCCAAAGTCATATCAGAGCTCTTTTTCACTAAAGGAAACCAGCTAAGAGAACAGAATCTCCTTGACAAGGCTTTTGAGGTATGATTTCTCGAAGCCCTATGCATAGTTTTATAGGTTAAAAGATAGAGTTGACTGATTGCATCTAATACCCTCTGGTGCATGCACTCCAGCTTTGGACCTTAGTAGTTCACCAGTGGTACAGTTAAAGTTTCGGGGTAGCTAACTTTGCCAGACTTAGTTCCAACTTCTTTCCTCATTTCTGTGTGGAAATAAAGATGCCTGATCTGAGAAGTTGAGTACAGAACTGTGGTGAGATTGTGGAGGAGCCTAGGCTTTTTCTCATTGACCAGATGAATGGTCCTCCAGCCCCAGTCCCTCTTGCTGGTGATGACCATTTCCAGGTGGCTCATCTGGAAGCTTGGGGACCTGTGAGAGCCCTCTGTTGTCATATCTCATCTCATTACCTAATAGCTGAGAAGCTTAATAGCTCAGAAATTATGTTGTCATTAAATATTATTGGCACAGCTCTGAATATTGTCATATCCCTACAGATGATTTGAATCCTTTCTTGTTGTGACACCATAAAACCAGTGCTGTTTGGTAGACTTCAGAAGGTCTTTGTTGCTTCTCCCATGCAGAGCAGCAGAAGCGGTGGGGAGGGATAGCACTGCCCTCAGGCCCCTGTGAAACCTCAGTGCAAGTGGCTGTGCTGCAGTGTGCTGCACCTCCCAATCAAAGCCTTGTCGAAAGGGTGTATTGCAGCCCACACATGGCTTCTGGTAGGCAGACCCTTACCCAAGGAAATTACTCTGATGTGCAGGAGTCTCCAGTGGTGCAGGGTAGCAGGGAGAAGGTTGCAGGGATTGGTGCAGCTTCTTATATGGTGCTGTGGGCAGGAAAACCTGAGCTGTGCTCCACAGTGGAGCAGCTCATTGTGTTGCCTCTGCTGTAAAGAAACTGAAATTCATCTCATGCACTGCATATGAGGGGAACTTGAAATACTATTTTAAATGGATTCAGAAGGAAAGGAAACTTTATTTCTCTTTCACCTCCAGCACTGTTTTTGTCTAAAGAGTCAGACTCTTAACCTAAAAATGCTTCCTCTTCCTGCAGAGCTATAAACGGGCTGTGGAGCTCAACCCAGACCAAGCGCAAGCTTGGATGAACATGGGAGGCATTGAGCACATCAAGGTAGGACAGTTTGTTTTTCCTTAAGCTGTTAAATGCAGAGACAGTAATCTCTGCTAAGAGACTGCTAAGGGCTGCATGTTTGTGAGTAGTGGGTGTGCTCAACATATTTTTCCAAAAGGGAGGAAAATCTGTCCACCCCAATTAGAATCTCTTAGCCAGGTTGCTGGGAAATATGTATCCTGTAATAGAAATCTCATCTTGAGGGCAGGCTGCAAGGAACAACTTTTAACAAAGGTTATTAACAAAAAAATAATAATAAAAGTTTTCCTGCTTTGGTTGTTGACCTACCTTAGACAAATGTCACTGCAAGTTGACTTTTACAATTCCTCTCTAGCTAATTAATTTAATAAAGATGCAGAGTGCTGCATTAGACATCTTTATGCCCTCTAAGGAAACAGCTTGCCCTGTGGTTGCTTATGTTCTTGAATACTTCAGCATATGATTATGATTTGGGCCTTAAGGAGTCACATTGTGTGATACCTTCAAGCACTCCTGTTTCTGAGTGGAATCAACTCTTGTGGTACAGCGTAACAGAAACTGTAAGTCTGCTTCTTGCTGCTGTGTGTGTTTGGTCCCATTTGGGCTGATGGTGAACTTGGTGTTCTGTTTCATAATGAAGTATTCCCATCACCTAACAAGCATCAAGTTTTATAAACTCTTTTTTCTTTGTGTGTTGGTCTTCACCAGTCCCAAGGAATGAACTTTCTATGTCAAAGAATGTGAATGAGGTCTATCACTCATTTTCTTTGCAGGGGAGCTACGTCACTGCCCGTGGTTACTATGAGAAAGCTTTACAGCTGGTTCCAAACAGCAAGCTGCTGAAGGAGAATCTGGCCAAACTGGACCGCTTGGAGAAACGATTTCAGGAGGTCCAGGAGAAAGACCAAACATAGCATTCAGTCACCAGTGGAAAGAAGCCCACATCCCTTGGAGAAAAGTATAGTGAAAGCCTATTGCTCCAAGGGATGTTGAAGGAGCTTTGATAGGACTTTACTACAGGAGGCAAATTTTGAATGCATGCTTATGTTTGACTGAAGTTACAGGAGATACTCAGTGCCTGTAGAACATGCTGGAGAATGAAGGAATACTTCCCTTTAATCAAGATTTATGTTTAGGCTGAACCCATTTTAATCACACCAGGACTATGGGTGGGATGTGTACCTTCAATATCTTGGTTGTCTCTGGGGAAACCGTGGAGACAAAGCACCCATCCATTGTGGCAGGGCTGAAGTAGTACTTCCTGTTACCCAGCACAAGCTCACCTCATCCACATTAAGTACCACTGATGGGCTTTGTTGAAGTGCTGACAGGTCCATCTGAGCCAGGAAATGGTCACATAATGGTCACATAAAAAGGTTTCAAGGGGTTAACATTGAGGAAGTGGTGGCCACTCTTACAGCTCTAAATGTGACTTGGAAATTATTCTAAAGAAAGGGAAAACAGTATCTGAGTATTACCCTGGAGGGATGATTCTACAAGTAGAACAAATGACCCTTTGTAGGAAAACCTCACCTGAATGTTTTAGTTGTAAGATAGTAGTAATTCAGGGTCAGGCTTTACCCTTTGCCCTTCCCCTGCAGGCCAAATAATGACTACTCCAGAAAAAAATAAATAGAAAAAGGAAGCATCCTAAGGCAATGGGAAGCTCTAGGATTGCTTGTCCCTCCTCCCAGTCCCCATAAGCAACCAAACAATGGGTCTGGTCAATATAGGAGGTAAAGTAGAGCCACAGAGAGATTAGGGAAGATTCCCAGCCTGGAAAGGTACTAAGGAGGCTTTTGTGCATGTATACAGGGGCAAAGCCC
The DNA here is from genome assembly GCA_033816785.1 of Picus viridis. Classification (NCBI taxonomy): domain Eukaryota; kingdom Metazoa; phylum Chordata; class Aves; order Piciformes; family Picidae; genus Picus; species Picus viridis. Next base: position 4,180,017 of record CM066568.1, read on the forward strand.
ATGCACCATGGTGATGACACTGACAAAACACTTTATCCAAGTGTTCTCATGCCCTCCCAAAAAAAGGTACAGAAAATTAACTATAGCTGATCAGTCATAAATCTCTATTTTTAAATACTAAAGTGGGAAAAACAAATCCTCTTCAGAGTTGGGGCTTTTATTTTAGAGCTTTATTTATTTAACTTATAATAATCAAATGATTAATATATTTTCTCTGTTTTATACAAATTGGGTGGTATCCTTCACAGCTGGCTGCATAGCTGGGCATTGTGACTTGTGTTATCTGAAGTTAGGAAAACACAGTACCACCAAGGTGTGCTTGAGAAACTCCCCAGCGATGCTTCAGGGCACACTGGAACATACTGGTCCCTGCAAAACCAGCACTGCTGCTGCCTCCACCACGGTTTGTACCAGTTCAGAGGGCACCGGTGCCACCATGCTCACTGCCACAATTTAGACATCAGAGAAGGTCAGCAGTTTGTTCTTCTTTGCAGTGGGAAGCTGCTGTGAGAGTTGTTCTATGTGAGCTTGATTGTGGACAGTCTCTGCCAAAGAGGCACAGGGTTTGCCATTATGAGTAAGGGACAGTTCAGATGAGGCATGTTATGCCTTGGTACCATGATAGGAAAAGCCTGTGTGGCAGCGACCCAGCTGGCACCTGGGTTAGTTGGTGCTGGCCGTGGCACCCCCATGAGTGTGATGGGACAGCCATGCACTTAGTTTAAAAAGCTTGGTGTCTGGCTGCTACCGGTGGTCAAGTTACTGACAAATTATTAACATGACTTCAGTCTCATTCAGAGCTCAGAGGCAGTCCAGACCAGTACAGATGTCTGCCCTGCCAGGGCTTGTGGACCTGCTAGAGCCATGGCTGCGCATCCACCAGGCAGATCATGGACCTGGGAGGTACTGCTCCCCACTGGCCACTGGCCAGTGCCTACACTGGGCTCTCTCCCTTCAAGTCGGCTCCCTAGGAGAGAGTCTAGGACCAACAGAAGCAAGTCTTTTGTTGGCAAGGTTTCCATTCTCCTCCCAGCCCAAACAGCCTACTGTGCTTTCCAGGGCTGAGGGCAGGGTTGAGATCCTGGAGCTGGGTCAGCAACCACTTTCACAGGTCTCTCATGCTCATGGACTTGCTGACCATGTTTCTGCAGGTCCTCAGTGCAGGCGTTATGCTGGATGCTCTGCATGGAGCGGTTTTACACAGGCTGGGCACTGCCGAGAAGGCTCAGCAGAGTCCCATGGGTTGGGGAAACAAATCTTAAATGACCTCTGAGATCAGTCAGTTTCCCTCCATGCACTTCAAAGTTGTAGATGGTTCATTGCCAGGGTGTTCAGAGGTATCTAAACCATAAAACTGTCTGTCTCTCTCCAAGGTGAGCCTGCCTTTGGGGCAGCTTCACCAGAGACTCGTGTGGCCAGGCTGGCAGGCTGCCTGCAGCACCACTGCATGGAGACACATTTTGTGGCTGGCAGAGCAGTGCCATGCAAAGACCCCTGCAGAGGAGGCATCTGCAGAGTGTGGCTGAAGCATGGGTGGGGGGAGAAACATCTAATTTAAAAATATGTATCAGCTATAAACTTTGCCTCAGAAAGCTATATTAAATAAATACTATATATTCTACAAGCCCCACAGCTTTAAATTGTGGCAAGCAAAACATATTTTTTCAGATACAGAAGTTGTATTTTTTATAGCAATGCTTTGTGAGGGGAAGACTTAGGTTTGTGGGTTTAGCTTTGGCTTAAATCTTAGTTTGTCATTCCTGAGAGACCTGGTAGAAGTTATTGTCTCATACTCATCCTACAACCTGATCAAAGCCAGGGCACACCTTGAAGTATAATATAGCTTTGGTTTCCCCCTCCCAGGTCTGGGAGAAGGATTACTGGTTTTGCAACACTGTCTTACTTGCAGAGTAACCTAGAAAGATGAGAGCATCCTCCTGGTGAGGAGGTGGTTTGGCTGGAAAGCATGGAGTATGTTCAGCCACTCGCTTGAATTCTGCAGGTAACATATCCATGGAGTTTAGCCTCACCTGAACTGGATTCCAGTTGTATGCTGAAGGGCTGAGTCTGCATTTTGGAGCTGGGTTTATCGTAGTAATGGAGAGAGGAGAGCTCAGCAATGAACCCTGCTTTCCTGAGCCACCCAGCTATGCAGTCCCCAGTATATTTGGGGAACGTCTCAGACTATGAGCTGCCAAAACAGTTCAACCATTGTGAAGTTTGAAGCTGACTCCATGTCTCACTGCTGAAACACTGTGTTTGTTCAGGGCTATGATCCTATGATTCTTCCTCTTCATCTGCAATAAACCTTTCACAAGAGGAAGAATGGAGCATGATATGAAATGAGTTACCTCCACCAAAATGAAATGCAGTGTAGAAGATAAATCAAGTGGCTTACCTGCTGGAAAATTGGATATTATCTTAATTAATCATAGGAGATGATTAGTGTCCTCTAGCATTGCACAGCTTCTAAAATAATGAGCTGTAAATACATTGTTGTCTGCCAGCTCCAGCGCCCTGCATGACTGCAAATTAATAAATGACTGGAGCTCTGATGGGTATGGGGTGAGTGCACTCTCTCTCCAAGCTGCCTTGGCTAAACTGCAGTGCTCTCCAGGACTAGAGTGGAGCTGGTTAGACAGGACTCCCATGTACTCAGCATGCATTTTAATCCTGAATGGAAAACACTGTTGTGTTGCTTTCCCCTTTCTCCATGTATAATATTTTCAGATTATTACTTTTGGTTTATTTCTTAAAGTCCAGCTTTCATTGCTTCCATTCCTTTTCCATCCTTCAAGATAACTCAGTGGGGGCATTTCCCCTTTCTCATAATCTCCTTGGAGTAGATTTTCCTACAAATGCGTAGGTAAATGGTTTGGCCCAACAGTAAGTGAATGCAGCAGTGCAAATGGCCTTAATCCCAGAGCCCTGGCTGAGGACAGTGGGGTCTGAGCATGAATGCACATGAATGGAAGACATCTAAGTGAAAAAAAATACCCCAAATGAAAGAGCCTAACTTTCAGGGGAGGCTGTACACTCCTAAAACTATCTAAAAGCTATGAAATCTTCTCAACAGTTAGAGAAACCAGGTCAACATTTGACATACAACATTTGGTCAAGGAAGATGCTGTCATTCTAATGTTAGTAGTTGGGCTATTTAGAACCCAGTTGTATGAGCCTTGGCTGCACTCTTCTGCCAGCTCAGTGAAGTGGTTGGGATATGCCTAAGTCTCTTCAACCTGTATGTGAGTAAGCTGACCAAGTGCTAATTTCTGTGCAGAATCTTTGGAAAATATTAGCCCTTAAAGACCTTTTCCCCTCAAGCTCGAGCCTCTTGCAGCAGTTTCAAGATGCACCATTCTGCTTTTGTGTATGGTTAAACCCAGCAGCAAAAAAAAAAGAAAAAGAAAGGGGGAAAAAAGGCACTTGGCACTCTCTGGTATTTCCATGTGGCAAAGCTGCTTCAGGTAACCTCAGTGACTGTGTGGAGAAGTTCATTGCCATCTTTGTACTGACTTGCTGAAAACTTTTTCTTCTAGAAAATACCCCCAGTGGTATCCTCTGTAAAAGTTACAGCTTCTACAACTGCACTACTGTAGCAGCCTCTGCCTGGCGTGGATGTCATGCTGCTTGTTCCTCTCGTGCAGAGCTGGTTTGCATTGCCTTTGGTTCATATGATTCTTATCTAGGTGTTTACTTTTATTTTTTAACCAGTTGTGCATATCTTGAAGGGAAAATCGAAACAAAACACAACCCAGAAGAAAACAGTCCATGGACTAGAAATCTCTTACCAATCACTTCACACTTTGCAGCAGCTGGATGTATGTCAGTGCTACAGGAATTTGCTTTTTTCACTGTGGGGTTCAGATTTCACATACAGGAGTTATGCTCAAAGTCTTTGCAAGAGAAAATGTATGTCTATTTTATATAAAAAGTAAGAAAAGTGCTGTGTCTGGTTGTGTTCTCTTGGCTAAGGGCTCAGCCTGTTCCTTAGCACCAACTGTGAAAAATTCTTCTGGAGGTAGAAATGACAAAGTTTCTTACTCCACTTTATGTTTCACTGCCCAAAGTATTGCAATGACTGCTCATGTAGGAGCAACAAGGCAGCCCAATTTGAGTCTGGTGACATAAATAGATTGGAACAGGATCATTAGAAAGGATGAGGGCTGGTGCCTACATGGTCTTAATGATTTGACATGTTACACTGGCACAAGCTTTTCATGGCATGCTTTATATATCTGTGGGAAACATGTCAAAGAAACTTAAGTCTGCAGAGTGCAAAGAGAAAAGCAGCACAGAAAGGAGGAGTCATTTTTGTTCTGATTCCTTTCATCCTGGCAGATGTTCACAGATGCTCCTGCATGCTCCTGTGCCTTGGGTTCAACTCAGGGGATTGCGATGATGATAAATGCCTCCTTTGAAAATGGGCCTGAAAGAGAATTGAAAGCCCTGAGTGGAAGCTATGGTGGTGTTCTGCCATCTTGGTGTGCCTTAAAACCTCTGCAGCCTGTAATGGAATTGCATCTTGCTTTGAAGTCAGCCCATACACCATGAAGTTGTTCTTGATCCCAGCAGTGCAGGATTTCTTAATGGAGCTTGTTACATGGATCACAGAATCACAGAATATTAGAGGTTGGAAGGGACCTCCAGAGATCATTGTGTCCAACTCCCCTGCCAGAGCAGGATCATCCAGGGCAGTCCACACAAGAATGCATCCAGGTGGATTTGGAAAGTCTCCAGAGGAGACTCCACAACCTCTCCGGGCAGCCTGCTCCAGGGCTCTGTCACCCTCACAGTAAAGAAGTTTCTCCTCATGTTGAGGTGAAACTTTCTATGTTCAAGTTTGTCTCCATTGGTCCTTGTCTTATTGCTGTGCACCACCCAAAAGAGCTTGGCCCCCTCCACCTGACAGCCACCCCTTAGATATTGATAAACATTGATCCCCCTCAGTCTTCTCCAGACTAAACAGCCCCAGGGCTCTCAGCCTCTCTTCACAAGGGATCTTACTCTCTCTGTAAAAAGGGATCTTACTCTCTCTGTAAAAGGGGTCAAACAATTTCCATCCCTGTGGCAGCTACTTAAGGCTTTCCATAAGCCCTATGTATTGCTTCACAGGTGAGAAACTGTGGGAGCTTTCATACAGCACTCTTTGTGGTCTCTGAGAAGAACCTTACTAGACCTCATAAAGGCTCTCCTCATGACCAGCATGGGTGAGGAACGACCGCAGGGCAAGGAACTTAGCTGGACTTGTCTCCTCTGCAAAAGCAATGAGATTTGTGTCAAACTGAAAGGTCTGAGGCAGTTCATGGCTGATGGCAATGGTGAGGGAGGGCACTGGATTCATGGATGCATAGCATGGTTTGGGTTGGAAGTTTCCAGCCCCCTGCCACAGGCAGGGACACCTCCCACTAGCCCAGGCTGCTCATGAGGCCTCATCCAGCCTGGCCTTGAACACTGCCAGGGAGGGGGCATCCATGACCTCTCTGGGCAGCCTGTTCCAATGTCTCTCCACCCTCACTCTAAAGAATTTCTTCCTCATCTACAGTCTCAATCTCCTCTCCTCAAGCTTAAAGCCATTTACTCTCATCCTATCACTACAAGTCCTTGTAAAAAGTCCCTTCAGTGTGTCAATTAGACCACACAGCTTGGTGTCATCCTCAGGCTTGCTGAGGGTGCGCTCAGTGCCAATGTGTGTCACTGACAAAGATGTTAAACAGGTCTTGGCATTGTCCCTGTAAGGAACATGGAGCCAATGACCTGCAGTGGTGTAGATTGAGAGCCTCTGAATCCACCTGAGCTGGAGCCCTGCAGCCTTACCTGCATCTGTGAGAGAGGCTTTTTAGCTGGGGAGAAGAGGAAGGTTGTTTCTCATGTGCAAGAGAACACAGCACAGCCTAGGTTCCATCTCTGGGTCCTTTCCCTGAGTCCTGGTGGAAGCAGGGCTTGTCTTGTGGCTGGTATCCTTCTTGCTCCATGTGGTGAGACCTGTGTGTGGGCTGTGGGGAGACCTGCCCCAAGCTGGCAGCTGCAGAAGAAGGCACTGCTGTTACCTGCTCTGGTAAGGTCCCAAATGAGTGAATGTAGCTAGTCAGTTTTCACAGATCCTACCAGGGCTCGGTGTGCTTGCCCCTGGCAAGTGAGTTTTGGCTTTCCTTGCTGTAGCTCTGCTGGGACAGGAAACCTTTCTTACCCTCTCCTTTCTTACCCTCTCCTCTTACTGCTCACCACGGCTCTCTCCATGGCTGCTGTGGCAAGTGAGCTGTTCCCTGTGCAGGCTGCTCAGCTGCAGTGTGGTCCCTTAGAGTGCAAGAAAGAACAATACCTTGGTCCCTCTGAGCTTGTAGCTGGACTTTGGGCATGTGGGTAGGAAAGGTGTCTATGAGACTGATGAGTACCAGCACATTCTCAAATCCTTCTTGCACATCCTCTTGCAGTGGCAAATGCATTTATAACTCCCTGTCTGGCCTACTCCCATATCCATGTAAAAATGTCTTTCCTAGGGATGCTTGTAGGCAAGAAGGGAAATCAGCACAGGGCAGGCTAGGAAGGCCAAGTTGGGCAGAAGAACAGTGATCTTCAGAGTGATTTTCTCCTGCTAATGAAACTAGCACTAAAAATATCTCTCCAGGTGGGATTGCATCTGTCCCACTCTGCTCCAGTATGATGCTGGTCCTTCTGCTGTTGCTAATGTTATTTCTTTCCCCACCTAAGGGAATGATGCTTTCTCCATCATTTACCTCCCTGATGAAGTCTATTTATTTTCTACTTCACTGGTAATCACTGCAGTCACTCCATGGAAAAGCTACTCATCTAAAAGGGCTAGGGAGATCTTAGTCCAGGTCAATGGCTTAGAAAATTGTGCCTGATTCTGTGACTGAGCTTGCTGTAGTAGTCAAATGCTCTGAGGCTGGAGAGTACCCTGGGAATATGGCAAAATGCTGTAAAAGGGAGAGAAAGAGAGAAAGGCTGGGCTGAGTGGAGCAGCTAGGAGTGCTGCAGGGGTTCTTCAAAGCTGGATTTGGTATCCAGACTTGGTCTCCTGGTGACTCCAGGAGTTATTCCAGGCTCTTGCCAGGCAAGAATGTCCTAACTCATGACCATTGCATTGCCTGACTGTGAGCTGAACTCTTATCCCAGTCTTGGCTTAGGAGAAGCACTCTTGTCCAATGTGGTATGAGAAACACCTTGTACAGGAGTGATTATCAGAATGATTTTTAGCTTGTAGGGCCAGCTGATGGGAGTGGAGGAAGTGCTATTGTCCTCAGCAAAGGAGCCAAAAGCTCGATGTTACTGCTCTCCCACAACTGCCTAGCCTGGAGAAGCAGACTGCTGGTATGAGAAGTTGCAGTTGGTTTCCTTTTTTCATGTGTCCCACATCTTTGAGATTCCCTGCTGGGCCAGGACTGGTGAGGTTTCTCTAGAAAACATAAATTGGATTGCTATGAATTGATCTCAAGCTGCATGGCTCAGGGAGGCTTAACCAACCCCAGCCATCCGTGTCACACTTCCCCTCTGCTCGTTGTCTGTGTTCTAAGGCACAGGGTAGTGCCAAAAGCCACGTGAGAGAGCTCTGTCTCCTCTCAGTGTGTTTCAGATCAAAGCCAAGACTGCATGCTGGGCCAGCGCGCTTCAGAGACAAATCTTTCATGGTGATTTTTACTTGCTTAGGGTATGTGGCTCAGGACACTTAGGTATGAGAGCTTTGAAGAAGTAAACTTTGGATAAAGTCAGCTGACAACATTCCAAACTGTTGCACTTTTTACTTCATTCTGTGACTCCCAGTTATATTTCATTAAGAATAATGACCCTACTGGATGGAATCTAAAGTTATGTTTTTCTGACTGTGTACACACATCATGAAAAATATTTCACTTCTTGTCCAGCTTCCCTGGCTGGCCCTTCTCCCAAAGTGTGAGGGCATGAGCTGATCTAATAGTTGAGACAAGATCTCTGGCTGATGAGAGCTACTGCATCTGTGGAGCACATGTGGCATGCACCAGCTGAGGATTTTATTTGGTTTATGACACAGAAAGAGATTGCAGAGAGAGTTGCTTCCCTCATCCCTTGATGCAGAGGAAAGTCACCTTGCCTAGTGGGTTGCATTCCCATTAGGAGAAGGCCTGAGAAGGGCCCAGGTCTGTTCAGAAAAGTGCTGCTTGTTTGCACACTGTTGGAGCAAATGCTCTGTGACAAAAGGCTTTGCCACCTCTCTCACACCAGAGCCCAGACCTTGCACGTAGGACAGCTGGAAGATGTATGAAGGTAGTAGCATGAAGTGCAGGAAGACACAGAAAGGGGTGGTGCAGGGTAGGGTGCTGAGGTTAGGGGGAGTATCCTCTCGACCCCTGGTGAGCATCAATCCCTAAGGAAGGGACTTGTAGCAGTAAGAAAGGTGAGATGCCTGGTTCCTCTGTTTTGGGATGCTGCAGGGTCTCATTCCTCTCATGCACAGCTGGGGCTACAGGTGGCTGCCAAGGTCAGCCACAATTTGGAAATGGGCTCCAGGCAGATGCGTGTCCCACACTAACACTGAGAGGAAAAGATTGGAGTATGTGCTGGGCTGATCTTTATTATTCCACATTTTGGGAGTAAACAGGAATCACCTCATCTTGAAATGTACCTGATTCTTTATTGGAGTGTTCCTCAAATTGGGCCATTTCCATTTCTGTGGTAGCAATCTGGGCTGATAAGATCTCTCTGCTCACTGTGTGGTCAACCTGGAGCAGTAAAAGCCTCATCTCCTTACTTGTTCTTAAACCTCTTGCAGCAAAAGTTCCCCTTAGAACAGGGGAGCTGTTGGGCCTAGGTGTATCATAGCATCATAGTATCAGTCAGGGTTGGAAGGGACCACAAGGATCATCTAGTTCCAACCCCCTGCCATGGGCAGGGACACCTCACACTGGAAATGTCCATGCTGCTACAGTTCTTCTAAATGTCTAAATCCGATTTTAAAGGGCTCTGTCTTTAAAGGACCCTGCTAGCAAGCATCTAGAGAAGCATTTCTGAAGCAGAAGAACAACTGCAGCTTCCTGTTCAAAGCAGCCCTGGCAACTGTCCCATTAGCAGTCACGTTCGCTCCTGTACTTGTTGTGCAAGGCTTCATAAGCCATAGTGAAATCCACCTATGGGCAGGGGCAGTGATCCAAACAGCCTCATTGTCACCCTTTTGTAATCCATTATCAGGTAAGGGCAGAGCAGTCAGCTCCACATCTGCTTCTTGCTCAACCTGAGCATTGTTTTTGAGGGCTGATGTTGAAAAATGAATGCTAGGGGCCTCTCTCTTGTCATGCCCAGTTCACGGTCTGGAGCCTGCCCTTGGGTCACAGAGGGCTGGGGACCTCTCTCCTGTCATGCCCTGTTCACAGTCTGGAGCTCGCCCTTGGCTCACAGAGGGCTGGGGACCTCTCTCTTGTCATGCCCTGTTCACAGTCTGGAGCTTGCCCTTGGCTCACAGAGGGCTGGGGACCTCTCTCTTGTCATGCCCTGTTCACAGTCTGGAGCTTGCCCTTGGCTCACAGAGGGCTGGGGACCTCTCTCTTGTCATGCCCTGTTCACAGTCTGGAGCTTGCCCTTGGCTCACAGAGGGCTGGGGACCTCTCTCTTGTCATGCCCTGTTCATAGTCTGGAGCTTGCCCTTGGCTCACAGAGGGCTGGGGGCCTCTCTCCTGTGTGCTCCATCGCTGGGCTGTAGCCTCTTATGGGATTCATTTCCCTTAGATCTTTCTCCTTTCTGCCTTGGTCCAGGTGCAAGGCCTGGGTGAAGCTGTGGGTCTGCTAGTGCAGGCACTTTCACTGCTACTCAGGCAGCATTTGGCTCTTGTCTCTTTGTGGTAAGCAGGCCTTCAGCTGCTACTTGGGCATCATTTGGCTCTAGTGGCTTGCTGGGTGAGAACAAGACAAGTTGCCTGACTTCTTGGCTGGTTTAAATACTGTCCCAAGACAATTCATGCCCTTTGGTAACACAAACCCTGATAACTGGACCTATGGGATGGTGCATATCCAAACACGGCCAGGGGCACACACAGTTCACAGATGTGTTACAAAGTCAATTACATGTGGTACCTGTTTATTGGGATCCCAAGAAGTGCCTAGATTTGCAGGGGTCCTTACAGGGGTCCTTACAAGGTTAATCACAGGTGCCCTGACCATCTGGACCCCAGGAACTGTCCAATTAAGCACATTCGCAGCTGCTTAGCCATTGTCTGAGCTAGGGCATGTTTGTATCACAGTATCACCAAGGTTGGAAGAGACCTCGAAGATCATCCAGTCCAACCTGTCACCACAGACCCCCTGACTAGACCATGGCACCAAGTCCAATCCCCTCTTGAGGAGGGAGGACATTGCTGCCCAGAGAGAACTCTCCTGCCCACTGCAGGCTTGAACTCACGACCTTCCCAGTAAGAGTCTTACGTGCTACCAACTTAGCCACAATGTCCCCACAATGTTTGGGGGTTTGACCCTTCAGGGCACCTGGCCCTTGAAGGTCTCCAGCCCTGATGTATGGTGCTTGGGAGAAGAAAGCAGTGTCTCTTGACCGACCTGCAGGGGAACGACCTGCCCCAGCCTCCACTGAAGGCACTGCCTGGGGGCAAACCGATGCATTACCTGCCTGGCTAGGTGATCCCAGACTGACCTGTAACATCACTGCCTGAGGCAGGCGACTGATATGGGACACCTCAGATGCTCTTGCTGGGGTGTTGAGGAAGGGGAGTGGCTGCAGATCCCACTTGATGGAGATTTTGGCTATCGTTTTGCCAGACCTGTCTTGCAGATGCTGATCATGGCCTGGTTGCTTCTGCATCAGCTGTGGCACTTGCACCTCCTGCAGGAGTTGGGGCTGCCCCTCATTTACAGCCAGTCCCTGTTGCTGAGGGGTATGGACTTGTGTGGGCTTCCATCCTGGCATTCCTGATGACAGGCAGTGAGACACATGCAAGGTAACGTTATCCTGCCCTGGCTCTTGCTGGGCAGCAGGCTTGTCCTGCTCACCCGACAAGCTTCTCTCCTGGAGAGAAAAGAAAGCAACCGCACTGAGAATGCTGCCAACACTTTGCTGAGCAAGAGCTTACAAGGAGCTTCAGGATGAGGAAGGTAGGAGGAGTCTTTTGCCGGTGGCAGTATGGATGTGGGCAGGAGTGCAAGGCATCGTTTCCCTCTATCATGGACATCACTAAAAGCAGGACCTCCAAATCTGCATGCAAGCACCACCACCTCTGTTGAAAACAAGGGAGACCTTCATTGCCAGGACTCTGGGCTACAGGCAAGGGAACCTGGCATGGGCAATGCCACCTGGAGGTTGGAAAGAAGACAGTTCCCTCCTCTCCCACCCTTACACACACTCAAGGGTTCTGATGCCTTCCCTCAGACAGTCCCACTGGGCAAAGAGCTACAGGAGTCTGCTCAGTGACAGGTTCTTCTCTGTTGGCCCTAACAATGTGAGTGGTGCCAGTCTTGCCCTGGCTCAGAGGGAAGGCTGCTGACCAGGCCGTCACTAGTCTCCTTGAGGTATACTTGTGTGAATTTTACTTATTTATTTTGCCCAAGTGGTAGCCTGAGGATCTCCCTGCCCTCTGTTATCCTTTGTGTGAACATCTTGGAAGCAGTGTTGGAGCCAAAGTTAGTGCAGTGGCTTCCATTTTCACATGCTTCATGGCAAAAGGGGTCTGTGTACAGGGAAGGATGGGCTGCTGGGCTGCCATACTGCAGGCTAGCTCAGGGGGTGAAACAGCAGAGCTGAGTTTGGTTCATTCTGTATCAAATGAGAACAGCTGAATGAGCATGGATGGTGCCAGGACCCCGGGACTGGGAGCTTCTGCAGTGAGGCTGGCTTGCCACTGTCATGCAGCACCATCAAAGACTGGCACTGCTGGCACAGCAATAAATGGAACTTTTCCTCTCCAACAGTGTGTGAACAGGGAGACCCTGGAGGCCTCACCGAGTGCCTGAGAACTGGCGGCATCTGGACTCTGGCCAGTCTGGTGTCCTGAGGGGTCAGCTGTGCCAGAGGATGGGATACCCTCAAGAGAAGCACCTATGGCCCAGGGCTCACCAGGCATCATTTGCTGGGTGGCTGCATTTGCAGACCTCATTGCCCAGCATATAACACCAAGGAGGTTTTTTTCCTAGCAGCACAGGGATCCAGACTGCCGACTGTTGCTGCCTCTATATACCCACTGCAGTTCTGTTTAATTCCCAGGTGCTGCAGCAACAGTACACTACCTTTTAGTATGCAATGGCAAACCCTAAGGTTTAAACAGATAAGACCCACTTCAGAAATCCTGTTAAAGGAGGAGGGATGACTCTTGCAGCCCCTGAAGAAAAAGGAGAGGATGCCCTCTTTCTGGCTGAGTGCAGCCCTTCCAGCCTGAAAAGGTGTCCCTTGAGGACTGCATACCAGCCCTGCTCTAATAAAAGCCTGCTCTGAGTGCTTGCCAGCTTGAAATGAGAGCTGCTGTTGTGCTTCTGAAATGGCATCATCTCCTCAGGGGTAATCTACTCATCCAGCACAGCTCTGGCTGCATATGGGGAGAGGGGCACTGTAAGAAGTGCCATAGTTTAACTGGCTTATCAGAAGTGCTTTTTCTAACTAGGCACAGGTATGGTGACTCCCCCAATTGTATTTTTCTATACAGATGATTGCAGGTCTAATAGAAGTTATTAAAGAGATGGGTTTATTTCTGTCATAGCCATCAAAGGCGAGGTGTTGGTATTAATACCCAACCTGCCATAGTTTTGCTAGGAATTCTTAATGATTATGTTTTCAAAGGCTGTCTGCAGATGTGGAGGTGCCTCTTAACTGGGAGCAGTGACTCCAAAGAGGAGAAGCCACATGGCTGCAGAGTGGATGCATTATCCTGTGCTAAGGAGAGCTGTCAGGATTCACACAGAGCAAATGCCTGTGGAAGATGAAGGGAGAACCAACATAAAAGTAGTGCTTCATTAAAAATGAGCCTGGAGTGGCCAAGCTGCGTGAATGCCCATTGCACTGATGGGACAGCTCCTGGAAGTTTGGAGATTTTAAATATGGCTTTAGGAAAGAAACTGTGTGCTGCCATCTGAGGCTGCTCTCAACTGCATGCCAAGCACTTTCTGGGTGAAACAACTGGAGTGCCATAGCCTGTGCTTTGACCAGCAATGCCGGTACTGCAATACCCCATACAACCCTTTTCTCTCCTGAGCTCTTGTGCCAAGCCTTCTCCCTGTGCCAGAGGAGTGCAGTTCCCAAGGTGTCCCACTCATTGGCAAGAGTGGCTGCCTTTGTCATCCCTAGGCTCTAGAGCATCATTACCCTGGCAACAGGTAACTGTAGTGTGGCTGTATAAGCCCAAACATTGAATTCTCCTCGGGGCACCCACTGAAGTGTTTGCCAGGGCTCAGAAGCCTGGGCAACACTCTCAGCAGTAGCCAGATACAATATACAATCTACAATACACTAGGTTGAAAGAGGCCTTCAAGATCATCGCGTCCAACCCATCAACCAATCCAACCCACCTAAACAACTAAACCATGGCACCAAGCACCCCATCAAGTCTCCTCCTGAACACCTCCAATGATGGTGACTCCACCATCTCCTTGGGAAGCACATTCCAATGGGCAATCACTCTCTCTGTGTAGAACTTCTTCCTAACCTCCAGCCTAAACCTCCCCTGGCACAGCCTGAGACTGTGTCCTCTTGTTCTGGTACTGGCCACCTGGGAGAAGAGGCCAACCTCTGCCTGGCTACAACCTCCCTTCAGGTAGTTGTAGAGAGCAATAAGGTCACCCCTGAGTCTCCTCTTCTCCAGGCTAAGCAACCCCAGCTCCCTCAGTCTCTCCTCATAGGGCTTGTGTTCCAAACCCCTCACCAACTTTGTTGCCCTTCTCTGGACACGTTCCAGCAAGTCAACCTCCTTCCTAAACTGAGGGGCCCAGAACTGGACACAGGACTCGAGGTGCGGCCTAACCAGTGCAGTGTACAGGGGGAGAATGACCTCCCTGCTCCTGCTGGCCACACTGTTCCTGATGCATGCAGGCCAGGATGCCATTGGCACTCTTGGCTGCCTGGGCACACTGCAGGCTCATGTTCAGCCTACCATCAACCAGCACCCCCAGGTCCCTCTCTGCCTGGCCGCTCTCCAGCCACTCTGACCCCAGCCTGTAGCACTGCCTGGGGTTGCTGTGGCCAGTGTGCAGAACCCGGCACTTGGATGTGTTCAATCTCCTGCCCTTGGCCTCTGCCCATCTGTCCAGCCTGTCGAGGTCCCTCTGCAAAGCCTCTCTGCCCTCCAGCAGATCAACTCCTGCCCCCAGCTTGGTGTCGTCTGCAAATTTACTGATGATGGACTCAATGCCCTCATCCAGATCATCAATAAAGATGTTGAAGAGCATGGGGCCCAGCACTGATCCCTGGGGCACACCACTAGTGACTGGCCGCCAGCTGGATGTGGCACCATTCACCACCACTCTCTGGGCTCGGCCCCCAGCCAGTTCCTAAGCCAACGCAGTGTGCTCCTGTCCAAGCCATGGGCTGACAGCTTGGCCAGGAGTTTGCTGTGGGGGACAGTGTCAAAGGCCTTGCTGAGGTCCAGGTAGATCACATCCACAGGCCTCCCCACATCCACTGGCTATGTGTTCCCTGCAATGCAAATCCCCAGCTACACTTGCTGGGCAGGATAACAGTGCGAGGGAAGGCCGAAGGCACAAATCTGTTTGTCATGGAGATTCTGTACAAGCCATGTTCCCAGAAAAGCTGTGGCTTGCTAGAGATCTGTTGTCCCCTTTATCTTTGTGTCTTACCATATTGATGTCAGCTGACACAAAGAACCTTTCAGTTCCCGCAGGAGGCAGGGGCATGAGATGGACTGAGCTGTGGGTGTGTCTGTTGTACAGCACAAAACTAGAGTTGCTGTAAGGAAGTGTCAGTCCCCACCTAGTGCTGAGCAAATTCACAGCAATCCTCTGCTATTGGTGGCTTTCTCCCAGAATTACAGAATGTTAGAGGTTGGGAAGGACCTCTGGAGATCATCGAGTCCACCCCCTGCAAAAAGCAGGATCATTCAGGGCAGTCTGCACAGGAAATGATAAATGAAATGGGAAGTGATAAAAGATAAGGGATGGAGCTGGTGACATCAGTTGTCAGCTTCTGGTGCATGCCTGAAGAAAAGCAGTCACTGGTAACTCCTCACCTGTGGTGAGACTGATGAGGGCCAAACTCAGCCATGCAGATATATGCCTTGATTGTTGCTTGCTTCTAGCCTGTGCATCTGGGAACATGAGAGTGCTGAAGGACAAAATCATCCTGATACACTCCACTGTTAGATGTAGAGTACCCAGCTGGATGTGACCGTGACTATGTGGTGTGGAAGGAGGCTGACTGCTAAGTCTGGGTGCCTTGGAGGAGTGAGAGTTACTGGATATAATTTCTTACCACGATTGTCAAGAAGAGCAGCAAACACAGCTGGCTTTTGAGAAGCCTTTTGTGTTTTGCACTACGAATTTAAAGAGCTAGAGAGAGCACCTGAATGGAGCAGGGCAAGAGGGACTGAGGGACACGTTCACGTTTGTGCTGGCATCTAATGCAGTGTGATGTGTGTCTCACTAATATCTTTCAACTGTAATAATTCTGTGTCCCCTCTGCCTTGTCTCCCATGCTTCACTTCTGCAGACTCTGGGCAGCAGAGCTCAGCCTGGCTTAGCTGAGGCATGTCTCAGCAGCTTCCCAGTGTGTGAGCATAGCCAGCAACTGTCACGTGAGTTGGACACACAAAGGTTGGCTCTTCCTTGGTTCAAAATTAGCTATATGGTGCAACAAACACTCAGGTTGCTAGGTAACTGTGCAGATGAGACCAAGAGATGTGGCCTGTTGTCCCTTTGTAAGGCACACTTAGTACTGAACCAGAGAGAATAAAACATCTCCTGCAGACAGTGGCTGCCTCTGCACTCCAGCTTTGGAGTGATGGCTCTGTGTTGGTAGCAGTGTCAGTCCTCCATCATGCAGGTACTCCTCTAGGAGTATCTGGTTATTTTGGATGAAGTCCTATCTCCTCAGTTTCTCTGTGCTGCTGCTAAATATTTGGTAGGTGCTGAAAGCTATTTGACTTTCACTCAGAGTGAAACAAGACCTTCCTGATGGAATCTAGCCCCATGAGCCACTGTGAGATCTGCCTGAATAAATGTATGCTCAGCCCACCCTTAGCACCAACACCTGGTCTCCCTCAGCTGAATCCTGCAGGGAAGTCCTCCCAGCCCCTGTGCTGGCAGCTGGACCAGGTTACTGTTACATTTATTTCTGATGCAAGCAAAGCTGACCTGTTGGTGTGAGTATCATAGAGTCATAGAATCAGTAAGGTTGGAAAAGACCTCAGAGATCATCAAGTCCAACCTATCACCCAACACCTCCTGACAACTAAACCATGAGTCCAAGTGCCATATCCAATCCCCTCTCAAACACCTCCAGTGATGGTAATTCCACCACCTCCCTGGGCAGCACATTCCAGTGGCCAATTACTCTGTGAAGAACTTTCTCCTCACCTCCAGCCTAAACCTCCCCTGGCACAGCTTGAGACTGTGCTCTTCTTCTGGTGCTGGTTGCCTGGGAGAAGACACCAACCCCCACCTGGCTACAACCTCCCTTCAGGTAGTTGCAGACAGCAAGAAGGTCTCCCCTGAGCTTCCTCTTCTCCAGGCTAAGCAACCCCAGCTCCCTCAGCCTCTCCTCACAGGGCTGTACTCCAGACCCCTCCCCAGCTTTCTTGCCCTTCTCTGGACACCTTCCAGCATCTCAACATCTTTCCTAAACTGAGGGGCCCAGAACTGGACACAGGACTCAAGGTGAGCACAGGGCACAATGACCTCCCTGTTCCTGCTGGCCACACTGTTCCTGATGCAGGCCAGGATGCCATTGGCCTTCTTGGCTGCCTGGGCATACTTCTGGCTCATGTTCAGCCAACTATCAACCAGCACCCCCAGGTCCCTCTCTGCCTGGCTGCTCTCAGCCACTCTGACCCCAGCCTGTAGCACTGCCTGGAGTTGTTGTGGCCAATGTGTAGAACCCGGCACTTGGATGTGTTCAATCTCATGCCCTTGGACTCTGCCCATCTGTCCAGCCTGTCGAGGTCCCTCTGCAGAGCTCTCCTACCCTCTAACAGATCAAATCTTGCCCCCAGCTTGGTGTCATCTGCAAACTTACTGATGATGGACTCCATCCCCTTGTCCAGATCATCAATAAAGATATTGAACAGGATGGGGCCCAGCACCCCAGGGGCCACCACTGGTGCCTGGCTGCCAGCTGGATGTGGCACCATTCTCCACTACTCTCTGGGCTCAGCCTCCAGCCAGTTCCTAACCCAGCTCAGAGTGCTGCTGTCCAAGCCAGGGGCTGACAGCTTGGCCAGGAGTTTGCTGTGGGGGACAGTGTCAAAGGCCTTGCTGAGGTCCAGGTAGACCACATCCACAGCCTGCTCCACATCCACCAGGCAGTCACCTGTGCATGGAAGGAGATCAGGCTGGTCAGTGTTTTCAGTGCAATAGTGGTTTGTGATTTGTGTTACAAAATACAATTTCAGGACAGTTGGCTTGTTTTGAGAACAGAGGGTAAATGTTCAGACTGTTTTGGTTTCAAAGAGATGATAAATGCCAACTTCCTCAGGACCGCAGATTACCTTAGATAAGTGCTGAACAGCTGTGCCTGTGTGAGAAAGATGTAGTTATTCAAAGGATACAGGAGAAAGACCTCCCCTGCTTCATCTGTGACCCCCTTACCACATGGAAGACGCATGCTCAAGAAGCCCAGAAATTTGGTAGAGCTCATTATCATATCCCTGCCTTCTATTAAACATAAGCATGCAGATTTAGATGGTGTAGCTATAGCAAGAAAAGATGGTAATTGCAAGGTGCTTTTTGGCAGAGACTGGAGGTGTGCTGGGGGCAGTCTCTGCAGCCCGCGCGCGTTGCTCTTTCCTTTGCTTCTCCTTTTTTAATAAAACAACTCTCACAAGAAACTTTGAAATTTTCTTGTGAGGCCCCTTCGTAGCAATCAGGCAGGACCTGCCCTTCCTGAAGCCATGCTGGCTGGGCCTGAGCCCTTGGCCATCCTGTAAGTGCTGTGTGATTGCACTCAAGATGACCTGTTCCATGATCTTGCCTGGCACTGAGGTCAGGCTGACAGGTCTGGAATTCCCTGGCTCCTCCTTCTGGCCCTTCTTGTGGATGGGCATCACCTTGACAGCTTCCAGTCATCTGGGACCTCTCCAGTGAGCCAGGACTGGTGATAAATGATGGAGAGTGGCTTGGCAGCTCATCTGCCAGCTCTCTCAGCACCCTAGGATGCATTCCATCCACTCCCATAGACTTGTGGGCATCCAAGTGGCTCAGCAAGTCCCAGACTACTTCCTCATGGATTTCAGGGACACTACACTGCTCCCTGACCCCATCTACCAGTTCAGGAGGGCAGTTATCGTGGAGTCTTCCTGCCTTACTGCTGATAATGGAGGCAAAGAAGGTATTTAGAACCTCAGCCTTTTCCTCATCTTTGGTTACAGTGTTCTCCTTCAGATCCAATAAGGAGTGGAGGTTCTTCTTGCCCACTTTTTAGCATTACTATATTTATAAAAATGCTTTTTATTGCCTTTACAGCTTAAGTTCAGCTTAAGTTCTAACTGGGCTTTTGCCTCTCTCATTTTTCTCCTACATGCTATAACAACATCCTTAAATGTATCACAAGTTGCCTCCCCCTTTCCAAAGGAGATATTTCCTCTTTTTTTCCCCTTAATTCCTTCAAGAGCTGCTTGCTCATCCAGGCCCAGAGCCTTCCTCTCTGCTCATCTCTCTGTTTCTGTACCTTCAAGAGCTCCTGTTTGAAGTAGGTCCAACTGTCCTGGACCCCTTTTGTTCTCATGGGCTGCTGCCCAGGGGACTGTCCAGGTTAGTTGCTCGAACAAGCTGAAGTTTGCCCTCCAGAAGTGTTCGAAGGGAGGGTTCTGTAATTGCTCCTCCCTATCTCCCTGCATATTGAACACTTCCCCATCTCGTGGTCGCTGCACCCCAGGCAGCCTCCCACGGTCACGTCTCCCACCAGCCCTTCTCTACTGGAGAACAGCAGGTCAAGCAGAGCCTGACCCCTGGTAGGCTCACTCAACAGCTGCATCAGGAAGTTGTCCTCCATGTGCTCCAGGAATCTTCTGGACTGCCTCCTCTCTGCTGAGTTAAGTTCCCAGCAGATATCTGGCAGGTTGAAGTCACCCACAAGGACAAGATCTGATGATCTTGAGACAGCTTCCAGCTGCTTGTAGACTATTTAATCTGCCTCCTCATCCTGGTTGGGTGGTCTATAACAGACTCCAACCAGGATGTCAGATTTGTTAGGCCTCCCTCTGATTTGAACCCACATGCACTCAATCCTTTCATCCTCTACCTCAAGTTCTAAGGCATCAAGAGATTCCCTAATATCCAGGTCCACCCCTCCTCCTCTTCTCCCTCACCTGACTCTCCTAAAGAGCCTGTAACCCCTCAGTGCAGCGCTCCAATCATGTGAATCATCCCACCATGTTTCTGTCATGGCAACTACATCAGAGTCTTCCTGCTTGTGGTGGGCTAGGCCCATCCTGAAAAAAAAAAGGGGTAGGGCTTGTGAGAGTTTTTCTGCCCTCCCTGGAGGGTGTATATTCCCCTGGGAAACTGACTTGGTCTGTTCCACTTCCCCCTCCTTACCCAGCGGTGGTATAAGAGGGAGGACATTGCAACCATTCTTCTCTCTCTTCCTTCTGCTTTGTGGGCATGAAAGAGTTGCTGCTGGCTTGCTGCCCTGCCGTGTGGTCTTCCCTGCTGCTTTCACACTTCGCAAAGGACTGCTACTGTATCTCATTTTTTCCTTTTTCTTTTCCTTCTCCCATCCATCCTTGTTCCTAACCCTTGTGAACCCTGCCTGTCATTGTTACATAAAAATATATATATATATATATATATATATATATGTATACTGTTTTAAAAAAAAAATTCTCTGCCTCTCTACTTCCAAGCTGAACCCAAATTATTTCTTGGTGGATTTGCTCCCCTCCCTTTTATTTTTTTTTCCCTCTCTCTATTGGGAAAGAGGAGGATGGAAGTGGGGCAAGGATTCTCAGCCTTGCCCCATCTGAGCTTTTAAGCCCCAGCTAAGGCTCAAAACACCACACTGGTGAACCAAGACTCCCAGTTCCTCTTGTTTGTTACCCATACTGCATGCATTGGTGTACCTGCACTTCAGCTGGGCTGCTGATTTCTCTTCTAACTCTAGTTTATGTCCCTCTCTCTTGTCTCCAGAGACTGGTTTCCTCACCCGCCCCCTTCAGACTTAGTTTAAAGCCCTCCCAGTGAGCCCTGCCAATTCTAGTGCTAGAGCCCTCTCGCCCTTTCTGCTTGTGGTTGCAGGCTTATGGGAATGAAATAACATAGATTACACTTTCTGGTCCACATCCTGGGCTGTCTAGCTCCTGGAGGACTGCACTCTGTGGTTCTTAAACCCATAACACTTACACACACACTTAGCATAGCCAAAGCTGTGGGTTTGTGTGAGGCAGTCTGTCAACTTACTGCTGCTTTTAAAGCACAACCATCAGCCCTGTCTTACTGATGTGCCTACTTCTGCCTATTAACCATTTACAGAGTTTTTCACAGCTGATACTGTGAGTGTGTTGGAGGAAGACTGATGCAAAGGCTTCAGTACCCCTGAGATACTGGGTGACACTGGTTTGGCAGAGAATTGGAAGATGCTCGTGGCTTTAAAAGCAACCTCTTCTGGAGGGGATGTGCTACCAGCTCTGCTTGCAGGCTTGTGCTGTAGCCAGGGTGTTGCCATGCACTGTGTGCTTTCTTCCTCTTCCCTTTGGCATCCTTGCTGATGCTCCAAGGCCACTGACATAAAAACAGGTCCCCCAAAGCAATAAGCAAAGGGTCATGGGGATGCTTTCTCTCCTCAGGGAAGTGCAGCACAGCCAGTGCCCGTGGGAGCATCATTAGCACAGCAGCTCCAGGGCTAGTTAGCAGGGGTTGGAAACACAGCAGGCTTTGCCCGTCCTGGAGCAGGCTTGTCTCAGCTGAGCTGCTCACAGTGGATGAGCAGTCATGGTAAGCATGTGGTGCTCTAGTGCCCTGCACTGGAGTATCACCCTGAAATTAAACCCATTTTTACAATGAACTTAGAGATGAACTCCTGTGGCTCAGCCTTTTGGGCTTTACTCTGTTCTAGACTGCTGTTCCCATGCTGCACTGCTGGTCTCTGCTGTCCTCCAGAGCAAGCACAGGGCCCATGTCCTCTGGCAGTGCTGAGTATGCGCAGGAGCCCTTGCCTTGCCCTTGTGCAAAGCTCTCTGATTAACTCACTGCCGGCCGGAACCCTCACTAGCCAAGGTTGCTCAAGGCCTCATCCAATTTGGCCTTGAATACCTCCAGGAGAGGGCATCTACAACCTCTCTGGGCAGCCTATTCCAGTGTCTCACCACCCTCACTGGAAATAATTTCTTCCTAATATCCTAGTGTAAATCTGCCCACTGTGGTGGAGAGGATTGGGTTTGTTTCAGGCCAGCTTTCCTGGAGGAGTACTTTCCCCAGGACTCAGCTGAGCTCTCTTCCACTGTGAGTCATGCTCCCCTGTTGTGTCCTCTCAGGTACTGCTGTGCAGTGCTGTTTGCACTGCAGCACCTTCCTCCAGAGGCACGTGTACCTCATCTCCCTCCTGTGCTGCAAGATTTCTAGCCAGCAGAATGCTCCAGTGCTCCCCCTCTGTGCCCTCAGCATCCTGTGCAGGAATGCAGAGCTATGGTGTGGTGTCAGGATCTGATCTGAGCATCAGGGTCATCAGCACAGGGAGGAAGCACTCTTCAACAGAACTGTAGCTGCTCTGTGCAGGGTTGGACTTTACAAATTGCTGCCTTTGGAGGCACACAACTCTGACATGATACTAAAGGGACATATAGTTCTCAGCAGTGACCTTGTTTTCTCTTCTGCTCTGTTACAACCTCTCTGATGTTTCCAAGTGTTTCCCAGTTGATTTGGTCTCTTACTTAACGAGTGTTCAATCCAACTGCACTGCGTGCATGCAACTACAGGCTAAGTCTGTTCTCCTGTGCTTCTGGAGAACCAGAGAGTTCACAGAAAAAAGCAGAATGATTCATAATGCTGGCCAAGAGCACAAAGTCAGGCATAACAAAATTAATGTGTTTCTTCCTTAATAATGAGTTGAGGTTGGTAGGCCCGCTAGCTCAGGTGCTTGACCCACCTGTATACCTGTTTTTCTAGGCACAGCACAGAGCAGATTTGCAAACAAGTCTGCTTTCCCCTCTAGGTCTCATAGTCTATTCTTCAATGCTGCCTAGCTTGAGTCTGCTGTGTCTCTGAGACTAAACTGGCAGGACTGGCTTGGTGACACTGAAAATTGCTGCAGGCTTGTAACAGCCTGTGTGCTAGACCCAAGTAAAAGATGCAGCTGATGGGAACAAGTTCTAAACAAATATATATATATTAAATCTGGCCTATGAAGCTTTGAGAGATCAAATCATTTGGCTAGCTAACTGTATGTGTTTCCACTACTCTTGTTTATCAGGGTTTTCAACTTCCAACAAGTCCAGCAACACTGGGGAACAGAGGAAATAGTAAAAAAAAAACAAAACAAACCCCAAACAAACCTAAACCAAACCAACCAAACACAAAAAACCAACCCCAAAACCAAACAAAACCAAAAAACCCAAAGCACCAACAAAACCCCCACCCAAATCCAGAAAAGCACCACCAAATATTGGAAAACCATTTCCCACTAACTTCACTGGCCTGCTCAACTGTCTTCAATCTTCAACTGGATGGTTGTGTAGAAAGCTCTCTTGTTTTAATGTTTTTTTATCACTGAAGTGCACATTTATCCACAGAAAGTGCATCAGAAGTGGAGCTGGAAGAGCCTCGGGGGGTTATCTCTGCTCCTTCCTAGTCAGGATTGGTGGGCAGCACAGAGTGCTCTTGCATACGCTGTCTCCAAGGGCATGATGAAGATTACAGTAAAGCAGCTCTCAATAACATCCTCTCAGAACTGTCAAGAGTAGCTGTGGGGATTTCTGAGGAGAGCCAGAGAGGGAAGGAAACAGCTGGGTTACAATAAATGATCCATCTGGGGACACTGAGCCCTAGAAATTTCTTGCTTTCACTGGGCCAGCTTCAGAAAGGGTTTCCAGCCCACTTGTATGGTTCCAGCCTGTGGCAGCCTCAAGCTGAGCTGAAGAGCCCAGGCTATAAATTTGACTGAAGACCTTAACCCCTGTGTCAGTGTGCTGCACTGACCCAGTAGGACAACCCCCTTAGTGTGCTAGAGAATGGTAAAAGACTATTCAGAAATAAATTGTAGTTTATGGGATAACAGAGCCACAGAAGCAGTCAGGTTGGAAAAGGCCCTGAGATACAACACAACACAACACAACACAATACAATACACCAGGTTGAAAGAGACCTTCAAGATCATCGCGTCCAACCCATCAACCAATCCCACCCACCTAAACAACTAAACCATGCAACCAAGCACCCCATCAAGCCTCTTCCTGAACACCTCCAATGAAGGTGACTCCACCACCTCCACGGGCAGCCAATTCCAATGGGCAATCACTCTCTCTGTATAGAACTTCTTCCTAACTTCCAGCCTAAACCTCCCCTGGTGCAGCCTGAGACTGTGTCCTCTTGTTCTGGTACTGGCTGCCTGGGAGAAGAGACCAACCTCTGCCTGGCTACAACCTCCCTTCAGGGAGTTGTAGAGAGCAAGAAGGTCACCCCTCAGTCTCCTCTTCTCCAGGCTAAGCAACCCCAGCTCCCTCAGCCTTTCCTCATAGGGCTTGTGTTCCAAACCCCTCACCAATTTTGTTGCCCTTCTCTGGACACGCTTCAGCAGGACAACATCCTTCCTAAACTGAGGGGCCCAGAACTGGACACAGGACTCAAGGTGCGGCCTAACCAGTGCAGTGTACAGGGGCAGAATGACCTCCCTGCTCCTGCTGGCCACACTGTTCCTGATGCAGGCCAGGACGCCATTGGCCCTCTTGGCTGCCTGGGCACACTGCTGGCTCATGTTCAGGCAGCTGCCAATCAGCACCCCTCTCTGCCTGGCTGCTCTCCAGCCACTCTGACCCCAGCCTGTAGCGGAACCTGGCACTTGGATGTGTTCAATCTCCCCATATAGTTCAGAAAGAAGAATCTATCAGGGACACTCCACACTAGATCAGGCTGGCCAGAGTACTCGAAAGATCACAAGGGATGACCTTGTCTGACCACAACTGAAAGCATTTTGCCAGAACAGCTCTTAGCCCCCTCCTTACCAGACAGCACTTTTGCTCTCCACCCACCACTGCACTTTGCTGACAAATGCCTCCCTTGTCCTGCGTGAGGCCACGATGCAAAGGACATGTGTGGGGCTAAGGGAGCCATACTGTCCTCCCAGTGCTGTTCACACACAGGACATCATTAAGCCTCCTTCGCTCTGGCCAGAAATGCACCCCCTTGACCCAGAAACGTACAACGCAGCCAGAGGCAAAACAGAGACACTCCTGCTCTCCTTGCAGGAGAGGTCCCAAGACCTCAGTAGCACACGTGCTGAACCTTGGAAAGGTTGCCAGAGCATGCAATACCCCAGTGGTCCCTGTCTCTTTGTCTTTTGCAGCAGGCACCCCCACACCAGCCTTTACAATGGTATCAAAAGACCACCTAGGCACCAGAATGGCTCTGCTGCACCACGAGCGTGTAGGGCACCTGCTCTGTGTGCTGATCCTCCTCGAGCCTGCTGGCACCGTGGCCCTGACGCTCTACGCCCTGCTGTGGGAAGCTGGAAACCTGATCAACCTCCCTGAGAAGCACATTGGCTTTTACAACTTCTGCCTGTGGAATGAGACAGTGAGGGAGCTGCAGTGCTTGAAGTACAAGCACCTGCAGATGATGGGCATCAGCCTGCGAGGAATAATGCTAGCCAGGATGTGTGTGTATGCCTGCCTGGTCCTCAGCATCTCTACTGCATTTTTGTTGCATATGTGAAGTGCACTGAGGAGAGAGAGGGCTGGAAGATGATCCGCATCCTACTCATCATCAAGGTGGTAATTGTGTCTGGAGGCCTGGGTGTGTTTCTGCTACAAACTTCACAGTGGATTCACCTCTGTGATTTAACTGGGGGCTTCCTGGCACTGCTTGGGACTCAGGCGCTGCTACTGCTCCAGACTCTCACGGTCACTATGTACCTTGGCTGGGCCAAGCACTCCCCCACGTCAAAGCCCTTCCACTGAGGAGGCTCTGCCCATTGATGCTTAACAGTGAAGAAGATGCAAAAGCTATGGATAACCTGATTTAAAACAGCAGCCCCACTACAGCTTTAGTCATTGGCAGGAATGTGATCTTTGCTCCAAAGGCCCACATCCAGCCACACTCTGGCACACTGCTGCGTGCAGCACCCCTGCAGCAAACGGGCAGCAGATACCACCACAGCTCAGAAGGCTCCTGGGAACCGCAGCATGTGTCACACCCCTCGGCCTGGGGCACAGCATCAAACTAGCAGTCTTTCTGGCCCTGACCCCAAGAGCAGTGAGGGGGACAGATCAGAAGCAGCACAATGGACACAGCCCTCTGGACAGAGCCAGCTCAAATATAGGCAGGTGGAGAAGCAGACAGGTTTCCTTTCCTGGAGCTGCCTAAGGGAACTCTGCTGCTTCTCCACCTCCTGGACCAACTAAGGATGCCTTTGAGGCGATTGTGACTTGAGGAGCTCTGCCTTTGCACGCCATCACAGCAGTGGCAGCCCCAGACCTGCACTGGAAATGCTCTTTGGCAGCAGCACCTGCACTTCACCTGCTGGAATAGCTCAAGTTCATTAGGATGAAGTGGCCCACATCCAACCCCAGCAGCAGCAGAGCACCTGCAGAATCAGCCTAATGGCTTCCCGAACACCAAACAGCCTTAACGAGGAGTGTCTCCACAAGAAAGCAAAGGATTTTGGTCCAGAGTACTCAGGCAGCTCGCTCCCAAACCCAGGTCAGACCAACAGACAACCCATGCAAGGGTGTGCTTAGGGAACAGGACAGGGGCTGCCAAAGGCCACACAGAAGGGTCCTGCCTGGCCTATCCATAGCCAGAGCAAGGGGAGGGGTCTCTGCCATGGCAGTGCATGGGACCACTCCATGCCATGTCTGTAATCTGGCACAGAAGCACCTACTTTCCCCCTCTGCCCTTCAGGGACATAAGGGGATATTTATATTCTCACCTGCTGTGGTCCTTGAGGGGATGTGGGTGGTGATGCTCATTTGACCGATTCCTCAATAAAGGCTCTTGAACCTGCCCCAGCCTCGTGTGAATTGTTCTTCCCCCTGGCTTCAGACCATTCTCTTCCTTTCCTGGACCTCTACACCAGTCATGTGGTCAGTCACTTCAGAATGGACCCTGCACCTTCCAGTCTGCTCCCACCTTCTTCCTCAGCTACAGGGCACCTGGCCAAGCCTGGAGGAAAATTCAGCATCAGTTCCAGTGGGGACAGCCTGCCAGACCCAGCTGCAGCTGTCACACAGGGACTGCAAGGACAACGGAGTCCTAAGGCTGGACCACGACTATTTGACACTGCACAGCCACCAATGGCCTTCCAAGGCCAGCAACTCCCTACTCCCCTCCAGTGCCAACACTGACCCACCACAGGGACGCTCATAGAAAGCCTGATGTTCTTTTTAATGTCTTGCTGCTCTCAGATGCCAAACAGAAGTGAACATAACCTAATCTGGAGCCTAATCCCACTGAACACAGCACATACTGGGAGAAGCAACTGTCTCTTCCTTTTCCCCTATGGCCTTCATGGGCCTCCTATCAGCTTCTCAGGCCACCGACAGAGCAGACACAGAGCCCACTCCAGCCCCCCCCCACCCCATACACACTATGCCCGGTCCTGTGGGAGGGGACACCCTCCCTACTCCCACCTTTTGCGCCTGGCTAGCTACACAGAAGGCTCTCTTAGCTGAAGAAGATCTCCCTGACATATTTCAGAACATCGTCTTCAGCATCCTCCGCTGTCCCCTCTGTGTCAGCACCAGCGTCAGGAAGGCACAGGGCAACTGGACTGCACTTGCTGCCTTCCCCAGTGCTTCCAGTAGCCTCGCTTGCCGTTGGCTGGCACTGCTGCTCCTCTTCGCTCCCGTACGGGGCCTTCTCATCACCTTCTTTGCACTGGAGATGCTGAGCGATGAGAAAACAACCACATTAGTCTGTGCGCGACTTCACTCCGGGAGCACCTCTAGGTGCGAAGCGGGGCGACAGCCCACCATGCCCGTGGGACCCTCCTCGTCCCTGCCCAGGTCACGCTGGAGGCTGATTTCGTCCCGCAGCGCCCGGCTCGGCGGCCGGAAGAGAAAGGCAGGGGCGCGGGGCCCGGCAGCCTCCGCGAAGCGGGGAAAGGGAGCGGAAAACTCAGGAGGCGCTCAGCAGCGCCTCGGCAGAGAGGCTGCCACGGAGCTGGGCCGGCAACGCTCTGCCCGCGACCCGGACACCTCCTGCCCGCCCGGCCACGTTCAGGTACGGCCAGGGCTGCGGCCCCAAGCCCGGGAGTCCCGACCTCACCTCGGCCAGGACAGACAAGGCTACGTCCAGCAGCTCCGCCTCGTTCATGCAGTAGACAACCGCCGTCGCCGCCCTGCGCACAGCAAGGATGGACACTCAGCGCGGGCAGAGCCCAGCCTCGCCCGTTCGCCACCATCGCCAGTGCCCCCACCCCAGCCACACTACCTGGGCCCTGCTGCCTCCCGCTGCCGCCGCCGCCCGGACTTGCGGGGCGCCACCGTCGCCCGCTGCTCCGCGGCCGCCCCCATCCAGGCCGGAAGGAGCCGGCGCCGGACACCTGCCGCCACTCCCCGCGCAGCAGCGCCGGCCGCGGGAAGCCCAGCGCTCGCCTGGCCGGCGTCGGCGCGCTGGGACCTGCCGTGCCCGTACAGCTCCCGCCGGCCACACAGCACCCGTGCAGAGCTAGAGCAGCGAAGCTTCGCTGCCGGTGCCGCCGCTATCGCTCTTAGGCAGTGGGAGCGTCAGAGGCTGGCTTCACCACGCCCCCTCGACGGCCTCCGTCCGACGGCGTCATGCCCTCCAGTGACGTCCAGAGTCTTGTAGGCGGAGGGCAACGTTGCTAGGAGACGGTGTTTGGAGGTGTAGAGAGTCGGACGCGAACTGCTAGTCTTCCCTAAAGAACTCATTTTTTTTCCTAACTCTCCCCTTTTCCTTTTCCCTCCGGGGTTAGTCTTGCGGCTGCTGACCCCGGCAGTGTCAGACCCCTCTTCCCCGCCGCAACATGCAGCGAGCCATGGGGCTCCTGGGCAGGGTGTGGAGGCGGCAGAGCAACACCAGCCCTTCCACACCCTCCACCGGGGAGGTCCGGGGCGAGTTTGCCCAGCTGCAGAGGTGAGTGGAAGAGACTCCAGGTCAACGGGCTGGACGTGCAGAAGTAGTAAGCGGTAGACACTGCCTGTAATAAATCCTCCACCCACCCAGTCTGGAAGACCTGGCAGAGCCTAGCAGGGCACAAACGCCCCAGCAGCAGGGCCCCTTGCACAGCAGCAGCCCTACGAGGGCCTGCCCGAGCTGGGACAGGAGGCAGGTGCTGCTCTCTGCTGCCGCACCCTGCCAGCCTGGCTCCTGTAGTAAGTCTTCTCTGGAGCTCAGCAGCCCTTTGTCCAAGCACAGAGCGCTGCTTTCCTCTTGCCAGGCTTGAGTGGGGCACACATTAGCAGAAAGACATGGCACAGCCTTCCCACAGCTGTTATGAAACCCATCCCTTCCATCTCTGAGACTCCTTGCATGCAGCACTGATCAGGGGAAAACAGCCTGCAGCAGAACCCTCAGCCTCCATAGTGTGCCACAGGGCTTTTAAATACTCCTGGGGCCCAAAATGAGAAGGGACTTTATCAGAAGAGACAGTAGCCAGCAGGGATAAATTACTCCATGGACAAGAACAGGCACCTGGAGCATGAACATGCCAGGAGTATTTTAGTCTTGGATATTACATTCAACAAGTCCAAGTGCCGGGTGCTGCACTTTGGCCACAACAACCCCATGCAGAGCTACAGGCTGGGCTCAGAGTGGCTGGAGAGCTGCCAAACAGAGAGGGACCTGGGAGTGCTGATTGACAGCTGGCTGAACATGAGCCAGCAGTGTGCCCAGGTGGCCAAGAAGGCCAACGGCCTCCTGGCCTGTATTAGGAATAGTGTGGCCAGCAGGAGCAGGGAGGTTATTGTGCCCTGGTACTCTGCTTTGGTTAGGCCACCCCTTGAGTCCTGTGTCCAGTTCTGCGCCCCTCAGTTTAAGAAGGACATCGAGACACTTGAACGTGTCCAGGGAAGGGCAACAAGGCTGGGGAGAGGCCTTGAGCACAGCCCTGTGAGGAGAGGCTGAGGGAGCTGGGGTTGCTTAGCCTGGAGAAGAGGAGGCTCAGGGGAGACCTCATTGCTCTCTACAACTCCCTGAAGGGTGGTTGTAGCCAGGAAGGGGTTGGCCTCTTCTTTCTAGAAACCAGCACCAGAACAAGGGGACACAGCCTCAAGCTGTGCCAGGGGAAGTTTAGGCTGGAGGTGAGGAGAAAGTTCTTCACTGAGAGAGTGATTCGCCATTGGAATGGGCTGCCCGGGGAGGTGGTGGAGTCACCGTCCCTCGAGGTGTTCAAGAGGGGATTGGACGTGGCACTTGGTGCCATGGTCTAGTCATGGGGTCTGTGGTGACAGGTTGGACTCGATGATCTTCGAGGTCTCTTCCAACCGTGGCGATACTGTGATACTGTGTGATATTCTAGATGAGCAGTGAGGGGTGGCTGGGAGTGTGGGGTGGGTGTGTTCCCCTTTACCAGCAGGCTATGAATAGAGGTGGAATGGCACATGAACAGCTGTTGCCCTTCCACTAGAGTCTGTGATACTCCGAGTATTCATACCAACAGTATTTCCTTCCTTTTTGTATGTAGCACTGAGCAAAAGATGCCTGCAGCAGGAAAAATAGAAGATAACAACTCCCCATGGCTGGATCCTGTAGTTCCATTTGCAGAGGTACTGCAGAAGTCACACTTGTGTAGCACCAGGGCTGAAATGCAGGGTGGTGCTGCAGTGGTGCTGCGGATCCCTTTCCCCACTGACAGACACTGTGTGTCTCTCTGTTCTCACTTGCTTTGCTTTCTGCCCTGGAGAAAGTGGAACTTCAAATGAACAAACTGTGCTTTAGCTGAAGCCAGTTGTCAAAGGGGCAGAGAGGTGATTGTGCACACAGGGAGCCATCATTAAGCCTGTGCTGTGCACATAGTGGTTCTTATTACTGAGCACATTTGAAGTGCTGCTGAGTGGATGGGACTGAACCAGGACCTGCACTGTGTTTTGCACCTCTTTTCGTTCCCGTTGTAATCCCAATGGGCACCCTGAAGAGTTGGGTCAATATAACATCCAGCCTGACTTTAAACTATTTCACACATGAGGCCATTCACCACTTCTCTGGGCAACCAGGTCCAGTATTAAGCCACCCACAGTGCAAAAAGTTTCTTCCTTGTCTCCACTCTGTCCCCTTTTAGTTCAAACCCATTGCACTTTGACCTCATGCTACAGGCCCCGGGAAACAGTCTCTCTCCATCTTTCCAAATGGAAAGGCTTTGTGTGTGGAAATGGCTCAAGAAGGAGTCTGTGCCACTTCTGACATGTGCCTTTAAATCACGCAGGACAATTCAGGAAGTCCAATAGGTATCATGACCACTGTGGAGCTTCCTGCTCAAGACAGGCTGGGAGCAGGCCTGCAGTCTGGTAAGGAGCAGCATGGAAAGGGTAACTCCTGACACACTGAATAGTTCCTGTTGTAAGCTCCTTTAGAGTGAAGCAGCTGATGAACAGCAGAGTGAAATAAGCACTCACTCCCAGCACTGTTGCTTTTTCTTGCCTCCTCTCTAGGAGGACGTCCAAAACCAAAAAGAAGCCTCAAGGGCCTCCTCAGCAGGGCGTGGAAGCGGCACAACAAAACCACCACTTACGGACCCTGTGACTTGATGAGAAACGAGGAGGAGGAGGTCCGGGGTGAGCTGGCCCGGCTGCAGAGGTGAGTGGAGGAGACTCCAGGTCAATGGGCTGGATGCAAAGAAGTAGTAAATGGCGAGCAGTACCTCATGGCAAAGCCTCCACCCACCCTGTCTGGAAGACCTGGCACAGCCTAGCAGGGCACAAACACCCCAGCAGCAGGGCCCCTTCCACAACACCAGCCCTACGAGGGCCTGCCCAAGCCGGGACAGGAGGCAGATGCTGCTCTCTGCTGCTGCACCCTGCCAGCCTGGTTCCTGTAGTAAGTCTACTTTGGAGCTCAGCAGCCCTTTGTCTAAGCACAGAGGGTTGCTTTCCTCTTGCCAGGCTTGAGTGGGGCACACATTAGCAGAAAGACATGGCACAGCTTTCCCATAACTGTTGTAAAACCCATCCTTTCCATCTCTGAGACTCCTTGCATGCAGCACTGATCAGGGGAAAACAGAGCCTGCAGCACAACCCTCAGCATCCATAGTGTGCCTGAGGGCTTTTTAATGTTGCTGGCCATTGAAATTGAAAGAGGTTTTAAGAGAAGAGACAGTAGCCAGCAGGGATAAGTTAGTCCATGGACAAGAACAGGCACCTGGAGCATGAACATGCCAGCAGTATTTCAGTCTTGGATACTCTAGGAGAGCAGTGAGGGGTGGCTGAGAGTGTGGGGTGGGTGTGTTCCCCTTTACCACAGGCTATGAATACAGGCAGAATAGCACATGAACAGCTGTTGCCCTTCCACTAGAGTCTGTGATACACTGTGAGTATTTTAACCAGTTGTATGTCCTTCCTTTTTCTATGTAGCATGGAGGAAAAGCTGCCTGAAGCAGAAAAAACAGAGGACAACAACTTCTCCCTGCAGGATCCTGTAGTTCCATTTGCAGAGGTAATGCAGAAGTCACACTTGCGTAGCACCAGGGCAGAAATGCAGGGTGGTTCTGCAGTGTTGCTGGGGACCACCTTTCTCCACTGACAGACACTGTGTGTCTCTCTCTGTTCTCACTTGCTTTGCTTTCTGCCCTGGAGAAAGAGGAGCCTGAGATTAACAAACTGTGCTTTAGCTGATGCCAGTTGTCAAAGGGGCACAGACCGGTGATTCTGAATCTGAAAACAGACAGAAACTGAATGAGGGAGCTATCATTAAGCTTGTGGCTCTGCACATAGCTGTTCTGAGTACAGCTTAAAGTGCTCCTCAGTGGATATGACTGAATCAGGAAAGTCTCTCTCCATCTTTCCATATTGAATGGCTTTGTGTGTGGAAATGGCTCAAGAAGGAGTCTGTGCCAGTTCTCACATGTGCCTTTCAATCATGCAGGAGGATTCAGGAACTCCAATCACTGTCTTGGCCCCACTGGACCTTCCAGAACAAGACAACCTGGGAGCAGGCCTGCAGTCTGGTAAGGAGCAGCGTGGCAAGGGTAATTCCGGACACACTGAATGGTTCCCTTTGTAAGCTGCTTTAGAGTGAAGCAGCTGAGGATCAGTAGAGTGAGATAAACACTCCCAGGACTGTTGCTTTTCTTGCTTCCTTTATAGGAGGACTTCCAAAACCAAAAAGAAGCCTCAAGGGCCTCTATGGCAGGGTGTGGAAGTGGCACAAGACAACCACCACTTACGCACCCTGTGACTCACTGAGGACCGAGGAGGAGGTCTGGGGCGAGCTGCCCCAGCTGCAGAGGTGAGTGGAAGAGACTCCAGGTCAACAGGCTGGACGTGAAGGAGTAGTAAGGATTGGGCAGTACCCCGTGGCAAAGCCTCCACCCACCCAGTCTGGAAGACCTGGCAGAGCCTAGCATGGCACAAACACCCCAGCAGCAGGGCCCCTTCCACAACACCAGCCCTCCCCAAGCTGGGACAGGAGGCAGATGGTGCTCTCTGCTGCCGCACCCTGCCAGCCTGGCTCCTGTAGCGCGTCTTCTCTGCAGCTCAGCAGCCCTTTGATCAAGCACAGAGGGTTCCTTTTCCTCTTCCAGGCTTAGAGTGTGGCACACATTAGCAGAACGACATGGGACAGCCTTCCCATAGCTGTTATAAAACCCATCCCTTCCATCTCTGAGACTCCTTGCATGCAGCACTGATCAGGGGAAAACAGAGCCTGCAGCAGAACCCTCAGCCTCCATAGTGTGCCACAGACCTTTTGAATAATCGTGGGCCCCAAAAGGAAAAGGGACTTTATCAGAAGAGACAGTAGCCAGCGGGGATAAGTTAGTCCAGGGACAAGAACGGCATGAACAGACTAGCAGTATTTCAGTTTGGATACTCTAATAGAGCAGTGAGGGGTGGCTGGGAGTGTGGGGCAGGTGTGTTCCCCTTTACCAGCAGGCTCTGAATGCAGGTACAATGGCACATGAACAGCTGTTGCCCTTCCACTAGAGTCTGTGATACACTGTAAGTATTTTAACCAGTTGTATGTCCTTCCTATCTGTATGCAGCACGGAGGAAAAGCTGCCTGCAGCTGGAAAAATAGAAGAGTACAACTCCTCCTGGCAGGATCCAGTAGTTCCATTTGCAGAGGTAATGCAGAAGTCACACTTCAGTAGCACCAGGGCTGAAATACAGGGTGGTGCTGCAGTGGTGCTGGGGATCCCTTTCCCCAGTGACAGACACTGTGTCTTTCTCTCTGTTCCACTTGCTTTGCTTCCTGCCCTGGAGAAAGAGGAACCTGAGATTACAAAAATGTGCTTCAGCTGAAGCCATTTGTCAAAGGGGCACAGACAGGTGATTCTGGGACAGAAACTGAATCAGGGAGCCATCATTAAGCCTTTGGCTGTGGACATAATGGTTCTTATTACTTAGCACAGCTTGAGGTGCTGCTGAGGGGATGGGACTGAACCAGGACCGGCACTGTGATTCGCACATCTTTTCGTTCCCGCTGTGATGCCAGTGGGCACCCTGAAGAGTTGGGCCAATATAACATCCAGCCTGACTTTAAACTATTTCACACTTGAGGCCACTCACCACTTCTCTGGGCAGCCAGGTCCAATGTTGAACCACCCTCAGTGCAAAAAGCTTCTTCCTTGTCTCCACTCTGTCCCCTTCTAGTTCAAACCCATTGCACTTTGTCCTAGTGCTACAGGCCCCGGGAAAAAGTCTCTCTCCATCTTTCCAAATGGAAAGCCTTTGTGTGTGGAAATGGCTCAAGGAGGAGTCTGTGCCAGTTCTGACATGTGCCTTTATATCACTCAGGAGCATTTGGGAAGTTCAAAAAGTGTTTTGCCCCGTGTGGAGCTTCCAGAACAAGACAACCTGGGAGCAGGCCTGCAGTCTGGTAAGGTGCAGCGTGGCAAGGGTAATTCCTGACACACTGAATGGTTCCCTTTGTCAGCTCCTTTCAAGGGAAGCAGCTGATGAACAGCAGAGTGAAATAGGCACTCCCAGCACTGTTGGTTTTTCTTTCCTCCTTTATAGGAGGACGTCAAAAAGCCAAAAGGAGCCTCAAGGGCCTCCGTGGCAGGGTGTGGAAGCAGCAGCGCAGCACCAGCTCTTCCACATCCTGCGCCCCGCTGAGGACTGTGGAGGAGGAGGTTGGGAGCGAGCTGGCCCAGCTGCAGAGGTGAGTGGAAGACTCCAGGTCAACAGGCTGGACAAGAAGGAGCATTGAGGAGTGGGCAGTGCCTGTGGCAAATCCACAAACTCTCCGGGGCTGTTGGAGCTAGCAATGCCTAACATGGGCAGAGCTGAGGAAATGCCTTCTGTACTCAGTGGATGTTTTGGGCAGCTGTCCTCGCTGCTGGCAGGCTGTGGGTGTGCAAGCACAATCTTTGTCCACCTCTTGATACCCACTTAGATGATCACTGAACTCTCAGGTCATCAGATTAACCATGAAGATTTCTGAAGTCCTTCAGAGTCAGGCCTAGGTTTGAGGAAATGTAAAGGTTCCCCTTTACCCCCTGGCTAGGAATACAGGCAGAATGGCACATGAACAGCTGTTGCCCTTCCACTAGAGTGTGTGACACTGTGAGTATTCATACCAACTGTATTTCCTTCCTTTTGCTATGCAGCATTGGGGAGAAGCTGCCTGCACCAGGGAAGATGGAAAATAACATCTCCTCCTGGCAGGATCCTGTACTTCCATTTGCGGAGGTAATGCCAAAGTCACACTTGTGTAGCACCAGGGCTGAAATGTAGAGTGGAGCTGCAGTGGTGCTGGGGATCCCTTTCCCCACCGACAGACACTGTGTGTCTCTCTCTGTTCTCACTTGCTTTGTTTTCTGCCCTGGAGAAAGAGGAGCCTGAGATCAACAAAACCTGCTTTAGCTGAGGCCAGTTGTTCAAAGGGGCACAGACAGGTGATTCTGGGACAGAAACTGAATCAGGGAGCCATCATTAAGCCTGTGCTGTGCACATAGTGGTTCTTTCTGAGTACAGCTTGAGGTGCTGCTGAGGGGATGGGACTGAACCAGGACCGGCACTGTGATTCGCACATCTTTTCGTTCCCGCTGTGATGCCAGTGGGCACCCTGAAGAGTTGGGCCAATATAACATCCAGCCTGACTTTAAACTATTTCACACTTGAGGCCACTCACCACTTCTCTGGGCAGCCAGGTCCAATGTTGAACCACCCTCAGTGCAAAAAGCTTCTTCCTTGTCTCCACTCTGTCCCCTTCTAGTTCAAACCCATTGCACTTTGTCCTAGTGCTACAGGCCCCGGGAAAAAGTCTCTCTCCATCTTTCCAAATGGAAAGCCTTTGTGTGTGGAAATGGCTCAAGGAGGAGTCTGTGCCAGTTCTGACATGTGCCTTTATATCACTCAGGAGCATTTGGGAAGTTCAAAAAGTGTTTTGCCCCGTGTGGAGCTTCCAGAACAAGACAACCTGGGAGCAGGCCTGCAGTCTGGTAAGGTGCAGCGTGGCAAGGGTAATTCCTGACACACTGAATGGTTCCCTTTGTCAGCTCCTTTCAAGGGAAGCAGCTGATGAACAGCAGAGTGAAATAGGCACTCCCAGCACTGTTGGTTTTTCTTTCCTCCTTTATAGGAGGACGTCAAAAAGCCAAAAGGAGCCTCAAGGGCCTCCGTGGCAGGGTGTGGAAGCAGCAGCGCAGCACCAGCTCTTCCACATCCTGCGCCCCGCTGAGGACTGTGGAGGAGGAGGTTGGGAGCGAGCTGGCCCAGCTGCAGAGGTGAGTGGAAGACTCCAGGTCAACAGGCTGGACAAGAAGGAGCATTGAGGAGTGGGCAGTGCCTGTGGCAAATCCACAAACTCTCCGGGGCTGTTGGAGCTAGCAATGCCTAACATGGGCAGAGCTGAGGAAATGCCTTCTGTACTCAGTGGATGTTTTGGGCAGCTGTCCTCGCTGCTGGCAGGCTGTGGGTGTGCAAGCACAATCTTTGTCCACCTCTTGATACCCACTTAGATGATCACTGAACTCTCAGGTCATCAGATTAACCATGAAGATTTCTGAAGTCCTTCAGAGTCAGGCCTAGGTTTGAGGAAATGTAAAGGTTCCCCTTTACCCCCTGGCTAGGAATACAGGCAGAATGGCACATGAACAGCTGTTGCCCTTCCACTAGAGTGTGTGACACTGTGAGTATTCATACCAACTGTATTTCCTTCCTTTTGCTATGCAGCATTGGGGAGAAGCTGCCTGCACCAGGGAAGATGGAAAATAACATCTCCTCCTGGCAGGATCCTGTACTTCCATTTGCGG
The DNA here is from genome assembly GCA_033816785.1 of Picus viridis. Lineage (NCBI taxonomy): Eukaryota > Metazoa > Chordata > Aves > Piciformes > Picidae > Picus > Picus viridis. The sequence continues at coordinate 4,216,687 of CM066568.1, forward strand.
AGGTAATGCCAAAGTCACACTTGTGTAGCACCAGGGCTGAAATGTAGAGTGGAGCTGCAGTGGTGCTGGGGATCCCTTTCCCCACCGACAGACACTGTGTGTCTCTCTCTGTTCTCACTTGCTTTGTTTTCTGCCCTGGAGAAAGAGGAGCCTGAGATCAACAAAACCTGCTTTAGCTGAGGCCAGTTGTTCAAAGGGGCACAGACAGGTGATTCTGGGACAGAAACTGAATCAGGGAGCCATCATTAAGCCTGTGCTGTGCACATAGTGGTTCTTTCTGAGTACAGCTTGAGGTGCTGCTGAGGGGATGGGACTGAACCAGGACCGGCACTGTGATTCGCACATCTTTTCGTTCCCGCTGTGATGCCAGTGGGCACCCTGAAGAGTTGGGCCAATATAACATCCAGCCTGACTTTAAACTATTTCACACTTGAGGCCACTCACCACTTCTCTGGGCAGCCAGGTCCAATGTTGAACCACCCTCAGTGCAAAAAGCTTCTTCCTTGTCTCCACTCTGTCCCCTTCTAGTTCAAACCCATTGCACTTTGTCCTAGTGCTACAGGCCCCGGGAAAAAGTCTCTCTCCATCTTTCCAAATGGAAAGCCTTTGTGTGTGGAAATGGCTCAAGGAGGAGTCTGTGCCAGTTCTGACATGTGCCTTTATATCACTCAGGAGCATTTGGGAAGTTCAAAAAGTGTTTTGCCCCGTGTGGAGCTTCCAGAACAAGACAACCTGGGAGCAGGCCTGCAGTCTGGTAAGGTGCAGCGTGGCAAGGGTAATTCCTGACACACTGAATGGTTCCCTTTGTCAGCTCCTTTCAAGGGAAGCAGCTGATGAACAGCAGAGTGAAATAGGCACTCCCAGCACTGTTGGTTTTTCTTTCCTCCTTTATAGGAGGACGTCAAAAAGCCAAAAGGAGCCTCAAGGGCCTCCGTGGCAGGGTGTGGAAGCAGCAGCGCAGCACCAGCTCTTCCACATCCTGCGCCCCGCTGAGGACTGTGGAGGAGGAGGTCGGGAGCGAGCTGGCCCAGCTGCAGAGGTGAGTGGAAGACTCCAGGTCAACAGGCTGGACATGAAGGAGCATTGAGGAGTGGGCAGTGCCTGTGGCAAATGCCCATGCTCTCTGGGGCTGTTGGAGCTAGCAATGCCTAACATGGGCAGAGCTGAGGAAATGCCTTCTGTACTCAGTGGATGTTTTGGGCAGCTGTCCTCGCTGCTGGCAGGCTGTGGGTGTGCAAGCACAATCTTTGCCCACCGCTTGACGCCCACTTAGAGCATCGCTGAACTCTCAGGTCATCAGATGAACCATGAACGTTTCTGAAGTCCTTCAGAGTCAGGCCTAGGTTTGAGGAAATGTAAAGGTTCCCCTTTACCCCCTGGCTAGGAATACAGGCAGAATGGCACATGAACAACTGATGCTCTTCCAGTAGAGAGTGTGAAAGTGTGTGAGAGTATTTTTACTCAGTGTGTCTCCTTCCTTTCTGTATATAGCATGGAGGAAAAGCCGCCAGCAGCAGAAGCAGAGAACAACAACTCGTGTGAGGATCAGGAAGTTCTCTTTACCAAGGTAACACAGAAGTCACGCTCCCGGATGTGACTGCCCCAGGACCTGCTCTGTATTTCACACCACTTTTCATTCCCCAAGTGATGCCGATGGGCTCTCTGAGGAGGTGGCTCAAAGTCACATGCACCCTGACTTTGAGCTGTTGTAGACATGGGGCCAGTTGTTAAAAGGGCAGACAGGGCCTTCTGTTGCAGAGACTGAAGCAAAGAGCCATAAATAGAGTTTCAAGCTAGTGCCCCTTGTCCTCTCACTACAGAGAGTGGACTAGGTGGGGAGAGTAACCTGCACTGAGCAGCTGGCCACTTTGAAGACCCATCTGATGATCTAAGCCCTTGAGTAAAAGGCTCTTTCATCTGGGCAGCTTCTTACTATTTCTTCATGCTCATGGAAGTCCATTTCTTTAGCAAAGCGTCAGACTGCTGCGGCACGAGATTGCCCGTGCTCGCCAACAAAGACATCTGGCAGAATCACTGCTGCAAGATCGGGAGATGTCCAATAAGCAGCTGCAGGATGAGAACTTGGCAGGGCAGAACCAGAAAGTTGCATGGAAGGAGCAGAGAAAGGCATATAAGGAGAGGGTGATGGCCTTGCAAGAGGAGAATGCGGCCTTGCAAAAGAAGAACTTGGAGCTGCAGGAGGAACTGGAGAGGCGTAAAGCTAAGGTATGGAGAAAGCCTATCAACTGGCAGGGACCCAGGCCTCTTTGTAGCAAACCAGAGGAGAGCACCGATACCTTCATGAAGGGCTTTATGTGACTCTGGGTTCTCTGTGCTACCAGCTGTGATGACAGGGCTGGGGGGCACAGCACTGTTGCCTTTGCTGCCTGCATGTTTGCGTCTCTTGAAATATGAGCAGAGGGCTGTGCTATAGTGGTCTTAGTGCACAAGACTGGAGCGTGGTGCTGGGGCTCATTTTTTATCCCCTTGTTATAAAGGGGCTGCACAAGAAAATTCCCAAGTTTCTTGTGAGAGTTGTTTTATTAAAAAAGAAGGAAGCAAGCAGCAGGAGAAAGAGAGAGAAACAGCATGCTGGGCTGCAGAGACTTCCCCCAGAGATACCTCCAGTCTCTGCCAAAAAAGCACCTTACGAATCCTAACTCTCCTTTATACAGCTACACCACCTGCATATGCATGCTTATGCTTAATAGAAGGCAGGGATATGATAATGAGTTCTAGCAACTTCTTGGGCTTCTTGAGTAGTAACTTTCCTCGTAGGGGGGTCGCAGATAAGGTTCATCTTCTCACACAAGCACAAAGAAGTCTTTCACAAGTACAGCTGTGTCCAGGCCTTCCTTATCTAAGATAAGCATTCCATGGCTTTGGGAAGATTCGTACAAGGCTCCTCGTTAAAACCAAAGCAGTCTGACCATTTGCTTTCTGTTCTCAAAACAAGCCAACCGTCCAGCTGTGAGACTACACCCCTAAAGATGAAGTCCACAACACAAATCACAAACCATTATTGCATTTATAACACCCTTATTGTGAAGGAGTTGCAGGGACACATCAGGAGCAGGAGGAACATCCAACTGTGTTGGAGTTGCCAACAAGTGGCTCTAAAGAGTAGCTGGAGTGTCTTTCTGAGGGGAGGAGGAGGAGTGTTTGGGAGGGTTCTGGAAGCACTATAGCAAATCAGTGTAGTTGTAAGAGTGGGACCAGGACAAAAGATGAAGAGGTTTTGAGAGCCAGCGTGAGAAAGATAAGGAGTCCACTCAGAACCCTGTACTTCTGCATGCAAAGGTGATGCAGAAGTCAAGGCTTCTGTAGCCTCAGGGCTGAAATTCCCTCTGGAGAGCAATGAGGTCTCCCTTCAGCCTCCTTTTCTTCCCACTAAAGAAGCCCAGCTCCCACAGGCACATTTTACAGGACTTGCTCTCCAGACCCCCTGCCAGCTTCCTTGCCCTTCTCTGGACATACTCCAGTAACTCAATGTCTGTATTGTGGAGAGAGGCCCAGAACTGAAGCAGTATTCAAAGCACAGCCTCACTAGTGACATGTACAGGGGGACAGTCACTTTCCTAGTCCTCTTGCTGATAGCAGTCAGGTTCCTCTTCTGTCTGTGTTCTCCCTCACTTTCCTTTTGCACTGCAGGAAGAAGAGCACATAAAGCAATGTGCTGGAGCTAAGGCCAATTTTGAAGCAGTCGTGCAGGTGAGTCTGTTAGAGAGTGATGCAGGGAGTCACAAATGGAGCCTGTTTGGCTGCACAGAGTTTTTCTTGCCACTGAGCGCTGCTGAGCGGAAGGGATTGAACCGGGACCTGGACTGCATTTAGGTTTGCCTGACTTTGGAAACTTCCAGGTCCAGTGCCTCTGTGAACTTCTCTAGGCAACCAGCCCCAGTGTCACACCATCCCCATTCCAATGTATTTCCTCCTTTGATCAAATGGACCCTCTTGACTTTAAAAGCATTGCCCCCTGTCCTGGCACTGCAGCCCTCAGTATCGTTCCTCTCTCCATCTTCCTCTGTTGAAAGGCTGTAATGACATCTCTCTGGTGGCTTGTAGTTTCCCCCCAACTTGAACTTTGCCAGACCAACTCAGCTAGAAGCATATGAAGCTGTATTTACAAGCACCATCTACACTCTAGAATGGAATGCTATGAATGTGTACAAAATATACAGGATGTACAATATTATACAGATACTTGTAGTTTGCAAACAACACAAAACCCACCCCGGTCAAGAGACCAGGGAAGCTGTTTCACTGGCCCCATCCCCCCACCCTGTCCCAGGAATGGAATGGAAAGGAATGGAGAGAAAAGCAGTGGGTTAGACTTAGCCAAGGCCAGCCCAAGCATGCAGATTCTCTCTCCCAAGGGAAGCCACTTTTGTGGCCCTCCTCCTAGTTCATGCCTTCCTTGTGCTGGGGACCTCAGAGCTGGATGCACTACATGAGGTGGAGGCCCAGCAGAGTGGAGTAGAAGGCGAGAATTCAGTTCCTTGATCAGTTGGCCACTCTGAAGACCCACCTAATGATCTAATCCCTTGAGTAAAAGCCTTTTTCCTCTTGTCAGCTTCTTAGTGATTTCTCTCCATTTCCTTACCAAAAGGTCAGCCATCTACAGCGGGAACTAGACCGAGTTCTCCAAATGAATCAACTCTCAGAATCTGTGCTGCGACATCTGAGACGGATCAACAACTGCCAGCAGGAGCAGAACACAGCCGTGCTGCAGGAGCACAAGGCCCTGCAGCAGCGGATGGTGGAGCTGCAAGAGGAACTGGACAGGTGTCCAGCTAAGGTATGGAGAAAGCCTATCTCCTGGCACGGACCCAGGCCTCTTTATAGCAAACCAGAGGAGGGGTCTGATACCTTCATGGAGGGGTTTATGTGACCCTGGGTTCACTGTGCTGCCATCAGTGATAACATGGCTGGGGGACACAGCACTGCTGCCTTTGCCGCCTGCAAGTTTGCATCACTTGAAGTAAGAGCAGAGGGCTGTGCTAACGTGGTCGTAGTGCACAAGAGTGGAGTGTGGTGCTGGGGCTCGGTTTTTAATCCCCTTATTGTGATGGAGTTGTAGGGACAACATTCGGAGCAGGAGGAACTTCCAACTGTGTTGGAGTAGCCAACAAGTGGCTCTAAAGATTATGGAGTGTCCTGAGGGGAGGAGGAGGAGGAGGAGTGTTTTGGCAGGAGTCTTGTGGCAGGGTTTTAGAAGCACTATAGGAAATCAGTGTCGAGGTAGGAGAGGAGCTGGGACCAAAGATGGAATCTTGAGAGTCCATGTGAGAGTCAAAGCAGTTCCCTCCTTTTGATGAAAGGTGAACTGACTGCTGGGGATTCTTGCTGTGGTTTGACAGCTGCAGGCACTGAACTATAGGTGTGTCTGGTCTAAGGGCATCTGGCCCAGGTGCAGAGGTGAGTGGAAGAGACTCCAGCTCAACAGGCTGGATGCGAAGAAGTAGTAAGGGGTGAGCAGTACCCCGTGGCAAATCCTCCTCCCAGCCAGCCTGGAAGACTGGAGGAGGAGGAAGTCCGGGGGAGGTGAGCCCAGCTGCAGAGGTGAGTGGAAGAGACTCCAGGTCAACAGGCTGGACGTGAAGAAGCAGTAAGGGGTGAGCAGTACCCATGGCAAAGCCTCCACCCAGCCAGTCTGGAAGACCTGGCACAGCCTAGCAGGGCACAAACGCCCCAGCAGCAGGGCCCCTTCCACAACACCAGCCCTACGAGGGCCTGCCCAAGCCGGGACAGGAGGCAGATGGTGCTCTTGGCAGCATCTTTGCATGGCATGGGTAATTCCTGACACACTGAATGGTTCTCTTTGTCAGCTCCTTTAGAGTGAAGCAGCTGAGGAAAAGCAGAGTGAAAGAAGCACTCCCAGCACTGTTGCTTTCTCTTGCCTCTTCTCTAGGAGGACTTCCAACATCACAAACAGGCCTCAAGGGCCTCTGCAGCAGAACGTGGAAGCAGCAGCACAGCACCAGCTCTTCCACACCCTGCACGTCGCTGAGGACTGAGGAGGAAGAGGAGGTCCGGGGCGAGCTGGCCCAGCTGCAGAGGTGAGTGGAAGAGACTCCAGGTCATCAGGCTGGACGTGAAGAAGCAGTAAGGGGTCAGCAGTACCCATGGCCAAGCCTCCTCCCAGCCATTGTGGAAGACCTGGCACAGCCTAGCAGGGCACAAACGCCTCAGCAGCAGGGCCCCTTCCACAACACCAGCCCTACGAGGGCCTGCCCAAGCTGGGACAGGAGGCAAGGGTAATTCCTGGCACACTGAATGGTTCCCTTTGTATGCTCCTTTAGAGTAAAGCAGGTGGGGATAAGCAGAGTGAAATGAGCACTCCCAGCCCTGTTGCTTTCTCTTGCCTCATCTCTAGGAGGACTTCCAACATCACACACAAGCCTCAAGGGCCTCCACGGCAGGGTGTGGAAGCAGCAGCACAGCATCAGCTCTTCCACGCTCTGCGACTCACTGAGGACCGAGGAGGAGGAGGAAGTCCGGGGTGAGCTGGCCCAGCTGCAGAGGTGAGTGGAAGAGACTCCAGGTCAACAGGCTGGACGTGAAGTAGCAGTAAGGGGTGTGCAGTGGCCCGTGGCAAAGCCTCCACCCAGCCAGTCTGGAAGACCTGGCACAGCCTAGCAGGGCACAAACGCCCCAGCAGCAGGGCCCCTTCCACAACACCAGCCCTACGAGGGCCTGCCCAAGCTGGGACAGGAGGCAGATGCTGCTCTTTGCAGTACCTTTGCATGGCAAGGGTAATTCCTGACACACTGAATGGTTCCCTTTGTAAGTTCCATTAGAGTGAAGCAGCTGGGGATAAGCAGAGTGAAAGAAGCACTCCCAGCACTGTTGCTTTCTCTTGCCTCTTCTCTAGGAGGACTTCCAACATCACACACAAGCCTCAAGGGCCTCCACGGCAGGATGTGGAAGCAGCAGCACAGCATCAGCTCTTCCACACCCTGCAAGTCACTGAGGACCGAGGAGGGGGAGGAAGTCCGGGGCGAGCTGGCCCAGGTGCAGAGGTTAGTGGAAGAGGCTCAAGGTCATCAGGTTGGACCTGAAGGAGCAGTAAGGAGTGGGCAGTGCCTTCTGTACTCAATGGATGTTTTAGGCAGCTGTCCAAGCTGCTGCCAGGCTGTGGGTGTGCAACCATGATCTTTGTCCCCCTCTTGATACCCACTTAGATGATCTCTGAACTCTCAGGTCATCAAATTAACCATGATTGTTTCTGAAGTCCTTCAGAGTCAGGCCTAGGATTGAGGAAATGTAAAGGTTCCCCTTTACCCCCTGGCTAGGAATACAGGTAGAATGGCACATGAACAAGTGTTGCTCTTCCAGTAGAGAGTGTGAAAGTGTGTGAGTATTTTTACCAAATGTGTTTCCTTCCTTTCTGTATGTAGCATGGCGGAAAAGCTGCCAGGAGCAGAAGCAGAGAACAACTACTCCTTCAAGGATCATGGAGAGCCTAGGGGAGATCAATCCCTCTGTCCTGCTGACTTGGAGTTCTTCTCCTGGCCCATTCCCCAGCTTTGTGGCTCTGAGAGCTGTCTCATGAGCTCCTAGCAAGTCCTGGGTAAGGCCATCCTCGTTAAGGAGCTGACAGCACTGCTCCACTTGGGAGCAGGGAAGAGGTTGGGACCTCAGGCCGCACTTCAGTCATGGGGGACAGGCCGTTGGTCCTTGTGGCTGCAGGCTTTCCTTGGGCTCGGGTGTTCTGGGTGTTTGATCCTGGAGGCCCAGAGTGTGAGAGGAATTCTTGGCTTGCCTGCACTCTGCTCACTTTCCTGGTTCAGGGACTGTGGCTTCCTTGGCCAGAAGGTGCAGCTCCATAATGCAAGGAGAAGGCCTCCAAAGAGGAGAGTCCACAACTACTAAGGAAATAATAGCTCTGTGGGCAGTCTTTTATGTGCTTGGTTGGGTGGCACTGCTGTGAGGTTGACCACCTCTCAGGAAAGCCCTAGCATCATTTCTCTTTTCTTCTGGGAATGCTGCTGTAGGCTTGCCAGGGCCCTGAGGCCATCACAGCCAGCCTTGAGCCAGTGTGGACTGCAGAGGAACGCCAACGTTGGGAGGTATGTTGAACAGCTTCTGGGAATGACTGCTTTGGGTCTTTCCATGTCTGGTGGGCAGGTAACTGATGACAAGATGAGGTGTGCAGAGAGGAAGCCCTCAGGTTTTTGGGCAGGACCCCCTCAGGGTAAAAGTCTCTACATTTCCTGATTCCTCTGGAGCTGCTGTGCTTTGAGTCTGCTTGCTGGACTGGATGTGGGCACTTGGTGTCCATCAGCATGACTCCTGTGATGGGCAGGCTCTTTGCAGTATGGGTGGTGAGACACTGGAAGAGGTTGCCCAAGAAGGTTGTGGATGCTCCCTCCCTGGATGCATTCAGGGCCAGGTGGGATGAGGCCTTGAGCAACCAGGTGCAGTGGCAGCTGTCCCTGCCCGTGCTGGGGGATGGGAAGGAGATGATCTTTAAGGTCCTTCGTGACCCTAGCCATTCTATGAATCTGTAGCTGAGAGCTGTGAGAGGCTGGACTTGGGAGATGCAGTCTTCTTTGTGGAGAGCACTGTCTGCACACTGTGCATATGCATCCTGTTCCCCGCTCTGGGTGTGATGCCTCTCTTCTGCTGGGAAAGTGCCCTTGGGATTGCACAGAGCTGGAGAACCTGGCCCGGATGAAATGCTGCTCGCACGCGGCCCAGAAGGAAGCGTGGGGAAGACATCACTCTGGGGAGGACCAAGGTAACAGGCATGGCTTCGTGGTGCTCTCTACAAGTACCACACTGAGTAGAAGTCAAGCTTCACTGACCTGTCCTGTGAAAAGTCCATGCAACTGCTTGTGAGCAAAGCCAAGCCTTGCGTTTGAGCTTGCAAGGTGCTTCTGCCCATGAGCCCCTGGCGTTCAACAGCTGCAAAAGGCCCTGCAAGTGCAGGCTGCCTGCAGCTCTCCTGGGAGGGAAGGAAGTCTCTTCTTCCTCTCTTCAGGTGAGCTTTAGGCCCTCCAAGTGACATGTGCTGCTGCAGGGCGTGCTGGCCGTTCTCAGTAACTTCTGGCCCTTTGAGCACATTACAGATGCACTGCTTGCAGGAGGATGTGAAAAAGGCCAAGTGTTGCTTTGCAGGTTGGAGGCACTTCTGGAGAGAGGTTCTGCAGAACTGATGGCGTACATGGGGAGAAAGATGAATCCCAGCTGACTTTCCAGGAGATGGGGCACAAGCAGGGTGCAGGGCATGATGCTCTGGAGGAACACAGCTGAGACCGAGCTGGAGACGGTGACACCATGACACAGCTCAGGCAGGTGCCGCAGGTCTGTGTCCCAGTCGACCTTCTGATCCCGTGGGCTGGAGTCCCTCGGAATCAGGGGGTGCTGGAGGCCCTCCAGCTCAGCCTGATGGTGGATCTTTGTACCACAGAGAGCTGATGGAGTCTGCATGCTTGGGAGATGCTCAGCTCGGGCATGGTCCGAGGTGACCTGCTCTGGCCGAGCCTGCTTTGGGCAGAGGGAGGGCAGATGAGGTAGACCAGATGAGGCCCTTTGCAGCCTGAGAAGTGCTGTGCTTCCAAGGCACAAACAGCTCCCCTGACCGAGACCTCGGTCTGCATGCCGCTCCTTGCTCCTAGCACTAAGCACTGAGCCTTCTCCAGTCGTTGCCTGGGTTCACTGTGCTGCCAGCAGTGATAGCATGTCTGGGGGACACAGCACTGCTGCCTTTGCCACCTGCAAGTTTGCATCACTTGAAGTAAGAGCAGAGGGCTGTGCTAATGTGGTCGTAGTGCACAAGAGTGGAGTGTGGTGCTGGGGCTCGGTTTTAATCCCCTTATTGTGATGGAGTTGTAGGGACAACATTCGGAGCAGGAGGAACTTCCAACTGTGTTGGAGTAGCCAACAAGTGGCTCTAAAGATTATGGAGTGTCCTGAGGGGAGGAGGAGGAGGAGGAGTGTTTTGGCAGGAGTCTTGTGGCAGGGTTTTAGAAGCACTATAGGAAATCAGTGTCGAGGTAGGAGAGGAGCTGGGACCAAAGATGGAATCTTGAGAGTCCATGTGAGAGTCAAAGCAGTTCCCTCCTTTTGATGAAAGGTGAACTGGCTGCTGGGGATTCTTGCTGTGGTTTGACAGCTGCAGGCACTGAACTATAGGTGTGTCTGGTCTAAGGGCATCTGGCCCAGGTGCAGAGGTGAGTGGAAGAGACTCCAGCTCAACAGGCTGGATGCGAAGAAGTAGTAAGGGGTGAGCAGTACCCCGTGGCAAATCCTCCTCCCAGCCAGCCTGGAAGACTGGAGGAGGAGGAAGTCCGGGGGAGCGAGCCCAGATGCAGAGGTGAGTGGAAGAGACTCCAGGTCAACAGGCTGGACGTGAAGAAGCAGTAAGGGGTGAGCAGTACCCATGGCAAAGCCTCCACCCAGCCAGTCTGGAAGACCTGGCACAGCCTAGCAGGGCACAAACGCCCCAGCAGCAGGGCCCCTTCCACAACACCAGCCCTACGAGGGCCTGCCCAAGCCGGGACGGGAGGCAGATGGTGCTCTTGGCAGCATCTTTGCATGGCATGGGTAATTCCTGACACACTGAATGGTTCCCTTTGTAAGTTCCATTAGAGTGAAGCAGCTGGGGATAAGCAGAGTGAAAGAAGCACTCCCAGCACTGTTGCTTTCTCTTGCCTCTTCTCTAGGAGGACTTCCAACATCACACACAAGCCTCAAGGGCCTCCATGGCAGGATGTGGAAGCAGCAGCACAGCATCAGCTCTTCCACACCCTGCAAGTCGCTGAGGACCGAGGAGGAAGAGGAGGTCTGGTGTGAGCTGGCCCAGGTGCAGAGGTGAGTGGAAGAGGCTCAAGGTCATCAGGCTGGATGTGAAGAAGCAGTAATGGGTCAGCAGTACGCGTGGCCAAGCCTCCTCCCAGCCATTGTGGAAGACCTGGCAGAGCCTAGCAGGGCACAAACGCCCCAGCAGCAGGGCCCCTTCCACAACACCAGCCCTACGAGGGCCTGGCCAAGCCGGGACAGGAGGCAGATGGTGCTCTTGGCAGCATCTTTGCGTGGCATGGGTAATTCCTGACACACTGAATGGTTCTCTTTGTCAGCTCCTTTAGAGTGAAGCAGCTGGGGATAAGCAGAGTGAAAGAAGCACTCCCAGCACTGTTGCTTTCTCTTGCCTCTTCTCTAGGAGGGCTTCCAACATCAGAAACAGGCCTCAAGGGCCTCTGCGGCAGAGCGTGGAAGCAGCAGCACAGCATCTGCTCTTCCACACCCTGCAAGTTGCTGAGGACTGCGGAGGAAGAGGAGGTCCGGGGCGAGCTGGCCCAGGTGCAGAGGTGAGTGGAAGAGACTCCAGATCAACAGGTTGGACGTGAAGAAGCAGTAAGGGGTGAGCAGTACCCCGTGGCAAAGCGTCCCCCCAGCCGGTCTGGAAGACCTGGCACAGCCTAGCAGGGCACAAATGTCCCAACAGCAGGGCCCCTTCCACAACACCAGCCCTACGAGGGCCTGCCCAAGCTGGGACTGGAGGCAGATGGTGCTCTTGGCAGCATCTTTGCGTGGCATGGGTAATTCCTGACACACTGAATGGTTCTCTTTGTCAGCTCCTTTAGAGTGAAGCAGCTGGGGATAAGCAGAGTGAAAGAAGCACTCCCAGCACTGTTGCTTTCTCTTGCCTCTTCTCTAGGAGGGCTTCCAACATCAGAAACAGGCCTCAAGGGCCTCTGCGGCAGAGCGTGGAAGCAGCAGCACAGCATCTGCTCTTCCACACCCTGCAAGTTGCTGAGGACTGCGGAGGAAGAGGAGGTCCGGGGCGAGCTGGCCCAGGTGCAGAGGTGAGTGGAAGAGACTCCAGATCAACAGGTTGGACGTGAAGAAGCAGTAAGGGGTGAGCAGTACCCCGTGGCAAAGCATCCCCCCAGCCGGTCTGGAAGACCTGGCACAGCCTAGCAGGGCACAAATGTCCCAACAGCAGGGCCCCTTCCACAACACCAGCCCTACGAGGGCCTGCCCAAGCTGGGACTGGAGGCAGATGGTGCTCTTGGCAGCATCTTTGCGTGGCATGGGTAATTCCTGACACACTGAATGGTTCTCTTTGTCAGCTCCTTTAGAGTGAAGCAGCTGGGGATAAGCAGGGTGAAAGAAGCACTCCCAGCACTGTTGCTTTCCCTTGCCTCTTCTCTAGGAGGACTTCCAACATCACACACAAGTGTGTGGAAGACTCCAGATCAACAGGCTGGACGTGAAGGAGTAGTAAGGATTGGGCAGTACCCCGTGGCAAAGCCTCCACCCACCCAGTCTGGAAGACCTGGCAGAGCCTAGCATGGCACAAACACCCCAGCAGCAGGGCCCCTTCCACAACACCAGCCCTCCCCAAGCTGGGACAGGAGGCAGATGGTGCTCTCTGCTGCCGCACCCTGCCAGCCTGGCTCCTGTAGCGCGTCTTCTCTGCAGCTCAGCAGCCCTTTGATCAAGCACAGAGGGTTCCTTTTCCTCTTCCAGGCTTAGAGTGTGGCACACATTAGCAGAACGACATGGGACAGCCTTCCCATAGCTGTTATAAAACCCATCCCTTCCATCTCTGAGACTCCTTGCATGCAGCACTGATCAGGGGAAAACAGAGCCTGCAGCAGAACCCTCAGCCTCCATAGTGTGCCACAGACCTTTTGAATAATCGTGGGCCCCAAAAGGAAAAGGGACTTTATCAGAAGAGACAGTAGCCAGCGGGGATAAGTTAGTCCAGGGACAAGAACGGCATGAACAGACTAGCAGTATTTCAGTTTGGATACTCTAATAGAGCAGTGAGGGGTGGCTGGGAGTGTGGGGCAGGTGTGTTCCCCTTTACCAGCAGGCTCTGAATGCAGGTACAATGGCACATGAACAGCTGTTGCCCTTCCACTAGAGTCTGTGATACACTGTAAGTATTTTAACCAGTTGTATGTCCTTCCTATCTGTATGCAGCACGGAGGAAAAGCTGCCTGCAGCTGGAAAAATAGAAGAGTACAACTCCTCCTGGCAGGATCCAGTAGTTCCATTTGCAGAGGTAATGCAGAAGTCACACTTCAGTAGCACCAGTCTCTCTCCATCTTTCCAAATGGAAAGCCTTTGTGTGTGGAAATGGCTCAAGGAGGAGTCTGTGCCAGTTCTGACATGTGCCTTTATATCACTCAGGAGCATTCGGGAAGTTCAAAAAGTGTTTTGCCCCGTGTGGAGCTTCCAGAACAAGACAACCTGGGAGCAGGCCTGCAGTCTGGTAAGGTGCAGCGTGGCAAGGGTAATTCCTGACACACTGAATGGTTCCCTTTGTCAGCTCCTTTCAAGGGAAGCAGCTGATGAACAGCAGAGTGAAATAGGCACTCCCAGCACTGTTGTTTTTTTCTTTCCTCCTTTATAGGAGGACGTCAAAAAGCCAAAAGGAGCCTCAAGGGCCTCCGTGGCAGGGTGTGGAAGCAGCAGCGCAGCACCAGCTCTTCCACATCCTGCGCCCCGCTGAGGACTGTGGAGGAGGAGGTCGGGAGCGAGCTGGCCCAGCTGCAGAGGTGAGTGGAAGAGACTCCAGGTCAACAGGCTGGACATGAAGGAGCATTGAGGAGTGGGCAGTGCCTGTGGCAAATCCACACACTCTCCGGGGCTGTCGGAGCTAGCAATGCCTAACATGGGCAGAGCTGAGGAAATGCCTTCTGTACTCAGTGGATGTTTTGGGCAGCTGTCCTCGCTGCTGGCAGGCTGTAGGTGTGCAAGCACAATCTTTGTCCACCTCTTGACACCCACTTAGATGATCACTGAACTCTCAGGTCATCAGATTAACCATGAAGATTTCTGAAGTCCTTCAGAGTCAGGCCTAGGTTTGAGGAAATGTAAAGGTTCCCCTTTACCCCCTGGCTAGGAATACAGGCAGAATGGCACATGAACAGCTGTTGCCCTTCCACTAGAGTGTGTGACACTGTGAGTATTCATACCAACTGTATTTCCTTCCTTTTGCTATGCAGCATTGGGGAGAAGCTGCCTGCACCAGGGAAGATGGAAAATAACATCTCCTCCTGGCAGGATCCTGTACTTCCATTTGCGGAGGTAATGCCGAAGTCACACTTGTGTAGCACCAGGGCTGAAATGTAGAGTGGAGCTGCAGTGGTGCTGGGGATCCCTTTCCCCACCGACAGACACTGTGTGTCTCTCTCTGTTCTCACTTGCTTTGTTTTCTGCCCTGGAGAAAGAGGAGCCTGAGATCAACAAAACCTGCTTTAGCTGAGGCCAGTTGTTCAAAGGGGCACAGACAGGTGATTCTGGGACAGAAACTGAATCAGGGAGCCATCATTAAGCCTGTGCTGTGCACATAGTGGTTCTTTCTGAGTACAGCTTGAGGTGCTGCTGAGGGGATGGGACTGAACCAGGACCGGCACTGTGATTCGCACATCTTTTCGTTCCCGCTGTGATGCCAGTGGGCACCCTGAAGAGTTGGGCCAATATAACATCCAGCCTGACTTTAAACTATTTCACACTTGAGGCCACTCACCACTTCTCTGGGCAGCCAGGTCCAATGTTAAAGCATCCTCAGTGCAAAGTTTCTTCCTTGTCTCCACTCTGTCCCCTTCTAGTTCAAACCCATTGCACTTTGTCCTAGTGCTACAGGCCCCGGGAAAAAGTCTCTCTCCATCTTTCCAAATGGAAAGCCTTTGTGTGTGGAAATGGCTCAAGGAGGAGTCTGTGCCAGTTCTGACATGTGCCTTTATATCACTCAGGAGCATTTGGGAAGTTCAAAAAGTGTTTTGCCCCGTGTGGAGCTTCCAGAACAAGACAACCTGGGAGCAGGCCTGCAGTCTGGTAAGGTGCAGCGTGGCAAGGGTAATTCCTGACACACTGAATGGTTCCCTTTGTCAGCTCCTTTCAAGGGAAGCAGCTGATGAACAGCAGAGTGAAATAGGCACTCCCAGCACTGTTGGTTTTTCTTTCCTCCTTTATAGGAGGACGTCAAAAAGCCAAAGGAGCCTCAAGGGCCTCCGTGGCAGGGTGTGGAAGCAGCAGCGCAGCACCAGCTCTTCCACATCCTGCGCCCCGCTGAGGACTGTGGAGGAGGAGGTCGGGAGCGAGCTGGCCCAGCTGCAGAGGTGAGTGGAAGACTCCAGGTCAACAGGCTGGACATGAAGGAGCATTGAGGAGTGGGCAGTGCCTGTGGCAAATGCCCATGCTCTCTGGGGCTGTTGGAGCTAGCAATGCCTAACATGGGCAGAGCTGAGGAAATGCCTTCTGTACTCAGTGGATGTTTTGGGCAGCTGTCCTCGCTGCTGGCAGGCTGTGGGTGTGCAAGCACAATCTTTGCCCACCGCTTGACGCCCACTTAGAGCATCGCTGAACTCTCAGGTCATCAGATGAACCATGAACGTTTCTGAAGTCCTTCAGAGTCAGGCCTAGGTTTGAGGAAATGTAAAGGTTCCCCTTTACCCCCTGGCTAGGAATACAGGCAGAATGGCACATGAACAACTGATGCTCTTCCAGTAGAGAGTGTGAAAGTGTGTGAGAGTATTTTTACTCAGTGTGTCTCCTTCCTTTCTGTATATAGCATGGAGGAAAAGCCGCCAGCAGCAGAAGCAGAGAACAACAACTCGTGTGAGGATCAGGAAGTTCTCTTTACCAAGGTAACACAGAAGTCACGCTCCCGGATGTGACTGCCCCAGGACCTGCTCTGTATTTCACACCACTTTTCATTCCCCAAGTGATGCCGATGGGCTCTCTGAGGAGGTGGCTCAAAGTCACATGCACCCTGACTTTGAGCTGTTGTAGACATGGGGCCAGTTGTTAAAAGGGCAGACAGGGCCTTCTGTTGCAGAGACTGAAGCAAAGAGCCATAAATAGAGTTTCAAGCTAGTGCCCCTTGTCCTCTCACTACAGAGAGTGGACTAGGTGGGGAGAGTAACCTGCACTGAGCAGCTGGCCACTTTGAAGACCCATCTGATGATCTAAGCCCTTGAGTAAAAGGCTCTTTCATCTGGGCAGCTTCTTACTATTTCTTCATGCTCATGGAAGTCCATTTCTTTAGCAAAGCGTCAGACTGCTGCGGCACGAGATTGCCCGTGCTCGCCAACAAAGACATCTGGCAGAATCACTGCTGCAAGATCGGGAGATGTCCAATAAGCAGCTGCAGGATGAGAACTTGGCAGGGCAGAACCAGAAAGTTGCATGGAAGGAGCAGAGAAAGGCATATAAGGAGAGGGTGATGGCCTTGCAAGAGGAGAATGCGGCCTTGCAAAAGAAGAACTTGGAGCTGCAGGAGGAACTGGAGAGGCGTAAAGCTAAGGTATGGAGAAAGCCTATCAACTGGCAGGGACCCAGGCCTCTTTGTAGCAAACCAGAGGAGAGCACCGATACCTTCATGAAGGGCTTTATGTGACTCTGGGTTCTCTGTGCTACCAGCTGTGATGACAGGGCTGGGGGGCACAGCACTGTTGCCTTTGCTGCCTGCATGTTTGCGTCTCTTGAAATATGAGCAGAGGGCTGTGCTATAGTGGTCTTAGTGCACAAGACTGGAGCGTGGTGCTGGGGCTCATTTTTTATCCCCTTGTTATAAAGGGGCTGCACAAGAAAATTCCCAAGTTTCTTGTGAGAGTTGTTTTATTAAAAAAGAAGGAAGCAAGCAGCAGGAGAAAGAGAGAGAAACAGCATGCTGGGCTGCAGAGACTTCCCCCCAGAGATACCTCCAGTCTCTGCCAAAAAAGCACCTTACGAATCCTAACTCTCCTTTATACAGCTACACCACCTGCATATGCATGCTTATGCTTAATAGAAGGCAGGGATATGATAATGAGTTCTAGCAACTTCTTGGGCTTCTTGAGTAGTAACTTTCCTCGTAGGGGGGTCGCAGATAAGGTTCATCTTCTCACACAAGCACAAAGAAGTCTTTCACAAGTACAGCTGTGTCCAGGCCTTCCTTATCTAAGATAAGCATTCCATGGCTTTGGGAAGATTCGTACAAGGCTCCTCGTTAAAACCAAAGCAGTCTGACCATTTGCTTTCTGTTCTCAAAACAAGCCAACCGTCCAGCTGTGAGACTACACCCCTAAAGATGAAGTCCACAACACAAATCACAAACCATTATTGCATTTATAACACCCTTATTGTGAAGGAGTTGCAGGGACACATCAGGAGCAGGAGGAACATCCAACTGTGTTGGAGTTGCCAACAAGTGGCTCTAAAGAGTAGCTGGAGTGTCTTTCTGAGGGGAGGAGGAGGAGTGTTTGGGAGGGTTCTGGAAGCACTATAGCAAATCAGTGTAGTTGTAAGAGTGGGACCAGGACAAAAGATGAAGAGGTTTTGAGAGCCAGCGTGAGAAAGATAAGGAGTCCACTCAGAACCCTGTACTTCTGCATGCAAAGGTGATGCAGAAGTCAAGGCTTCTGTAGCCTCAGGGCTGAAATTCCCTCTGGAGAGCAATGAGGTCTCCCTTCAGCCTCCTTTTCTTCCCACTAAAGAAGCCCAGCTCCCACAGGCACATTTTACAGGACTTGCTCTCCAGACCCCCTGCCAGCTTCCTTGCCCTTCTCTGGACATACTCCAGTAACTCAATGTCTGTATTGTGGAGAGAGGCCCAGAACTGAAGCAGTATTCAAAGCACAGCCTCACTAGTGACATGTACAGGGGGACAGTCACTTTCCTAGTCCTCTTGCTGATAGCAGTCAGGTTCCTCTTCTGTCTGTGTTCTCCCTCACTTTCCTTTTGCACTGCAGGAAGAAGAGCACATAAAGCAATGTGCTGGAGCTAAGGCCAATTTTGAAGCAGTCGTGCAGGTGAGTCTGTTAGAGAGTGATGCAGGGAGTCACAAATGGAGCCTGTTTGGCTGCACAGAGTTTTTCTTGCCACTGAGCGCTGCTGAGCGGAAGGGATTGAACCGGGACCTGGACTGCATTTAGGTTTGCCTGACTTTGGAAACTTCCAGGTCCAGTGCCTCTGTGAACTTCTCTAGGCAACCAGCCCCAGTGTCACACCATCCCCATTCCAATGTATTTCCTCCTTTGATCAAATGGACCCTCTTGACTTTAAAAGCATTGCCCCCTGTCCTGCCGCTGCTAGACCAACTCAGCTAGAAGTATATGAAGCTGTATTTACAAGCAAAATCTACACTCTAGAATGGAATGCTCTGAATGTGTACAAAATATACAGGATGCACAATATTATACAGATAGTTACAGTTAGCAAGTAAGAATGAGTGAGAGGCTCAAAGTCACATGCACCCTGACTTTGAGCTTCTTACTGTGTCAGCCAGATGCAGAACGAGTTTGTGCTCTCCAACAGAGACATCTGGCAGAATCATTACTGCAAGTCCGGATGATGTGTAACAAACAGCTGGACAAGAACTTGCCACTGCAGAAGCCTCAGGGAAGTGGGGCATGGAGCTGCAGGTTGAACTAGAGAGGCATGAAGCTAAGGTATGGAGAAAGCCTATCTCCTGGCAGGGGCCCAGGCCTCTTTTGTAGCAAAGCAGAGGAGGGAACTGATACCTTTGTGAGGGGGTTATGTGAAAAAGGCCAAGTGTTGCTTTGCAGGTTGGAGGCACTTCCAGGGAGAGGTTCTGCAGAGCTGACGGCGTGCATGGGGAAAAAGACGAATCCCAGCTGAGCTTCCAGGAGATGGGGAACAAGTAGGGTGCAGGCCATGAGGCTCTGGATGAGCACAGCTGAGAGCTGGAGATGGCGACACCATGACAGAGCTCAGGCAGCTCCTGATCTAGACCTCAGTCTGCATGCCAGTCCTTGGT
Source organism: Picus viridis (assembly GCA_033816785.1). Taxonomy (NCBI): domain Eukaryota; kingdom Metazoa; phylum Chordata; class Aves; order Piciformes; family Picidae; genus Picus; species Picus viridis. The sequence goes on from CM066568.1 coordinate 4,235,411, forward strand.
CCTAGCACTGAGCATTGAGCCTTCTCCAGTAGAAGCAGGCACTGTCAGCAACAACATGCCCTTTGCTTCAGAAAGCACAGTCACTCTGAAGAGACTGAGCCAAGAGGTAAGCCTCAAGGAATTCAGGTTTTAACTGAAACCAGGACTCAAGGGAATGCAACATGTCCACACGCACTGGATGGATAGAGGGAGGTCTGGAGGCCTTGGAGTGGTGTCAGTGCCAGAAGCATGGTGAAAGCACAAGGGTCTTTTCTCCATGCAGGAGCCTTCCTTGGCACAGCAGGTGTTGGAGAATGGCTTAAATCTAAGGGAAATGATTCTGTGGAATAGCTACTTGAACAGAATGTGTAGGCCGTACTCCATCTTGCTGTTTACTGCCCATAGTTAGCTGGCATGCTGATGCTGCAAGGTCACTGTGGCCTTGTAGCTGTTCTTGCAGCTGCGTTTGTAAGATGACAGGATGGGAAAGGAAGAGCTAGTGAGAAGGGAGTTTTCTGAGATTGTACACAGACCTAATTGCAAGTAGGCTGGATATTATAATGTGGCCTTCAGCCAGAGACCAATAGTGTGCGTTAAATTAGAGTAGAATTAACTGTGTATAAGACAAGACAATAAATAACAAAGTGTGGAACAATAAAGTTGGATGATTTCTATGTCTCATATTGAGTCTTGTCGTCCCTGTCTCCGTTCTCGGCAAGTAGCGCCTGAACCAGGGACCCGATTCTGTGGGTACTCTGAGCCGTGTCGACGGGGACGATAGTGACGACCGCACCCGGAAATTTTACCGGGCGCGCCGACCGCGGAGGAAGGCTCAGGCGGACCAGACTTGGTGGGCCGACAGAAAGCTTGGGCGGGCCGATATTGGTGGGCCGATATTGGCGGGCCTGAGGAGAAGACGGGCGGAGCAGTCTTGGTGGGCGGGCAGGAAGCTCCGGCGGGCCGGTGTCGGGGGGCCTGCGGAAAGGAGCAGCGGACACCGGCGAGAGGGGTGGCGGCAGTGACGCTCGCGGACGTCGGTGACTATGGAAAAAGAGGAAGCGCTCTCCTTATTTCAGTGTTTTCTTGAAAAACGTAAGGCGGACATTTCGTCTAAAGTAATTCCTGGGCTTTTGGCCCACGGACCCGCTTTAGAGTATTTCCCTAGCGGTGATAGTTATTTTGATGAAACGTGTTGGGCAGAATATGGAAACAAACTGTGGGACTTGGTCATAGATGGTGATAAAACTGCTATAAAGCTGCAAAAGCCGTGGCGAGAATGTATAAACTGCGTTAAAAAATAGAAGCTAGAACAGCGGATGGCTGCTGCAGTTACAGCAAATTTGTCGGGACGAGAGGCAGCGCCAGTTGTGTCTGAATTGCAACCGAGCGATGTGTTTGACAAATATCGCCCGGGGCCGCCTCCGGTACATCGCACTATACCGTTACCACGGCCGTCAAAACCTGAATCCCCTCCTCCGCCACCACCGACGGACTTGAGCGAGGCGCCTGACGACCCAGCTGCAGAAGCAGCCTGCCTGGCTGAAAGAGCAGGAGCCTCGGTTGAATCGAGTGAGAATTAGAAGTGCAAACTAAGACAGTGAATCAGAGGGAGGCACCAATGTCTATTTCTCCGGATCAGTTGGAAAAGTTAGGGAAAAGAAATATCATTAGAAGATAAAGGGAGTAGAAAGGAGAAACTCCTTCTCAAATGATTGTGTTTGATAAATATTGGGGCCAGTTTTGTCAACTCTCGGAGAAGACACGACAGCCAGGGGATCCTTTGCTTGGGGTCACTGCACAGCAATTGATGGGAACTGGAGGGTGGCTTGGAGTTGAACGGCAAGTTCAAAGTAATCCTGCTGTTTTTCAGGAATCAATGGCATGCGCCCAAAAGGCATTAAAAAAGGTGCAAGCAGATCCTAAAAAGCCACACGATATGTCTTTGAGACAAAAACCTGTGGAATCATTTTCTGAATGTGTAGATCGTGTGTGTGAGTCATTAAATAGTTCAGATGTCCCTGGATATTTAAAGGGGTTTATGTTAAAGAATGTAGCCTTTGAAGGAGCTAATGCAAAAACAAAGTCAGTTTTGATAAATTTACCACAAGGGGCCTCAACTGAGGACATGCTGGAAAGGGCTGCTAATATACCTTCTGGCCCACAGGCTTTTCTTGTGGATCGTATACACAAATTGGCTGAGCGGTCATTAAAATTGGAAGAAGCTGCAGCATCACAAGCTCAGATCTTGGCAGCTTTAGCTCCTTTGAAGACAAACATAAATAGACTGATTTAAAGCAACAGTGCTAATTTTATAATTTCTGATTGTAATGTTTTTTAGAGTTTTGTTATTTAGAGTTTTGTTAAGTTTTTCTAGTAAGCATAATGAATAGTAAACATTTGGTATTTATAGGTATTTAATACATAGTAATTGTAGTAAGGTATATGTATTTAGTAATGAGTTTTAATTGTAAGATTTTCTTTTGGTTCGAACCTTTTTAGTTGTGTGCCAGCATTTTAAAGGAGCTCCATGTAATATAGTTAAGGTTTGTAGTAAATAGGTATTCATTTTTAAAAGTATTCTTTAGCTAATGGGTAGAACAATCAAGACTATGAGGAAACAGCATTTCCTATGAAGTCGAACATCGATCACAATAACTGCTATGATGATCTGGGAGCAAAAGCATCAATCAGAAGAATGTACCACAGCAGCATGTGAATTAGGACTGAATATTATGGTTGTTTGATAGTTGTGTGATTAGAGAAAATGTTCATATGAACTTATATGTTATCTCACCAGTTTGCTGTAATTCTATACACTTAGAGGGAAACGCAAAATTTGTTATAACACACCATGTATTTTAGGTTGGAAACCACAACAAACAAAAAAGAAAAGAAAAAAAAAAAGAAAAAAAAAAGAGGGGGGGAAGAGAGAATACCCCATAGCAAAAAAAAAAAAAAGGTTTTTTTGAATGGTACCAACAAGAGATAGTTAGCTCATGTCAACACCTAGAAACATCAACTTTGCTAAGTGCTGCAACCCTCTCACCACAGGACAGCACGAACACAGCACAACTGTCATGAAAATGTCAGTCAGCAAACCTGCCTAGCACTGATCTCAATGACTGTCACGATAATCCAAGATGTCAACAGAAAGCATCTAACTTATAACTGAGTGTCATGACTGCTTAACTGTTGTGTGAACATTAAAAGATCAGTATTACTACGATGAGCAAAACCACATTATTATGTGTAATTTTCTATTGGGCAAAGCAATGAAGCCTTTGATCTTGCTGTTTGCCTGCAAGTTTTCTGTCTGTGAAGCTAGAGCCTGGCCAGATCTACCTTTACAGATTAAAGAAATCTTGCTACCACTAAACAATTCATGATTTTTGACCATCCTAGAGAAAAATAAAGATGCAACGTACCCCTAAAGCAGATTGTAAAAGACAGTGCTAAGGATTGCATTTGTGTCTTAATCTCTGTGTATTGTGTTCAGGCATAATCAAGTCTTCTCTGTCAATAAGAAGAGAGAAATGTAAAGATTGGAACGATTAAGATCTAAGTTCTTCTTTACAATGTTTGCTATCTTTGACCATGTATTATGCCAACTCTGTTAGAACATTCTAACTAGCTCAACTGAAGCATTGTGCCTTGTATGGGTTACATCAGTCTGCTAGACATGCTGCGCTACAGAACTTTTGCTTTTGCTATACAGCTTAGCTTTAACTCGCTTGCTTCTGTGCATGCAAGTAGCATCTTGTATGGGATGAGAACAACTCCCATGACCAGACTGCTCACAAAAAAAAAAGGGGGATTTGTGGCAATGCCAGCGACGAGCAGTGTGAGCAATCTGGCAGTGTAGGCTTAGAGCCTGACATGGTGGTAGGCCATGCTCAGCAGAAGTGCAAAGGTGGCTAGCAGTGTAGCAAAACAGTGCTGTGCCTGCAGCATGTAACTAAAGCAGGACACTGGTAGCTATAAACACAGAGAGTTATCTGGGAATAACAGGACAGGCACCTGCATCAACAACCTCGTGTGGTATTAGTAGTTTGACCAATAATCTATAACAGTGTGATGTGTGGTCACTCGTGGGGAACCAATGAGGCTATGCCAACGATGCTCCCCGAGTTTATATAAGTTGTAGCAGTTCCCTTAATACGCGCTTCTTTTTCTTCTTCACTTCACTTCACTTCACTTTGCTATGCCACGCTCACTCTGCTTGCACTATAGCCGTACAATACTGGCACAATAAAGGAACAATACTAGATCATATTGGTTGTCCGTATTGACTTCAGTCTCCGTCGCCAATAAATGGCAATGAGAACAGCAGAATAAAACAATAAAGAAGAATTGGAACAGCATTTGGGGGACAAGTATAATTCAAAAGGTTTCATATATGGAAACCACCCCCTGGTGTATTAAGTGGGTTGGTACGCAAAATGATACTGATAGTGTCTCTAAAACTAAAAAGGCAACACGACATTTGATGGAAAAGGAACAGTTTGGGAATTGTAGCCAGATCTATACTTGTGATTCGGTAGATCCCGTCATTAGAAAGTTCCCGCCATTGGCAGGAGCGATACCGTCCGGCTGTGCCTGTAGAGGGTATAAACAAAACTTAGGTACACTGAAGGATAGATTAGGAAATATGAACCTCGATTGCACCTCGACTGTTAAGTCTCCAGGAGCCTTTGTATGGGTAAAGAGTGATGGAACCTGGATGGTGCACCTCCCATTAGACGGACCAGTGACGGAAATTGCCTTAGGACTCCCAACTCTGCGTCCTCTATGGAAACAGTCCCAAATACATATGTCTAGGCTATCTAGGAGAAGAAGAGAATTAAAAGACGGTAATGGGGAAGAATGGCATGACACTTTGACTAGCAGATCCCTGAAGCGATCGAAGTCTGCACGCCTAAAGTCTGGGGTTGTCCTGATAGAGGACCTATTCTAAGCTTAGAGGTCCTGATAGAGGACCTATTCTTTCAGGCCGCCAAAATCGGCGGGGGCGCCCCCCCTTCTGAAGGGTCCCGAGAGCCATTGCAGACAGAGGAATCACGTCGGGTCACCAAATTGTGAGGAATGAGCTCAGTGCTAAATTTTAAACACAACCAGTTTATCATAAAATCGAGGCAAAGCAGCGCTGGGCGCAGAGCAGGTTTGCTAGAGGCACCATAACAACACGAGTTGAACTTATAGAGACGTCAAACATACATATTCATACACATTCATACCTTCCCCCAGCATGTTCCCACCCTTCTCCATCAGGGCTGGGACAAAACCTGCGCTTTTGACCTGGCCAGTCTTCAGGCATGTCGGCGCCTCACTTTTCTCCCCACACAGTAAAGACCACAGTCAACCAACCAGCCCAAAGATCGAACCTCACGGTCCCCAGCAATCCCCTTTGCGAAAGCCAAATATTAAAAACAATTTCTCACAGGAATCATGTCACAAATACACAAATGGTATCTTCTGATCTGATCAAGTCTCAGGGAAAGATTTTCTCTCTTTGAGACAAAAGGTTTCAGCAATGTCTCAGGCTGCAGGGATTTGTAGGCAAGTCAGTACCAGAAGTCTAAGCTGCTGACTACTGACAAGATCCCTGCCCCAGACAGACAAGGGTTTGCAGCTCTCTCTGTGGGTACTGAGACAGCTGACACTGACACTTGGAACAGAAAGGCCTGAATGCCTCTGGAACAGGTTGGACCCTCTGCTTCTGGCACATCCATAATTGCAACTGGTGACTCTTCCTGGCAAAACACCCTGCAATCCTGACTTTGATAGTCAACAGGAAGATGGAAATTTCAGTCTCAATGGAATCACATCCAGACCTGATTTGTTTATGTCCAGGCCAAACAACTGGCTTATTATCCATTCCTCCACATTTGCATCCAAGATGGGTTTTGATGTTTCTCGGATGGCATTGAGCAGTTTCTGATATTGAAGTGGTCAGATATAATCAATACACACTCAAGAACAAGAGGTGAATCATTTGCATCCTCATTATTATCACCACATCTATACTGTAGTGATCAGAGAATCCTAGAATGCTTTCATCTGGAAAAGCCCTTTCAGGTCATCCAGTCAACCATTCCCAAGGCCTTCAGCACCTCCAAAAACTGGGGATCCTATTCCAGTGCTTGAGAACCCTTTCAGGGAAGAAGTTTCTTCTAATAGTCAACTGTGATGGGTTGAGGCAGCCCCCTCCCCACCACGGGCAAAATAAAACAACTCAGACAAACGGATTGCAAAAGCGATGGAAAGTTTAAATGAAAAGCGGTGAATGCTTACAGAGAGCCAGAAGCAGAGTGACAAAAGAAATCCCAAAACAGTCCCAAGAAGATCCCATCCCCACCTGGGGGTACATCCAAGACCCCCAGGGCTCCTTCTTCCCCCTCCCCACTGCTAGGCTAGTCTCAGCTGGCCAGATCTGAGACTGCCCATCCCCCGTGGCCTTGGGCCTAGCCAGGCCCATGGCCGGGAGACAACATCTCCCCCAGTCACCGGGTGACGGCGAGGAAGAAAGAGGAGATGCTTAGGCCTCACACTGGATCTTATAGTGGTGCAGAGAATTATGGTAGAAATACCCAGTTTCCTGTGTCCACCCACTGGGCTGGACCTCTGGACACAGGAAGCAGGGGGCACCCAGCCCAAACTGCAACAGTCAACCTAAACCTCCCCTGTGTTATGGCTATCAATAAGCAATACCCAAGATGGGATTAGAAAAGTATGTATTAATCTGGGAAAGATCCTGCCCCAAAATGTATACAAAATGCAAAGGTTTATTAACAAGTCTGGATATTTGGTAGGGAGATACTCTCACAATAAGAGATTATTAATAGGTATAAACAATGTAGAAAGTTCAGAAGAGTGGGGAAGGATAAGCCCACAAGACAGCTTCTCCCCACTGGCAAACGGACAGTTTAGGCAAGTGAGGCCAAACCCCACCCATGGAACCGCTGCGCTGAGCGGGGAGAACTGCTCCTGGGCTTGTGGTCCGGGAGCAGCTTCCACAACTGCAAAGTAACCCACAAAGTGCCGTGGCGATAAACCAAGGGAAATGGCTTGCTGTGAGTGCCACAGTCCTCCGGCCCCGAGGGTGCTGCAGGCTGGCAGCACAGGGGCGCCGCAGGCTGGCAGCGCAGGGGCGCTCCCGGCCGAGCGCGGCACTGCCTGAGGCAGGCAGCGGCAGCGCACGGCTGGCGCCGCGGCCGCTCGTCCGGCGCGGAGGAGGCAGGGCGCAGGGAGCAGCAATCCCGGAGCAGCGCCCTCCCGCCTTCAGATCCCTCCGAGTTATTAACTCACTCGACAGCTGTGTCCATTGACATAAATACTCAACCTTCTAGGACCCAGCGCGGGAGTCAGAGCGCGGGAGCCCCCATGGCCTGGGGGTAAACTACGTGTGCAGCCCCCAGCCCACGGCGGGAAGAAGCCCTTGGGGGCTCCTTTCCCGCTCTTCGCTTTTCCCCATTCAAATCCGTAGGGGGAGGAGGGAAGCCACGGGGCGTTTGGGGCACTCCCCCACACCCTGGTGCAACCTGAGGCCGTTTCTTCTCATCCTATCACTTGTTCCTAGGGAGAAGAGCCCAACCCCCACCTGGCTCCAGCCTCCTTTCAGGGAGTTCTAGAGAGCCAGAAGGTCTCTCCTCAAGCCTCCCTTTCTCCAGCTGAAACAACCCCAGGTCCCTCAGCTGCTCCTCCCCAGCCCTGTTCTCCAGACCCTTTCCCAGCCGTGTTGCCCTTCTCTGAACCTGCTTCAGCACCTCAGTGTCCTTCTTGGAGTGAGGAGCCCAAAACTGAACCCAAGATTCAAGGTGTGGCCTCCCAAGGTAACCTTGAGGATACCACGAACACCGAGTATAACATTCACTTGCAACTCAGCTAACACAGTCTTCTATCCCTACCTTCAATTTAAACCACATGGGAAAAGTCCAACATTTTGCCTTTACTGCAGAGCAAGTGTCACTGGTCCTTGCACGGACTGTAACTGCTTCATCAAGAGCCCGTGCTGCTGGCAGTGTCTAAATGCTCCTGGATTCTAGTAATCGGCCGTTGGAATGTGCTGCCCGGGGAGGTGGCGGAGTCACTGTCCCTGGAGGGGTTCAAAGAGGGATTGGATGTGGCACCTGAAGCCGTGGTTTAGTCAGTCAGGGGTGATAGGTTGGAGTTGATGATCTCTGAGGTCTTTTCCAACCTTAATTGATTCTATGATTCTGTGATTTCAGGTCTAGCTTCTGCTTGACTCATGGTCTGAAAATCAAGAGTAATGTCCAGAATGCACTTCTGGTGTTTACAGCTACAAATGACAGTCACCTGCATGGGTAAAAGCCACAGGAAAATGTAGAACCACAGAATGGTTTGGGTTGGAAGGGACCTCCAAAGGTCAGCTAGTCCAACCTCCTCTGCAGTCAACAGGGACATCCTCAACTAGATCAGGTTGCCCAGAGCCCTGTTCAGCCTTACCTTGAGTATCTCCAGGAATGGGGCCCCAACAAGCTCCCTGGGCAACCTGTTGTAGTGTTCCAGCAGCCTCAGGGTGCAGAACTTGTTCCTCACATCCAATCTCAATCTGCTCTGCTCTAGTTTGAAGCCATTGACCCTCATCCTGCCACTGCAGGCCTTTGCAAACAGTCTCTCTCCATCCTTCTTGTACCCCTTTCAGGTACTGGAAGGTTCCTATTAGGTCTCCCTGGAGCCTTCTCTTCTCCAAGCTGAACACCCCCAGCTCCCTCAGCCTGTCCTCGTAGCAGAGCTGCTCCAACCCCCTGATCATTTTCATGGCCCTCCTCTGGACCTGCTCCATCAGGTCCCTGTCCTTCCTATCTTGAGGGATCCTGACCTGGATGCACTACTCCAGGTGAGGTCTCAGCAAAGCAGAGCGGAAGGGCAGGATTCCCTCTCTCTCCATCTCTGGCCATGCTGCTTTTGATGTAGCCCAGGCTGCCTTTGGCCTTCTGTTCTGCAAGCTCACACTGCCTGCTCCTGTCCAGCTTCTCATCCACCAGCACTCCCAAGTCCTTTTCTGCAGGGCAGTTTTCTATCACCTTCTCCCTCAGTCTGTATCGACAGTGAGGGTTGTTCTGGCCCAGGTGCAGGACCCTGCACTTGCTCTTACTGAACCGCATGAGGTTCACCTGGACATCACCTCTTCAGTTTGTCCAGGTCCCTCTGGATGACATCTCATCCCTCTCGTGTATCAACAGTACCACTCAGCTACCACTCAGCTGGTGTCATCTGCACACTTGCTGATGGTGCCTTGATCCTGCTGTCCATGGCACTGATAACAATATTAAACAGAACAGGTCCCAGCACGGACCCCTGAGGGACACCACTGTCACTGCTCTCCAGCTGGACTTCAAGCCATTGAGCATCACCCTCTGGATGTGACCATCCAGGCAACTCCTTATCCACTGAACATCCACCCAGCAAATCTAGGTCTCTGCAACTTGGCCAGCAGGATGTCGTGGGGACAGTGTCAAAGGCTTTGCAGAAGTGCAGGTAGACCACATCCAGAGCTGTCCCTTGTCCACTGGCATAGTCACTTTATCACATAAAGCCACTAGGTTGCTCAGGAAGGATTTGGCCCTAGTAAAGCCCTGATGGCTATCTTGAATCCCCTCCCTGTCCTCCATGGCCCCAGCATGGCATCTAGGAGGAGCTACTCCATGATCTTCCCAGGCACAGAGGTGAGGCTGACAGGTTGGTAGTTCCCACGGGTGCTCCTTTCTACCCTTTTTGAAAATGGGTGTGAAGTTTCCTTTCTTCCAGTCCCCAGGGACTGCACCTGACTGCCAGGACTTTTCAAATATCAACATGAGAACAAGAAAGGCCAAGTAGAGAAAAAGGAGAAGGAAGACAAGAAGTATTTTTCCAGTTTCTTTTCTCTTTTTGGCCTTTCTTGTTCAAGTATGGCCAAGTACAGAAAAGAAAGAGAGAAGAAGAACAATTCTATTTCAATTTCGTTTCTCTGGGCCTTTTTTGAACAAGAATGGCCAAGTAGAGAAAAGAAAGAGAGAAGGAAGAGAAGAAACATTGTCCAATTTTCTCTTCTTGGCTTTTCTTGACAAAGGTATAGACCAGAAAAAGGTTTTCCAGTTCTGGGCCCCTCAGTTTAGGAAGGATGTTGACTTGCTGGAACATGTCCAGAGAAGGGCAACGAAGTTGGTGAGGGGTTTGGAACACAAGCCCTATGAGGAGAGGCTGAGGGAGCTGGGGTTGCTTAGCCTGGAGAAGAGAAGGCTCAGGGGAGACCTTCTTGCTCTCTACAACTCCCTGAAGGGAGGGTGTAGCCAGGAGGGGGTTGCTCTCTTCTCCCAGGCAACCAGCACCAGAACAAGAGGACACAGTCTCAAGCTGTGCCAGGGGAGGTTCAGACTGGAGGTGAGGAGAAAGTTCTTCCCAGAAAGAGAGATTGGCCATTGGAATGTGCTGCCCAGGGATGTGGTGGAGTCACCATCCCTGGAGGTGTTTGGGAGGAGACTTGATAGGGTGCTTGGTTGCATGGTTTAGTTGATTAGGTAGTGTTGGATGATAGGTTGGATGCAATGATCTCAAAGGTCTTTTCCAACCTGGTTGATTCTATTCTATTCTATTCTATTCTATTCTATTCTATTCTATTCTATTCTATTCTATTCTATTCTATTCTATTCTATTCTATTCTATTCTATTCTATTCCAAGTAGAACAGTAGAAAAAGACAGAGAGAAGAGGTAGAAGAAATAACTTGCAATTTCTTTTCTCTTCTTGGCCTTTCTTTACCAAAAAAGGGCACTTAGAAAAAAAATAAAGAGATAAGGAGGAGAAGAAACATGTTCTTTTCTTCCCCCCTCTTCTTGGCCTATCTTGATCAAGAAAGGCCAAGAAAAGAAAGAGTGAATAACGAGAAAAACTGTTTTCAAATATCTTTTCACTTCTTGGCCTTTCCTGAAGGATGTGCCGTGGGGAGGTTTGGGTGCCAGTGTGGTTTAAGTAGCACTTTGCAGTTCACACATTATCACTGAGTACCTAAAAGAAGGGATCTAGGGATCTGTTTGTGGCTTGGATGAAGTGTGCTCAGTTACCTTTTGCCTGAGCTGCAGTATTACAGTTGACCACTAGAGGGCTCCTCTTACCCAAGACAGCTCAGCCCAGCAATGCGAAGGGAGGCTCCTTGACAGGCATCTTCCTAGCATCCCCCGATTCTCCTCCCCCATCCCCTTACCCCCCACCCTTTTCAGGGAATTTGTACTCGTTTTTCATTTTTGTGTTAAAAATTGATATTCTCAAGGGAAAGCTGTCTTTGCCAAAGCGATAGCTGCAGATGCAACTCCACATCTCCTGCTCTCAACAGGGCAGAGATTTTCACAGGAGTTCTAACTTGGGAACTAATTACACCATTGCAGAGATAGCAAAAAGTGAATCAAATGCTGCCAGCTTACAAATGGTAATTAGCTTTTTCTCAGAATAACAAACACACTCAATATGTGATTTATTATAACTATTACTGTATGATTAACAGTAACAGTCTATGTCATGCACCTCTGCAGAGTATGTTTCATCTAAATTGCAGGATTACAGTCACAGATGCAGGATGAATTCTAACTAGCTCTGCAGTCACTCTGATGATAACCTTAAGACAACACACAAGCTCTGCTAAACACTATTAGCATATTACACGATGACGACTGGATTTGCTCTTTTTGTTAGCTGTACATGACCATTCCTCCCCTAGCTGCCTTCAGCCCAGCAATCACTTATTCAAAACCAAAACACAATCTCCTGTGCTGTCACTGTAAGGGCACATGCATTCCTGCCTCTCAGACTCCGACACAAGCACAGGCTGCTGCAAGATGCTGTGGTGATGGGACATCCTCCCATACTCCCTGTTAGGGATTTTGCTGTAGGCTTGATTTACCTGTCCTGAGCTCAGCAGTGGGAGGGCACGGGATTTTGTCTCCTAAGAAAAGTCCTGTCCCTCTCAAAATCCTGGAGTACAAAGTCTGAAAAAGCCTGAAAGCCTTGTTCCAACCTCTGGTAGAGTGTAGTGGTCCTTGGCCAGGGCAGAGACACAGTGCTTCAGCTACTGCTGAAGTTTTTGCTAGAAGCACTGACACGATAATGCCCACTTTTCTCTCTCCCACCTCCTCCCAGTGTGAACCAGAACACATGAGCCAGTGAACTCCCAAAGGGAGAGCCTTTCTTGCGGCAAGCAGGTCTTTCTCTTTCCAATCCATGTGTGGCCTCAGGGACAGAAGATGGCCTTGCAGTCAGGAGTGTGTTTTCAACTCCTGCCTGTATTTTCTGTAGGAGCTGCTTTCTAGTTTGTGGTATGTCTTTTGGCCTTCCTGTACCTGTGTTGCTTCAACAATGAAGCCAAGGCCTGCTTTCTTCCACCACTTCTTTGCCTCATTCCCCTGCCTGGATTGGAATCGGGAGGATTTCACTGGGCAGATGTGAGGCACTGCAGTGCTGTGGGTGGTTGTAATGAAGGCTAAGCCTGGGTATCTGTCCCTCTCACATCCTGGTGGGAGACCAGTGGGTGTACAGCTGATGGCACAGCTGGGAGACCAGGCTGGCACAGCTGGGAGGGTGGTCCACGAAGCTGGGGGCTCTCTAGTGCAGTTGTTTAGTGACACCTTCAGCTATATGGACAAATTCATCATGAATTCTAAACCTCCAAATCTGATTACTTGCAGGCAGCCTGACAAGACAAAAGTGTTTAGTGTTATCTTTGCCTGGATGTTGAGGAGGATATTGTGCAGGAAGGAGTCAGATCTGATCAGGTTTACCTAGAAAGCCAAAGAAATAAGTCTTGCATTTTGAGGAAGCTTCTCTTCCAGGACGGCCTGGCTGTTAGTGAGAGCAAGACAAGACGTGGTATGGTGATCCAGTCACTTGGTTTCCAGAACTAGCACGAGGCAGTTGTTATAAATGCAATAGTGGTTTGTGATTGGTGTTGCAGGACGCGGTATTCAGGGGGGTAGTGGCAGTTGGTTTGTTTTGAGAACAGAGGGTAAATGTTCAGATTGTTTTGGCTTCAGACAGGAACCTCAGGCCAACTTTCTCAGGAGCCATAGAATGTTTACCTTAGGTAAGTCCTGTGCTGCAGCTGTACTTGTCTGAGAAGATGTGGTTCTGCAAAGAACACGGGAGAAAGACCTCCCCTGCCTCATCTGCGACCCCTACCACAAAGAAGACGCATGCTCAAGAAGCCCAAGAAGTTGCTGGAACTCATTATCATATCCCTGCCTTCTAGAAGTTAAGCCTAAGCATGCAGATGGAGATGATGGAGCTATACAAAGGAAAGTTAGGATTTGTCGGGTGCTTTTTTGCTTCAATGTTTCCAGCGCTGGCAGCTTACATTTATGGGTTGGACTTGATGATCTCTGAGGTCATTTTCAACCTGCTTGATTCTATGATTCTGTTACACCCTAGCCAAGGCCCTGTCCTTCATCAGTCAGTTTATGGAATGACTGTAAAGAGAAGCCTGGGGAGGCTGCGGGCCCCCTCAGAAAGGAACCAGGTGAGCTGGTGACAAGTGACATGGAGAAGGCTGAGGTTCTCAGTGACTTCTTTACCTCAGTCTTTACTGGCAAGGGCTCCAGCTGCACTCCCAGAATAATGGAAGATAATGGCAGAGGCTGGAAGAAGGAACTGCCCATGGTGAGTGAAGATCAGGTTGTGGCCATCTGAAGAACCTGAATGTGTTCAAGGCCCTGGGACCCGATGGGATACACCCGGGGTGCTGAGGGAGCTGGGGAGGAGGTTGCTAAACCACCCTCTGTCATATTCCAAAAGTCCTGGCAGTCTGGGGAGGTCCCCAGGGACTGGAAAAGGGGAAACATAACTCCATTTTCAGGAAGGGAAAGAGGGATGACCCAGGGAACTGTAGGCCAGGCAGTCTCACCTCTGTGCCCAGAAGATCACGGAGCAGATCCTCCTGCAGGCACTGCTGGGGCAGAAGAGTAACAAAGAGGTGATTTGGCACAATCAGCACAGCTGCACCAAGGGCAAATCCTGCCCCTTCTATGACAAGATCACAGCATCGATAGATGAAGGTCAAGCATCTGATGTCATCACATGGACCTGAGCAAAGCCTTTGACACTGTCCTGTACCACATCCTGGTCTCCAGGCTGCTGCAGGATGGGTCCCATGGATGGAGCATTCAGTGGCTACAGAACTGGCTTGAGGGCTGTACCCAAAGTGTAGCTGTCAATAGTCCATGGCCAAGTGGAGGCCAGGGACAAGTGGAGTCCCTCAGGGATCAGTCCTGGGACCAGTCTGGTTTAACATCTTTGTTGGTGCCATGGACAGGGTCACTGAGTGCACCCTCAGCAGATTTGCTGATGACACCAAGCTGTGTGGTGCAGCTGAGAGCTGGAGGGAAGGGATCCATCCAGAGGGCCCTGGACAGGCTGCAGAACTGGGCACATGACAACCCCATGAGGTTCAACAAGACCAAGGGCAAGGTCCTGCAGCTGGCTCAGGGCAATCCCAGGCACTGCTATAGGCTGGGCAGGGACTGGCTGGGGAGCAGCCCTGAAGAAAAGGCCTTGGGGGTGGTGGGGGAGGAGAAGCTCAGCAGGAGCCAGCAGTGAGCACTTGCAGCCCAGAGAGCCAAGCAGAGCCTGGGCTGCATCAAGAGAAGTGTGGCCAGCAGGGCCGGGGAGGTGATTCTCCCCCTCTGCTCCACTCTGCTGAGACCACAGCTGGAGCTCTGTGTCCAGTTCTGGAGCCTCTGTTCCAGGAAGGATCTGGAGGTGCTGGAAGGTGTCCAGAGAAGGGCCATGAGGATGAGCAGAGGGTTGGAGCTGCTCTGCTATGAGGACAGACTGAGAGAGTTCAGTCTGGAGAGGAGAAGGCTCCAAGGAGACCTTCTCGTGGCCTTGCAGGATCTGAAGGGGGCTCCAAGAAAGCTGGGGAGGGACTTCTGAGGGTGTCAGGGAGTGATAGGACTGGGGGGGTGGAAAAAATAGAAATGGGTAGATTCAGATTGGATGTTAGGAAGAAGTTGTTCCCCATGAGGGTGGTGAGAGACTGGCACAGGTTGCCCAGGGAGGTGGTGGAAGCCTCATCCCTGGAGGTTTCGAAGGCCAGGCTGGATCAGGCTGTACTTGCAGGGGCAAAGGGGCTGTGGATGGGGCTGTGAGCAACCTGCTGTAGAGTGAGGTGTCCCTGCCCATGGCAGGGGGGTTGGAACTGGATGATACTTGAGGTCCCTTACAGCCCTGACAACTCTGTGATTCTATGAACTAGAAATGGACCCAAATTAGAAATGGTATCTCTGCAGCATTTCTTTGAAGTTGGGCTATGCCTGAGTTTTCCTTTAGGCTCCCTTCCAGTCCTTTCTGTTAGAAAACTATTCCGGGTAAACTTGGTGTGCGTTTACCTTTTTTATCAACAGGTCTGTTTAAGCAGTAGTGACACAATTATGTTGACGCTCAGGTAATTAATATTTTTCCCTCCTTCTTTTCCCAAGGAAGTATTAAAAGTACAGTCATGTTGTGTTTCCTATTATTACTGGGTTTTTATACTGCAGAGCTTTGGAATTTTGCACATAGAAGATGATGATAATTGTCACAAACATATTTGTGTCTTGCAGAGAATCACACCTGATTCTTGAAGCTCTGTCCCAGCATACGTGACCTTTAATCTACAGAGTAAAAGGTTGCGTTGTGCCTGAGGAACAGAGCTGTGGAGTGAACATGATTATAGTTACCACGTTCAGAGCTGTGAAACATCTCTGAAAGCCTTCAAACAACCTTCAGAATGAAAATAAGACCTAGGATGTGTCAGTGAGGTCAGATGAGCCTCAAACCAGGTCCCTGAATTTCATGTGATGTCCCACAGATGGATGAAAAGGGCAGGTGCTGGCACTGGTCTACTAGAGATGACAGAAAGCCCTACAGAGAGGTGTTGCTGAGTAGGTTTAGTAACAGTGAGCAGAGTAGATTTGCTCTCTAACTGTGGCTAGTTTTGATTTCTACATGTTCCAGGCTCCAAATGCTGCCCAGAAAGCTTCCAGACTCGTCTTGCAGGGTTTCCTAGGAGTGTTTCAGCTGAACCGTGGATGAATTTCTGTGTTTGAGTTGAAGCCATGAGAAATTTTTCTAAGCTCCAAACTCAGTAAAGCTCAATAATTTGTTTTTAAAATTGTTTAGCAATTGAAATTCAAAGGTTACTAGTTCCTGCTACCTGAGACTAAAGCCAGAGTGGAACCAGGCAGGAGACCTCAGCTGAAACCCATGAAGGGAGTGTTGGGTGTAAGAAAGCCAGAGAGGCTCATCTCGGTGGAGAGAGAGGCCGTGTTTCCAGAGTCTGAAAAGAGTGAGTCTGTGTGTCCCCATCAGCAGGAGATGAAAGTCCTCCGGGTGGCACCGCAGAACATTTCAGGCAAGCAAAGAGTTTGCCTTCATGGGGACAAGAGGTGCCCTTACGGCTCAGAACTCTGACGCTGCCAGGTCTGTAGCCCTGAAAGGAATTGTGCAGCATTGCAGTAACAATGTAGCAAAGCTCCAGGCCGGCTGACAAGGGCGAGAAAGGTGATGAACACTGCCCGTGCGCCCTCCCGTCCTGTGCCTGGATTAGGAGTTAGTTTTCCTTTTTTTTTTTTTTTTTTTTTTTTTTTTTTTTTTTTTATCTGGGAGTTAGATGGCTCTAAACCTGTTGGGTTTGTTGTTGTTGTTGTTGTTTTGTCCTCGCATAACTTCTTCAAGGTCTTGGTTTGTAGTCTGTCCTCTCTTTTGCTCAGCATGTAGGCTTGTCTTCAGTGTAGGTAGGGAGGTCTTGCTGTATAATGACCTAGGTGCTGTCTGCACCTGCTACTCTCACAGCACTTCTACTGCTCCCTCCAGCGCCTCCACACATGCATCATCAGTGTCCTTCACAACAGGCTTAATATTTTTATGAACATTTCCTTAAGTGCTGAAGAGCAAGGGTTGCTGGAGAGGGTCCAATTTATCCTATCACCAGTTTGAGGCTCATGCAGATGCATGGTTTATGGAAGCAGTGGAGAGGGCAAACGGAGCAGTCAAAAGCTACGCCAATCACTCTCAGCGGTCGCGCTCAGTGGTCCATCCTGCTTCATCCTGATGCTGCTCTTCTGAGTCAGGTTTCCAAGCTGTTTCCTTCGAGGAGCTGCACAAGGGTTGGTTGCTTTGGCTTTTAACTGATCTATTGGCTATCTGTTAACTTCTCAAACGTTTTGGGAAGACAGCAGCTGGCACACAGTGATGTTTGCAGGGGTTGGCAGGCCTGTGTGACAGCTTTCCTGCTAGTGCAGCACTGCTGCCGTAGGTGGTCGGAGCCGCACTCAACATTTTCTTTTTGCTTTAACACAGCTAGAGATCTTCAGCACAGCTTGGTGTGAGAGGACTAGTGAAGCAGTGGCTTTATCTGCAGTGTTTGTTCAGCACAAACATTAGAAAGCACTGCAAATTGAAACTGCATCTGCTTGTAAAAAGAAAATCCAAATAAATCAGCTACAAAAAAAGTCATCTTCCTTACTCAATAGCTCTGATGGAACCATTCCCTCTCCTTACGTCACAATGAGTCCATGTGGCTTATTCTACAACATAGATTTTAATATTTTTGCTAAAATCCATTCCATGCAGACATTAAGATTATTGTTATATAGAGAAAAGTCTTGTCTGGGTTTGGTGCAGAATTTTTAACTTGTATTTTTTCCATCTTAAAGCCAACTATGAAAAATGCACAAGAACTGTAACCCCTGGTTTCTACTTCACCATGATGAAATCATGCTTGCTTGGTAACCAGGGAGTAAATGTAGAGATTTCCTGGTTTTATCCAACTGCTTGATTTTACCATACTATGTGCAGTGACTGCAGTTCAGGTGAAACAAAGGAGGCCAGAAGATCTGACAGAGAAATCAGTTCCTTTTTGGAGAGAACTGCTACTGCGTTCCAGCTCAGAGATGCCTGGAAACCAGAACCAACTGAGCAGAAGAGGGAACACACTTGGGGGTCTTCAATCTCTGTTCTTATTTTGACATATAAACTTCCAAGGGACAGTTACATTGAGGAATGCACAGCCAATTCTGAATGCTAAGTATAGGGTCAAATTAAACTGATATAGATCAGTCCAAGCTGAAAAAGCCTCCTTTGTCTTGTCGAAATCAGATTCTTCTTCTAAATCCAATGCCTCCCTGCAGAAACAATGTGAATCCAAACCCTAAATATTGATCAGAATTCTATGCTCAAATCTCTTTCTTATGCTGCCCCAGCAACTCAACATCCCACTTTACAGCTGTGTGACAATTTGTATGTCCCCTGGCACCACCTTTTAGGAAGCAGATGATGTCTAACTTACTGATGTCCATTTCTCAGCCTCACTCCCCTTCTGAACTGCTTGCATTCAGAAACCATGTTTCAGGTGGAGTCAAAATGTAGTCCAGACCTATGTACAGTAAGTGGAAAACATGTTGGGTCATCAAAGAATCACTTCATTTTGCTCATGCAGGAATGGGTCTGTCCTGATCTGGGTTTTCTCTTTTTAATGCCTGTGGTTCTGAACCATTAGCTGATTTCCATGAAGTACATATAAATCCAGTTTAAGATGTCTTGTACTTAATCAGCATTAACTAGATGAATGTTACTCTTCCCCAGCTGGAAAGCCGTTTTCAAAGGCTCTGAGAACGCGCTTGTGGCTTTCGCTGGGGAAGCTGTTGGAGTGCCCGAGGGGTGGAGGTGATTTTGATCCTGTACCGCGGCGGTAGAGGCGGACGGGCTCTGCTGTGTGCTGAGTGGCCGCGGTGGCGGACGCCGGCCGGCGCTCGGGCTGCAGTGGGCTTGGCTCTAATCTCCCCCATGTTTTTCGGACAGTACCGAAAAATGGCGCCGAGCACCTGGCTCCGCCTCCCTGCCTCTCAGTTGGGCTGTGGCGCAGCCCCTCCCTCTTCCGGGGGTGTGCAGCCGGACATTGCTACGCCTCGGTACGTGAACGCCCGGTGTGGGGCGAAGTACCCTGATAGGCGTTTGGGTAGCCTGGACCGCGGTCGGAGGCGGTCGGTTTGCGGCACCCTGGGGATCGGAAAAGCAGTCGTGGAGCCGGATTGTTCCGACTGGCTTGCCCCAGGGGTGGAGATATGCCGCCGAGCAAAACGTGAATAAGAAGAAGAGCTTGGCTGAGAGGTTGTGAGGCTTTTCCAGGTGGCCAGTATGTCCAACGGATCCATGGAGAACCTGCACTGCAGAAGAGTGAAATCTGCATCGCTGGGAGGTTCCACTGGATGAGAGAGGAAGAACTGGACTGGACTGATGCTTGAGCCTGAGAGAGACTGTTTGGACGCCCAGAAGAAGATATGGACCCTGCCGGACGCGTCATCAGGGATTTCTAATATGATGATGTGTTTGGGTGCAGGGGTTGTGGTATGAGATAAGGGGTGGCGTGTGGTGGTTTGGGCTGGGTGCCCTCTGCTGCATGGCACACTTCCTGTGTCCAGGAGTCCAGCCCAGTGGGTGGACACAGGAAAACCGTGTATCTCCTACCACAATCCCCTGCACCGCTATAAGACCTTGCGTGGGGTCCGCCTCTTTCTCTTTCTTCCCTCGCCGCCGCCCGGTAACTGGGGGAGACGTCTCCCGGCCTTGGGCCTGGCTATGCCTCAAGCCCTATAGGCTGCACTGTTTCCTTGCTCTGCTGCAATAAATAAAAGATCTTTCATGCGTGAGAGAGGCTGAGAACTCTTTGGCTTTAGGAAGATTATGCAGTGCTTCTAGATGAGGAAAAATGCAGATACATGCTCAATGCTGAAAGAAAAATGCTTTGTCTCCTGCACACCCAAATCATGCATGCAGAATTGGAAAGTACTAATGCCCTCAGCTGATGAGTGAGTCCACTGGAGCGGACAACTTTGGCAGCCTATGCTGTATCCTGTCTTCACACTGTAGGTGAAGGATCTATCCTTCTCATTACTGGGGCTTGTCTCACCTTTCTATTGTCCCTGACCTTTAAGCTACCACCCCCAAGGCATTCTGTGCTGTGTTGGAAGCCTCTCTGTTGTTGAATTGTGGATGTTCCACCCACCATGGGAATTCAAAGACCCTTGTGCAGTTCTGCCCATAGACTGAGGCTTTTCCTGGGTCTCTTCAAAGGCAGAAAATGTATTTGTTGTGGGAGCTGAAAGGAAGATCCCCTCTAATCCAGTAACAAACTTTTTTTCCCAGCTTGAAATCTGTAATTTTACACAGACATTTGAAACAGGTGACAATTGGGTCATGGAGGATTCAGTGTCATGAATGGGAAATGTCTATCCATGGGGAGCCACCAAGCAGTGATTTACCAGGTGATGTCTTCTTGTTTATACTACTTTGTGAAAACTAAGGGGTTTGGATTTTCAGGGCTAATGTTCAGCATACACCACGAGTGCCACAGGGAAAAGATTCATTAAGCATTCGTGGGCTGAACTTGAAAGACAGAGAGATCACCCTGAGGTTACTGGATTGCCTTATATTCTAAGGATCACAGGACCAGGGGGTGCTAAGAGCAAGAAGATTCTCATGATCATAGTACTTTTTGGCTCTTGGCCACAGCTGAAAGCGGGAACTGTTACTGGGCTTTAGGAAGAATTCACCAAAGAGAAACTTTCTGTAGTACACAAAGACCTAAAAGCATCATAATTGGGATTTTTCCAGACCAGTGCAGTCCTTCACTGCATCATTGCAGTGCTCCTGGTAACTCCAAAATCCTACTGGGCTAAACAGGATGATGCCTGCACTGAACTCTTTGGAGGGGTTCTGGACCCCCTCCAGAATTGCTCTGCATCTCTCCAAACTATCCCAGCACTGCAGATGGCACACTGGATGAAATACACCAAACTCGCTTCCCAGTTCCGCAACATTCCTTCAGAGCAACAATTTCCTCTAACAGCTGCCAGAACCTGGGAGCTGATTCTTTTCTTTCTTTTTTTAACGATAATTTATTTATTAACTGGATGAACATCATCTGTATCAGCCAAGGATTTTATGCGTGGTAGAGACAGAGTTTCATCCTGGGGCTACTGAAATGAATTGCAAAATGATTCAGTAACTGACTACAAGCAGTAATCAATTGTACTAGTCACCAAGTGACTTGGAATGCAAAATTATTTGTTCCGACAGCGAGAGACTATTTACACGTGCTACTTTTGACATTTACCTCTAGCTATGACCATATGGTCATTTAACTTCTATTTACTGCATTCTAACAGTTTAATCAGTCAGTGTGAAGCTAAGCTCTTCAGAAGTCCAGGATGAGGCTTGAAACCCAAAGCTTTGGCAGTTTCTGCCTGCCTTTGAGCACTTGCCATTTTCTTCAGATAACAACCGATCAATCGGTGCTCAAGCCTGTGAAGTGTAACAGTTCAAATGTATCTACTGTCTTGTATACCCTACCACATGTGTTACTCTGAGTGGAGGCTAAGCTTTAAGTAATGAGCTCTGCTCAATTAGAGCAGCTAGGCTTTGTTTTGAGCATGGTAGGTAACTAGCTTCAAGGTCTCTAGTTTTAACAGCCATTTGTTAGCAGTCTTTCTACACAGCTGGCATGAAGCTTGTGATTCAAGTACAAGCAGGCAGCCAAATAGCTGGAGTGCTTCAACCACACATGTGATTCCAGAACTCAGCTAGGCTTTTCTGAGAAGCAGTTTGCCTTCACATTTCAGAAGTGATGACACGGCCTGTTTAGGCAGAGAAAGAATCAAGGCTTGCAAAAGGAGGAAATACTTCTTATTAGACCAGACAGTTTTGGAAGTGACAAAGCAGCTTTGGAGCAAACCATCCTACAGCTGGATTTGCTTCTTTCTCTCTCCTTCCTGGCCCTCTCTATATATGCTTGCTTATGTCTGTACAGAATTAAGAGCCAACAGTGTTCAATGTGTGCTCTCCAGCTCTCTGATCGCTGCCTTTCCGCAGTTACTTTCTTCAGAGGTTGTCAGGATTTCTAGCACTAGGCAACATATCGAATTCAGTCCACGACAGTGGCAGCTGCTGACAAGTTTCCATTTGTGGACTGAAAAGAGAAGACCACACGCTTATTATTTCAGCAGTTCTTGGTATGAAGAACAGGTCTTCCTCCATGGCAAGCTAGTGGATTATGCAAGTGAGTGGGAAATCATGGATGCAGTGACATTTATTCTGTGGCACGTATTTTTTATTATGTGATGTTAAATGGCTGTGTATCTTACTGTCATGAGATACTGACAGTAAACCCCTTGATTAGAAAAGGGTATTTTATCACCTTTTTATAACTTACCAGTTTAGAGCTCTGCTTTATTTTGGTGAGCTCTATGTGGGGAACTAGTTCGGTTCTGTGGGTGGATGCTGGGACATGCATCCTGGACAACAAGTAGAGACACCTGTCCCCTGCCACAAGATCAGATTTCCTGATGGTAGCCCTGGGTCCTGATCTGCGGCAGGAGTGAGCTATCGGCAGGTCGCCCTCTTACCTGTGATAGAGGAGGACAGAAGGCTGGAAGACATCAGCAAGAAGGGCTGTGTGGCCCCTAGTTCATGGCTGTACCATAGATCCAGGGGATATTGTTGGGAGGAGCAGCCTGTCAAGGCCCATCTGGGCTGCTGGGTGAGTTGAATTTGTTTGGATCACATCAGCAGTGCTGCTGACCCCCTCTTTAGGCTGCCTAGCTTTGCTCACATGTGGTACATCTGCCCCAAAGGACAGCTAGACCTTTAGCAGTCCCACAGAGGATTGCGTATTTTGTTTGGTGAAGTAATGTAAGATTTAAAATATTAACTGGCATCTACTGTAAGGCAATTCCAACTTTTAAATCTTACACAGCTTTCACGGTATTGCAAGTGCATTATTCCCCTCACCCCACCTCCCAGTAACTGTCACTGTTTTAATCTGTGTCATAAAAAGTCCTGGTTCCACCTTTTAGGCATGTCTGCAATATTGATTTTGTTTCCAGAGCTGCTGGGCACTTGTGGGATTTGGTACTTCAGTGCATCTGGATACCAGGCTGTTTCTGTACCCAGGCACAGATGTTGGAGTCTAGCTTTATGTGCCTAAGCTTCAAAACTTTGCTGGAAATCGATAGCAACATACCACAACCAACAGCCTCCCATGCTGGGGAAAGGTCCAAGGAGCTGACTGACAAAATGTCATCAGCCACGTGAAGGGGAAGTTTGAGTGATAGCCCCGCTTCTGGTGGAGTTTCCTTCTGTCCCAGATAGAAACACACTGTCCTAGTTGGAGTTAACTGGTGTTTTTAGTAGCTATGACAAACGTGCACCTGAAAAGCCTGTTCTGTTGCCTTTAGATCACTCAAAGTGCCAAATGTGTGGAGGGGAAGAACCATTCCTGGAGAAGGCTGACACTGGATGGTCTGCATGAACACTTCATGGCTTCCTCTGCCCTCTTCCCACACGCAGGCAGGCATGCAGACAGAACGGCTTGGAACTGCACAGGCTGGTTGGTGGTGGCAAACCACGCTCAGTGTATTTCTTTTTGAAGAACATATTTAGAGTGTGTCTAGTACGTTCATTCACCTAAGTGAATCTATGCTTCTTTGCCATGAAGTGTTATTTCTTTGTTTTGTTGTAAGGAGGAGGTTTTATTGAAATGGTAAAAAGCATTAACAGAGTCCTTGTTTTCCTGTTATCTGGAGAAGCCCTGGCCACATACCTTTTACACGTGGCTGAGCAAGTGATGTGCACATGGCCTTTCCTAAGTGAATGCTATCGGGAGTTGTCAACGAGAGAAGAAAGGCTGCATGTGGGAGGGGATGGATGTGCTGCGGTCCTCGGAATAATGCTTTGGAGAAGGCACGTAGTTCCCGGGTGATTTTGGAAGAGGGGCATGGGATGGACCACAGTAGAGAAAGCAAGTTCCATGGCACCAAAACGCTTTCCCTGCCAGCAGGGCAGGCTGCAGGACTGTTTGACACAGACGATGCTGCAAAGGATGTTGTGGACCACCGTTGAAGGAAAGAGGAAACGGTGCAGCAGCATCGATACCTTGGATCGGCACGCGTGCTGGGGCTGCTATGGCGTAGCGTCGGTGCGGTGGAGTCGCCTGGGACATTCCTACCCCCGCGGTGAGCATCGCCTAAGGGCAGGCTACTACTGGCATGACCAGCTCTGGAGGGGGTTGCCCGTGGCGGGACGGATGAGGAGGCCCCGGCGCTACGGCAGCCTTGCAGCTTTCTCCTGCGAGTGACAGGGGCGACCCGCCGCACCAGGGTGCCGACCTCAGACGCGCAGCGCACCCCTCCCGCGGGCAGCACAGGCTCGCGTGGGTGCTGCCGTGTCGTGAGCGGCCCCCTCCCCGCTGTAGGGGGTCCGCCTCGGGCAGAGCCCACCCCGCCAGCAAGCTGAGGTAGCGGCAGGGTGACAGAGCGGCAAGGAGCATGCGTGCACGGAGGGGGAGGGGGAGGAGGAGGAGGAGGAAGAGGGGGAGGAGGGATGGCGCGGGGAGGCGGCCGCAGTTTATTTGCAACCGAGCAAGCTTTCCCTCAGCACAGCGCAAGTGGCCGGCGGCGGTCCCGCTGCCCGCCCCGCACCATGCGGGCGCCGCCGCCTTCCCGTGCCGCCGCGGCGGCGGACCCGGGGCCGGGACAGCGGGCGCGGCGCCCCGCGACATGGTGACAGGCTGTACGCTGGGCTCCCGCAGCCGGGACCGAGCCGCGCCGCCCCCTACCCGGCGGCGGGCGGGCGGCGCGGCGGCGCGGCGGTGCTGGCGTTGGCGGTGCTGGCGTTGGCGGTGCTGTCTGCCCTCTGCTACCGCAATTCCTTGTGGGGCGAGTTCGTGCACGACGACGTCTGGGCCATCGTGAACAACCCCGACGTGCGGGCGGCAACCCCAGTGGCGGCCGCCTTCGCCAACGACTTCTGGGGCAAGCGGATGGCCGAGAACACGAGCCACAAGTCCTACCGGCCCCTCTGCGTCCTCACCTTCAAGTAAGTGGCCGGCGCCGCAGCAGACCTGGTGGCGTCGCTGGCGGCCTCTCTCCCGGAGCCGTTGCCCGGGCCAGCCAAGCTGAGGGAGGCGTCCAGCCCCTAGTTGCGAGGTCAGGGACAGTTCCCGTGGTACCGACGCCTCCGGCCCCGCGTCTTCGTGATTCAGCATTTCTGCCCGCGGCTGTATGGGACGGGGCGCGCTCCGGGGCGGGCGGGGGACTCCATCCGCCTGTTGCCGCCGGGGTGGCCCCAAGGCTGGGTGGAAATCAAGTGGAGAAGAAGGATGATAAGAAGCCGCTGCGGGGGTGGCTGCCGCTGTCCCGGCAAGAACCCGCTTTCTTCGCGGTTTGGGAACAGGTTGCATCGCTTCCCCGAGCTGTCGGGGGATAAAAGGGAGCGTTTCGGAAAGCTCTTGACTGCGATTGGCTTCTCTTTGGGTTCCTCCTTGTTGTTTCCAGTGATTTTTCTCCGCAACTGAGCGATGACGCCAGAAACGTCCTCGGTGCTGTTTTGAAGCAGCCCTGTAGTCATCCCTGCCCTTCTTTTTACCGCTGAGCAAAGGGGTCTCCCTCAAATGTACCACGCTGATGCTTGTAGCCAGTCTGGCAGCTGCAAGCGTCTCATGTCAGTCACGGAGTTCCCTGCCGGCTTCGCCTGCTTCACATGTTCCTTGTGTGGCGGGCAGGGTTGTTGAGGAAGGGTTTCGGTTTCACAGGAATAAAGAAAAGTTGAGCAGTTGCAAAGTAACTGACAGTTATACCATCGCTAAATTATAGAAGGAAAACCCAGACGCCCCTCTGATTCTTCAGGGAGGCTAATTTGTAGCAGACCATCTGAGTTACAATTTATAGTTTGTCTTAACTTCTCTTTTACATTTACTCTGAACTAGCACTGATGGTGAATATTGTAGTATTTACAAATTATATGGGTGTTTGCAGGGAACTCTGCTGAAGAGCTGGTGTAGCTGGGTGACGTTCAGTGCTAGAGTCTTGTTTGTAGGTGATCAGTAGATCCTCATTGCAAATCCATGACAGGCGTAAAGAGCAAACTATATAGATGATGGTAAGTATGCCAGGAGGAGGTGGTACTGGAGCCTGGTTGACTCTGATAGCTAATTATTCATTCAAACACCTGATTTATAAATAACATTTGATGAACTACGTGACAATTGCAAGTTTCTGAGGCAAGAGCAGTTTTGGGGGAATGCAGCATCACTTTGGCAGTGTCGTGGAGCACTTGCCACCCTTGGGTTGTAAGGGTGGGCTTGGAGCTGAAAGCCATTGGTATCAACTAGCTGGAGAAGTGGGGTGGGATGAGCACAGGGTGACGTCTCCCTGGTAAAGCAAAGCTGAACAGCGCAAGACCCTTGTGAACCATTTAGGACAGCATTCTCCCTCTCCTTGAGGGGCCTCTTGGCAGGTTTCTGTAGAGTGAAGGGGGACGTAGGCACCCGTGGGTTGAGCTGGCTTTGTGTGCACAGCGTTTTCTCCATCAGATGTCCAGCCAAGCTATTGCAGTTTGGGGAGCAATCTGAGGAATCCATCCCTCCAGCAGCACATCTGGGGGTCATTGGAGAGGTAAGCAAACCTGCTCGTGTTGCCGCTGACCACTGTGCATGTGGTACTGCTGCTGGACACAGCCTCCTAGATCAAGTTGTAGGTCTGATGTTACGTCATGCTAATTAGCAAAAGAATGTTAAACTTTAATAGTGGAGTGGAAACTAAATGCATTTATGTCATGACTCTGAACTGGTTTTCCCTTTGCTCTGTGGAGGATGTGTATGTTAAACAAAAAAAAGGTGCCTCAGTCTAGTTCTTTTTGTGAATTACTTGGACTAATTATGTGAGCATTGTTTCATCCTAGAGTGCTTGTAATAACCACACAGCTGAGACACAGGGTCAAAGGCGGAGTCATTTGTTCACCACTTGGCATTGCATTTGGAATAGGGAAGCAATCATTTCTCTTCCCTGGCTGCAGATGAGAGTTATTTTCCACCATGTCCCAGATATCCTGCCTGCCCTCCAGTTTACACATTTTCCCCACTTTGTTTCTGCCAGCCAGGTGTCAGAGGAAGATGTTAAGGTCTGGCTAGAGTAGATCCTTCAGACGTGGCACTTCCTAAGAGGCTGCTGGGAGCTGCTGTCAAATGATGCTGAGTCTGTGGTGCCATACTCTGCCTGCCTGAGCCCTCTGCCCCTGCCTTGCCCAGCAGTAGCTGGTTGTGCTGCGTCCTCCAGCAGAAGGAAAAAGATTTACCCTGGTGCTTATAAAACGCTCTACAGAAATGGACTTTTAAGAGAATGGAAATTAATGTTGTTTAATACTTTCATTAGAATTTACTGTATTCAATTAGGATGTGTTTGAAAGTATCACAGTATCACCAAGGTTGGAAGAGACTTCAAAGATCGAGTCCAACCTGTCACCACAGACCTCACCACACAAAGTGCCACGTCCAGTCCCCTCTTGAACACCTCCAGGAATGGTGACTCCACCACCTCCCTGGGCAGCCCATTCCAATGACGAATGACTCTCTCCGTGAAGAACTTCCTCCTCACCTCAAGCCTAAACTTCCCCTGGCTCAGCTTGAGACTGTGTCCCCTTGTTCTGGTGCTGGTTGCCTGGGAGAAGAGACCAACCCCCACCTGGCTACAACCACCTTTCAGGTAGTTGTAGACAGCAATGAGGTCACCCCTGAGCTTCCTCTTCTCCAGGCTAAGCAATCCCAGCTCCCTCAGCCTTTCCTCATAAGGCTTGTGCTCAAGGCCTCTCCCCAGCCTTGTTGCCCTTCTCTGGACATGTTCAAGTGCCTCAATAGCAGGTTGGAGAGGCAGGACCTGCCCCTCCTAAATCCATGTTGGCTGGACCTGAGCCCTTGGCCATCCTTCAGGTGCAGTTATTGCCGCCAGGATAATCTGCTCCATCATTTTCCCTGGCACTGAGGTCAGGCTGCCAGGCCTGGAGTTTCCGGGTTCCTCCATCCGACCCTTCTTGTGGATGGGGACCACACTGGCCAGTTTCCAGTCATCTGGGACCTCACCGGTCAGCCAGGACTGGAGGAAAATGATGGAGAGCGGCTTGGCCAGCTCACCTGCCAGCTCTCTCGGCACCCTAGGATGGATCCCATCCGGTCCCATGGACTTGTGAGTGTCCACGTGGCTCAGCAGGTCCCGAACTCATTCCTCATGGATTTTTGGGGCATTGCACTGCTCCCTGACCCCATCACCCAGCTCAGGAGGCCACTCGTCCTGAACTCCTCCCGCCTTGCTGTTAAAGATTGAGGCAAAGAAGGTGTTCAGGACCTCAGCCTTTTCCTCATCTTCAGTCACTGTGTTCCCCTCCAGGTCCAATAGGGAGTGCAGCTTCTTCTTGCCTCTCTTCTTAGTGTTAATATATTTGTAAAAATGCTTTTTGTTGTCCTTCACAGAGGTGTTCAGCTTCAGTTCCAACTGGGCCTTTGCCTCTCTAATTTTTTTCCTACATAATCTAACAACTTCCTTAAACACACCTCGAGAAGCCTTCCCCTCCTTCCAAAGGTGATACAGCCTCTTTTTCCCCTTAGTTCCTCCAGGAGCTGCTTGCTCATCCCGGCCGGTCGCCTTCCCCGCCGGCTCATCTTTCGGCAGATGGGAACCGCCAGTTCCTGTGCCTTCAAGAGCTCTGTTTGAAATAGGTCCAACCCTCCTGGACCCCTCGGTTCTTGAGGGCTGATACCCAGGGAACTTTGCAGATAAGTTTCCTAAACAGGCTGCAGTTTGCCCTCCGGCAGTCCAAGGTGAGGGTTCTGTTGGTGCTCCTCCCTATCTCCCTGCATATTGAACACTTCACCATCTCGTGGTCGCTGCACCCCAGGCAGCCTCCCACGGTCACGTCTCCCACCAGCCCTTCTCTACTGGAGAACAGCAGGTCAAGCAGAGCCTGACCCCTGGTAGGCTCACTCAACAGCTGCATCAGGAAGTTGTCCTCCATGCGCTCCAGGAATCTTCTGGACTGCCTCCTCTCTGCTGAATTAAGTTCCCAGCAGATATCTGGCAGGTTGAAGTCACTCACAAGGACAAGATCTGATGATCTTGAGACAGCCTCCAGTTGCTTATAGAATAATTCGTCTGCCTCCTCATCCTGGTTGGGTGGTCTATAACAGACTCCAACCAGGATGTCAAATTTGTTAGGCCGCCCCCTGATTTGAACCCACAGGCTCTCAATCCTTTCATCCTCCACCTCAAGTTCTGTGGCAAAGAGTGACTCCCTAATATACAGAGCCACCCCTCCTCCTCTTCTCCCTTGCCTGCCTCTCCTGAAGAGCCTGTAACCCCCCAGTGCAGCACTCCAATCGTGTGTGTCATCCCACCATGTTTCTGAGATGGTGACAGTCAACAGGAGCTCAGGGTTGGAAGGGACCACAAGGATCATCTAGTTCCAACCCCCTGCCATGGGCAGGGACACCCTACACTAGATCAGGCTGGCCAGAGCCTCGTCCAGCCTGGTCTTAAACACCTCCAGGGATGGGGCCTCAACCACCTCCCCGGATAACCCATTCCAGGGCTTCACCACTCTCATGGGGAAGAACTTCTTCCTCACATCCAGCCCGAATCTCCCCATTTCCAGCTTCATTCCGTTCCCCCTAGTCCTATCACTACCTGAGATCCTGAGAAGTCCCTCCCCAGTCTTCCTGTACGCCCCCTTCAGATCCTGGAAGGCCACAATGAGGTCACCTCGGAGTCTTCTCTTCTCCAGACTGAACAGCCCCAACTTCCTCAGTCTGTCCTCATAGGAGAAGTGCTCCAGCCCTCTGCTCATCCTCGTGGCCCTTCTCTGGACACGCTCCAGCACGTCCACATCCCTCCTGTAACAGGGGCTCCAGAACTGGAGGCAGTACTCCAGGTGGGGTCTCACCAGAGCTGAGTAGAGGGGGAGAATCACCTCCCTTGACCTGCTGGCCACACTTCTCCTGATGCAGCCCAGGATCTGATTGGCTTTCCGGGCTGCATTTCATCCTTATCGTGCATTTAATTCTGAGGCATTTTACTGTACTATGAAAAGATTTTTTGGCACAAAGCAGCACGAAGTGAAGCGCTGCTGCACTGTGGTGGAAACTCTGCCCTGCTTGTGCTGCCCATTGCATGAACAGTGCTGCAAATGGGACTGATTTCTTTTAGTCACTGCAGCTTTTTCACTAAGCTTTGAGCCGTTTCCACACAGCTTTAACCATTACTGCCACCGATGAAGCTGCAGCATTTTAGGAGCGCAAGTGCTCATTTTCTTGGTATGCTGTAGGTGCATCTGTGGAGCTTGTAAGGAGATTCCGCTGCTCACTGAAATCAGGCACTAGTTTTCATCAAGTTTTCTGTATTTATTGCACAATTCCACAGGGAGGGGAAGATCTCAGGAAACTTAAACCATTCTTGTGTGTTAGATTAAGTTCTGTAAATCTGCACGTGAGTCTTCCAGGATAATGCCCTGGGGTGGGGGTGGGGTGAGATGGGAAATCTCTGAGACTTTCCTTTAAGTGTTATTTGTTATGACAAATTGCCATTATTATCCTGTGCATTTTCTATTTCATAGCATGTTGTGGGTTTTGTTAGTCTTTTGCAAATAATAAAACAGATTATCCCTGGACAGCTCTTGTTTAGTTTAATACCAAAGTCTATAACAAGAGAAACTCTCCAATTAGAGTTTACAATATTATTAAGTCATAAGAGGCCTTTAAAAAAGCTTGAATGAGTCTTTGTGCATGCAAGTGGCAAAAGGCCTGGGGATGCTAGTGGTTATACGCTGTAACTGGGTATGTGTGGGATTTGTCTGTGAGCTCTCGCTTCAGTGGTGTAGACCTTCATCCTCTGGGCCTGTGAGGATGGAGTCATTGAATACCACTTTATTTCTAGGCCCTTGCAGGGGGAATGTCTTACCCAAGGAGATGTGTTCCTGTGTGATAACTTATCTAGAGGAAGAGTGAGTGTCTGCGGCTTTGGGATAGCATGGTGCACAGTCCCTGCTCTACAAACGCTATTCTTAAAACAAAGTGGCTGTGCTGAGGAGAAGTAAGGCAAGTGGTCAGCTGAGGATACTGATAGATGTTGCTTATTCTTTTAAGAGTAAAAGTGATTTGTTTTCTTTGGGAGAGCTCTTTTACAGGCTCTGCTCAGTGAATCTTCGACAACTGGTGCCTCTGAGAGTCTTTTTTTCCAGAGACTAGCTATGTAATTGCTTTTCCTAGAGTGGACGGTGGGAAATGGAAATGCTGCTTTAGGTGGCAAGGCAAACTAGTGCTGTGCCTGGAAAACATCCAGTAACCTAAATAAACCCAAGGAATTTCTGTATTGGGGCATATGCTGGACAGCACACATGCCCCATCCTGTTCAGTGTCTTTATTGATGATCTGGATGAGGGCATTGAGTCCATCATCAGTAAATTTGCAGATGACACCAAGATGGGAGCAGGTGTTGATCTGCTAGAGGGTAGGAGAGCTCTGCAGAGGGACCTTGCCAGGCTGGACAGATGGGCAGAGTCCAACAGGATAGCATTCAACAAGTCCAAGTGCTGGGTGCTGCACATTGGCCACAGCAACCCCATGCAGTGCTACAGGCTGGGGTCAAAGTGGCCGGAGAGCAGCCAGGCAGAAAGGCACTTGGGGGTACTGGTTGACAGCAGCTGAACATGAGCCAGCAGTGTGCCCAGGTGGCCAAGAAGGCCAGTGGCATCCTGGCCTGCTTAAGGAATAGTGTGGCCAGCAGGAGCAGGGAAGTCATTCTGCCCTGTACTCAGCACTGGTTAGGCCACACCTTGAGTCCTGTGTCCAGTTCTGGGCTCCTCAGTTTAGGAAAGATGTTGAGTTGCTGGAAGGTGTCCAGAGAAGAGCAACAAAGCTGGGGAGGGGTCTGGAGCACAGCCCTGTGAGGAGAGGCTGAGGGAGCTGGGGTTGCTTAGCCTGGAGAAGAGGAGGCTCGGGGAGACCTCATTGCTGTCTGCAACTCCCTGAAGGGAGGTTGTAGCCAGGTGGGGGTTGGTCTCTTCTGCCAGGCACCCAGCACCAGAACAAGAGGACACAGTCTCAAGCTGCACCGGGGGAGGTTTAGGCTGGGGGAGAGGAGAAAGTTTTTCACAGAGAACAATTGGCCATTGGAATGTGCTGCCCAGAGAGGTGGTGGAGTCACTGTCTCTGGAGGTGTTCAAAAAGGCATTGGACTTAAAACCATGGTCTAGTAATCATGAGGTCTTGGGTGACAGGTTGGACTTGATGATCTCTGAGGTCTTTTCCAACCTTATTGATCCTATGATCCTATGCAGCAATGCTTGAACGCAAAGATTGCCGTTGGCCCAAGAGTCTTTGGAGCTGTTTCAGTGCAACCTTCTCTGCCCTAATGAGGCAAACTGTCCATGCTGAGATTTCCAGAAGAGGTGTTGAAGTAATGCAAAAGCCTACTCTGAGTGTTTTGCAGAGGGTTCTTCCTGAGGAAAGACCATGTCTTAAATGGAGTCTCGTCTTTCAAGTGTCTCCATTCCTAGGACCTTTGTCACTCCCCATATTCAGCACCAAACCTTTAGAAAAGTGTTTGCGAGCCTCCCTGGTTTGGTGAGCAGTCAGTTCCCAAAAGCCTGGTGTCATGGTGTAGGAGACAGATTCTGCCACCACGAGCAGAAATAGCGACTCAGACAAACGGATTGCAAAAAATGCTGGAGAGTTTAAATGGAAAACCAAGAAAACAAGAATGAAAGTTTTAGGTAGAACCACAAGCACCAGGACAAAAGAGAGAGATCCCAGAACATACCCAAGAACGTCCCATCCCCACCTGGGGGTACACCCAACCCCCCCCCCAGGGCTCTTTCTTCCCCCCCAACCCAGCCTGGGGCCTGGGCCGGCCCAAGGGAGGCAGCTCAGGCCATTGTACCTAGGCAGCAGCAGGGGACGAAAGAGGAAGTAAGGACCCCGCGTGGATGTTTTATAGAGGAGCAGAGGATTATGGGTGAAATACCTGGTTTGCTGTGACCGTCAGTGGGCTGGACCCTTTTGGGACCTCCCAGGTGTGGTCTGTGCAGTGGCAGCCTAAACCACCACACCTGGCCAGCGCAAAGCATCTGTTCCCCTAGATGTATGCTGCTTAGGCCATAACATGTGTCTTAGGCATGTTACAACCTTTGTGCAGAAGCAGCTAAGGTGTTTCCTCCCACATGATGCTGCAAATTAGAAGTGAGGGTAGTATTGGTGTCTTTGGGGCTGGCGACATAAAAAGTTAAATATTTTCCCCATTCATATGGCAGTTTAGATATGGAAATACCTAAACATACCCTGCCCCACCAGACTGCAGTTGCCACCTGCCAGAGCTTCTGTTCAAAGACACTGTTGGAGAAACACCACTTCTTACTTAAGTTTTGATTACTGTCTCTGCTTTACTTTGTTTCTTTGCTGAGCTGTATACTGTATAGAATTACTGCATCACTCTAATAATGCTCCCAGTAAACAAAGACAAGACTGAATCTTAAGAAGGGAGAAGTAATTTTTTAATTTACCCATCCCTTCCTGATTCCATGCTCTTAAGTTGTTCTGCAGTGGAGAGAATTTGGCTTTTCATGGTAGGTTGCATTTTGTTCCCCCGTGGGTGTGTGAGGGTGGAGCTTTGTCAAGGTCTTGTGACTTGGATTAGAGCTGTTTAGAGCCCCAGAATTGCTCACCTGTGTGACGTGCAGTAAATACGTTCAAAATGATTCTGCTGAGATTGTTTCAGGACAAAAGAATGTTTCCTTTATTGCCCTGTGGCCTCATTTCTTATGAAAAAGAGCTTTAGCGATAAGAAACACTGATGTGAATGTAAAACCTGCACACATTTCACAGTCAGTGTTCTCGGGCCTGCAAAGATGGTATTTAAAGCACGCGGTGAGGGCACGCTTGCTGTCAGGTGTTGCTGTGGTTGGTGTGTTTGTGGCTTTGTGGGTTTTTTGTTGTTTGGATGGTTGGTTGGTGGGGTTTTGGTTTTGGTTTTGTAAGAACACGCAGCAGAATAGCCAAGCTGTGAGGCTGATGTTTTTGCATAGTTCTGGTGCTCTTCCATAGCTGTTCTCAGAGAGTTACATGAGGTAACTCACAGTTTACAAGCCTTGTTGACTTGATGTTTGCCCCAAGAGGGGGCATGAGAAGCACACCCTGCTTTCGGGAGAGGTGACCTGATGGGGGTAGGAAGATTCCTCCTGTATAAGATTCTGCCTCTCCTGCCAGTAGACCTGTTGTGCAGGATGGGAAGTGATCAGACGTGAACCATGGAGACTAATGAGAGATTTTTCAAGAGTGTTTTCAGATCTTGTGATTTTAGCAAATTGATTCTTCTGGCTTGGCCAAATACAGAAATAAATGAGCATCGCTCACATTTTGGTGCATGGCTTCATATCACCTGGTAGCCTGAGCGCTGTCCTTACTGTCCTCACCTACCCATGTCTGCTTTCTCCAGTAATCAAATTGCCAGAGCACACTTTGGAATTTGAGGGGGAGTAGAGGTGACAGCTGTGCTCCATGCAGCTGGTTTGCACCCAGAAATGATTAATCTGTATGAAGAACAGGTTCTAAAAGTGGTCCCTGCCATTGCACACGGGTGCAGATGCCTCAGAATGGGAACTTTGGCTCCTTTGGGGTAGGGTGGCCCTGTGCTACTCCTTTTCCTCTGCAATGCTCTGAAAACAAGGTTTAGGCCTAGGGGTTCCTGCTGCTGCAGTGTATTTACAGCTGAAACTCTGGCTGGGCGTCTGTGACTGCCGTTTGTTGTGGTTTGTCATTCCGTGCCGGTGGAAGTGAAAGAAAGTGATGTATGCTGCTGCCCTGGAGTGGTTTGCAGAACTGGGGGGAAGTGTTCTTGAATCACATGGACTGAAGTCTTGTCAAAATGTAGCTGCATCAACCCATACTTCAAAGGGAAAGGTTGAGTCATGCTAAAATCTCACTTTTGCCAAATTCTTTGGGTTTCAGCTGTTGCCTCCAGAAACACTCCAGTGGGAGCAGACTAGGAATGCAAAAGTAAGACTCCTGGTCTGGCAATGTTAGGCTGGCATTGGAAAATGCAGCTCAGAACTGATAGCACTCTGTCTGATGAGTAAGGAATGTAGAGAGTATTGATAAAAAACTCAGGATGGCTGGCCCTCACAGACATGCCACAGCTTCTCTGCCCTACAAAAACCCAAGGGTGTTTGCATAGTAACAGCTGGGTGGCTTTGCTGTTGCGTTGTGTCTATCATGGGAGAGCTGGGGTCTTGGTAACAGGAAGGATTCCTGCTCTTGTAGCACGTTTACAGCTACATGTGAAATATTTAGATTGAATCTTTATCACTAGCTGTCATGTCACTTTTCTTTTTAAATGTCCTTTTATGTTAGTGCTTCCAAATTCCTTGTTCATATGTGGAGTCTTCTCCAGCGAGATAACGCACGTTAGATTTTTCCAAATGTACAGATGCAGTTAATTCTAAAGGGAATGGAGTTATCTTCAGCTTCTTGTAAGGCAAAGCCTTTCAGCAGCTGTTAAGCAAGCTGGCTGCAACCAAACAGCGACCAGAAAAATGTGTTAATATGCACTGTCAAACAAATGTCGTGGCGGCTTGGGTTTGGGGCTTTTGTGGGCTTTTAAAAATGATTGAGGCAAATAATGAACCTTAATAGTCTCATTCAGTCTAGGCTGATGTTAGCTAACTTACCTTTACCATCGATATCCGTATAAAACTAAACATTAGACCAGCTTCTTAGGGTAGTCCTGATGTCAGCAAAGCTTAACCTTTGGTCTGTGAAAATGTTTGCAAGAGAACTGGGAATACACGCTCCAGTAACACCAAGCAGATGCTCTCGTGCCTTACCAAGTCCTTGTCTTGGCCGTTCCCAAGCAAAAGCATCTATAGTCTATCAGCAAACCACCACCCATGTGGTGAGGCTGCTGCATGGCTGAGGCAACTGCAGAAGGTGCCAACAGGGAAGCAGGACAAGTGCTGTGCTTCTGGCACTGGTGGGTGCTGTTTGCTGCTGGGGACATTTTTCGTGCAGTGACTTGTACTGGGAGGATACAAACCTCTCCCATCTCGGTGTCGAGACAGCCCCAGATGCAACTGCATGATTTGAAAACCGGGAATTGGTTTCTCTTTAATCAGATAAACCAGAAGTCCAGAGCAGTTTCCATTCATTAGTTTAATAGTGCTTATTAGAAGACTGCAAATGGGGCAAAAAGCATTATTTGGAGTATTTGAAAGATGTCGTGCTGTCAGATGACCTCTTCAGTGTAGTAACTGTTCCATTTTGTTTCCTTGCAGGTTAAACGTATTGCTGGCTGGAATGAACCCCTTCTATTTCCATGCAGTGAATGTAATTTTACACTGCCTGGTGACTCTTGTGCTGATGTACACTTGTGACAAAGCTGTCTTCAAGGACTGTCGACTTGCTTTTGTCACAGCCCTCTTCTTTGCTGTGCATCCCATTCACACTGAGGCTGTAAGTATGTGACACTAAAAACATAAGGGTGACGCAAAATCTAAGAATCATAGATACTTAAAATTGTGGATTTTTTTCTAAGGAAGTCTCTGAGCAAAGATGACAATGTGCTGTATTATCACTCCCTGGTTTGGGAGCCTCTGGATGAGGAATGAAGGCATGAACCCCATTGCTGTATGGCAAGGAGATTCCAGAAACGCAGAGGGCAGAGAATGTCAGACATCCTTTATTCCAGAGTTGTAGAATCCCCACCCAGCAGTACAGAGTCTCAGAGTGTACTTAGCAGCAGAAGTTACAGAAGTCCTTAACAGATGAAGCAGCTAACAGAAGTCCTGAGCGTATCCCTAGCGGTGTCCCTACACCCAAGCCCCAGCCAGAAGTAGCTAGCTAACTGGAACAGAAGTCCCTAGCAACCCTAAGCCCCCAGGCTGATCCTGACCTAAGTCCCTAGCCCAGTAACTGTTGCTCAGAGTGGCCATTTCTATACTCTTTGTTATCAATCGCTTAACCAGTAAAACCCAACCACATCTATAAGCTAAAATCTTTTCCCACTAAGAGGTGCCAGCATGTCAAGGAGGTGGCTTCTGCAGCATGTTCCAATCCAAGGGTACCAATGTGATGCTGTTGTCCTTGGCACTCCTGGAGGGTGATTGTTTTGCTCTACCCAGCTAAGGAATTGGTCAGCTAAGGAGTCCTGCACTCTGCATGTGTCCAGCAGCTGCCCTCAGAGCAGTGGCTGCAACACTGTATTTCAAAGAATTTGCAGGGATCATTAACAAAAATGAGTTTGGTACTTGCCATCTCTCTGCTTTGCCATTAAATTTAATTAATGGTACCAACCAGTGATGCCAGAAGAAGTGGGCAGGCAGTCCGATGAGAATGTCGAGTCTTCTGAAGCCCTAGAGCTCAATGAAGCTCTCTTTCCTGCTGGGATGTTGTTGCATACCCTCAGTCATCTCCTGTAGTCATCAGTTTAAGGGAGAAAAAGTGAAGAGAGCATTTGTGTGTATGTTCACTTAGAGGTGAAATGACCCATGGATTAATTAATATTGATTTTAATCAAAAGCTAGGAGAATCATGTTGAGAAATAACTTAATAGATGTCAGGGTAAATGTACAGCAGCGGTACCTAGTGGACATCTTTCTGTTCGTTGTAAAGAAGCACATAAAGGTGTGGCTGTGCTAATACTGCAGCCTGTTAGCATGGGGAGGTGCTTCTGTAGAGGAAATCAGTCTTGCTGTCTTTGAGAAGGAAAGGACATGCCTAGCCACCTGTACTTCAAGGAAGAAATGCACTGGTGAGCGGAGATAGCACTGCCGTCCTGTGTTCTCGTGACAAGCCTCTGCAAACAAGCGAGGGAAAGGGCGGTGCTAGCTGAGAACTTTTGGGGAGAGACTACCCTAACAAAAAGCCACCAGCCTGTCTCTTGTGTGAACTAATCAGCCAGATTCCTTTTGATAATACAGATTTATGTTATGAGGGAGGTTTTAGAAGAGGGACTCTTTGAGTTTATTTTTATCTGGGTCAGAACTTAAAAAGGTTGAAATGAATGCTGAAGTGCTCAATATAACTTAATTTGTAATCTTGAAAGAGGAGAGAGTTCAAAGGGCTTTTCATTTGCTTTATGGACAATTTTTAGGTCTTTATGAGGAAATGGTTTGTAAAAAGAGTGTTTATACTTCTCAGTGTTCCCTGCCTTTTGAAAAGATTTGGTTAATTAATATGTAGGAAAAAAATAAACTCAGGTTATTCAGAAAGACTAAATTACATACTGCTCTATCACTTTTTGGTGATAAGGTTCATTTAAGCAATAATTATTAACTCCTCCCTATATTATATGTCTGCTCCAAAGAGCAGTTCTTTCATTAGTATCTTTTGCTAAGAAATCTGGTTTGGGGTTTGGATGAAATGCTTATTTGAGCCTTATTAGGCAAAATTAAAACAGATCCCTGAGACTGGCACTTCCCTATGCAAAATTATTTAATAGGAAAGTAAAGAACAACTTAACTGTTGGCTTACTTATTTGTTCTACTAAATGAGAAATCCAGGAGACAAAACTGAGCATATCCTATGTGGACCAAGGGACATTTCACTGTGTTGAGGGGGGTAATACTGAAAGGTAAAAAGCTTCAAGTAGTCGCACTTAGCATGGATGTTGGGACAGTCACTGAAGAAGTGTGCCTTTTATATATGTGCTACTATACCTTGCTGTCTCTCTTTTTCCTTTTAGGTTACAGGTATAGTAGGCAGAGCAGATGTCCTAGCCTGTCTACTCTTTCTGTTGGCTTTTCTCTCCTATAATAGGTATGGATCCTTGCTTTTGTGATAGTTTCATGAGATGCTCTTGTCTGAGAAGGAGACAAAGGGGAAACCTGTCAGTTTTTGCATGGGTGCTTCCCCGAGCACCGCTGCGTGGAAGTGCATTGGCCCCAGTCGCAGTGCCAAATAAGTGACACTTATGAGAACAAGTAAACATAACAAGAGAAGCCAACATTTAAGATCCCCTCTTCCATTGCTGTTGCAGCTGACCATACACTAGAGGAGGTCTTGCAGAGCTAAAAATTACAAAGAAAAGTTTTAAACTGAAAGCAGATTGTCTGCATATAGAGTGAAGAATGGACAGACTCATGCCTGCTTTTGAAATACATGCTGTGTGTATAGGACTCTGAAATACCTGGTGTGGGAGAGTTAAGGACTGTGTCTAGACACTTAAGTAACCCTTTGCATATGAAAACTTGGCAGTGTTTGCTGGTCTGTGTCCTAAAACTGGGCCTCAACAAGTATAGATCAAGAAATAGCTTTATTCAGATGGGGTTTCTGCCCCTATTTCATTTAGGAATGGCACCATGTTGTCATGGCCACATGGGAAAACTGCTTACATCCCTCCTGGGCTCTTTGCTACAAATCTGTGTGAAAGGATCGACAATCTCTTGTCAGAAGGTTTAGAAGGCACAAAACTGACAGTGACCCTGCAGGAATCCCTCAGTTTGCTTTTGCTTCCTGCTTCCCTCTCGTGTGGGCTTGCTGCCTGGTCTGTTAATGATTAGGGCACGTTTTTGACGTGTGGGGGGTGGGATGGGATGTGTCAAGGAATTTTTGCTTGCATTTTGTCACGCCGGGAGAGTTCAGCGTGTGTCTGTAGATGAGGGAAAGCAGCTGCTTTGCTGCTCTTGCTGTGTTTGTCTTGGAATGTTTTGGCTCCACTTTGCATCTGCTTGTCTTTTTTTCCCTCCTCTTCTCAAGTCTTTGAACTTCTTAGTATTTGTGCTTTCCCTTCCTGTCCTGTGTCTAGACCTTTCCTGGCTGATCAGTGAACAGTGTAGATTGTTCATGTCACTGAATACCAGCATGTTAAGAAATGAACAGAAAGTGTCTCAGTATTTGTGTGAATGTATCAAACATGAAAATAACAGCAAAGCTTAAATATTTATGTCAAATCTCATTTTCAGGAGTGTGGATCAGCTTTATGTTGGGGAACATTTCCCTCCCACCGCCTCTCCCTTCTTTTTGCTGCTTAGTTTATTCCTTGGGACATGTGCAATGCTGGTGAAAGAAACTGGAGTCACTGTGTTTGGTGTTTGCTTGGTTTATGACTTCTTTTCCCTCTCCTGCAATGGAATCAAACCGTAAGTAACTTGCTATGGTTTTCAAGGGCAATGAGGCTGGGGAGGGGTTTGGACCACAGCCCTGTGAGGAGAGGCTGAGGGAGCTGGCGTTGTTCAGCCTGGAGAAGAGGAGTCTCAGGGGAGACCTTCTTGCTGTCTCCAACTCCCTGAAGGGAGGTTGTAGCCAGGTGGGGGTTGGTCTCCTCTCCCAGGCAGCCAGCGCCAGAACAAGAGGACGCAGTGTCAAGCTGTGCAAGAGCTTGATCTTAGAACGACGTTCTTCACAGACAGAGAGATTGCCCTTGGGGTGTGCTGCCGAGGGAGGTGGTGGGGTTGATGTCCCTGGAGGTGCTTAAGAAAAGACTGGATGAAGCACTTGGTGCCATGGTCTGGTTGCTTAGTTAGGGTTGGGTGATTGGTTGGACTTGATGATCTTGAAGGTGTCTTCCAACCTGGTTGCTTCCGTGAAGTGTTGCCACTTGTGTGTGCAAAACATTATTATATACAGCACTATGGGAGCTGGCCTTACCCTCAAAACATGTGACAAATGTGGAGGGCACCAAGGTGTTCTGCTGGGTGTTTTTTGTTTATTTGAGCTTTGTGTCATTTTTGGGTTTGTTTCTGTTTTGGTTGGGGTTTTGGTGGTGTGGTTGGTTTTGTGGTTGCTTGGGTTTGTGGTGGCTTGGTTTTTTTTTTTTTGTGTGTGTGTGTGGTGGTTTTTTGTTGGTTTTGTTTTGTTTTGTTTAGTTTTTAAACTCTGCTTGATAGATAGACCAGATGTGAAGAACTGATAGCTCAGTTGACTCTGGCAAGACTAAGTTGTGGGGTGTTTTTTGGTGGGAGTTCTGACTGGAGCGTCAACATTTTAAAACTGCTCTGGCTTAACGCCTTCCATTTGCAACATCTGCTTGATTATTCAGTCCCAGTGTCATGGTTGTAGAAATCCCATGTGACGTTTAGTAGTAACATTGGGTTTGATCCTTTCTGTCCTTGCAGAATAGAGAAAGGGGAAAATATTCAGCCAGCTGTGTTCTGGAATGATTGGAATAATTAGCAGCTGTCAGCAGTGGTGGAATTAAAATCAAATACTTTGAAGTTTTGTATCCCTCACCCACCTGGTGTCACAAATAGCGATGCTGCTGTGTCTCTCCATCGAAAGCCAGGAGTCTTTTTGCTTGGTGGAAGCTGGATTTTTTTTTTATCCCTTTTTCTCCCAAACCATTTCTGGTGCAGCTCTGTCAGTGAGTGACTGCAAGAGCTTACTGGCACTGAGGGTGGGAGATCCCAGCCCTGTCATTGCTGCTTGCATTTCCCCAGTGGTGCCCCCAGGCTTTAGAGCCTGTCTCACCCTTGCATGAGCTAGTGCATGTAGGTTATAAACCAGGACACTGAGTTTGTGTTTCTGCAGTAGTGAATTAAATCAGCTCCCAAAAGGGTTTGAGGGATGCCAGAATGAGGACAGCAAATGCAGGGAGGAGAGAGTCTCCTCTCTTGGGAACAGCCTGGCTTCCTTCCCATGTTAGCCCTTTAGGTAGTAGTGGGGGATGGACCACATTTCAGGCACACCTGCCCCTCAGGCAGCATTGATGGATTGGCAGAGGATTTCTCCTACACTGACAGGATAAGTAATTCGCAATGGTGTAACCAGTGGGCAGATAGTGAGCGAGGAGTCTGCTGGGGACTGGCTGCCAGCACGCTTGTTAGCACTTGCATTTACAGTCTCTACCAGCAGTGTGCCAGGAGCTGCCTGGCTAAAGGTAACACAAATCTGAATTGGAGGAAAATCTGTGACCTTCTCCTTCCCCCTCTGGTTGATACTCTCCATGCTGTAGGTTCACCTTCCAGTGGCCTC
The DNA here is from genome assembly GCA_033816785.1 of Picus viridis. NCBI lineage: Eukaryota > Metazoa > Chordata > Aves > Piciformes > Picidae > Picus > Picus viridis. The sequence continues at coordinate 4,277,183 of CM066568.1, forward strand.
TTCAGGTGATTTCTTCATGTCAGTGCCATCTAGTTGCCCAGAAATTGTAGTTCTTGAGCTTGTAGGAATGAATCTGTGTAGTCCAGAAATGCTACATTTTGCTGTTTGCTCTGGCTGCATCTATTATGTGCTGCTTTGTGGTATTTGGGATTTTATGACTGCATTTGGCTTTCTTAGGGGGCAGCAGAAATCCAGCAGCTTTCATCACGTGGCTGAAACTGGCTTCTTTCTGCTCCTTCCTCCAACCTGTACAGATGTTTAAATGAGGCAGAACACCAATTATTTCTTGCAGACAAAAACCAGGGATAGCACCATATTCTTCCTCTCGGTGCTTCCTGTCTTACCAGAGATCAGCTTGAGAGGGGAGTGATCCTCTTCTATTGCTTTTGGGTCTCTTCCTCTAGATACAGTTAGGAATTAATAAATCCTGTCCTCCCAGCATGCAAAGGCTTTATGTTTTGGATTATATACATCGTTGTCTGTTTCAGTTAGGTATACCACATTGTGCTGTTTTCATGATGTTCAACCTTTTGACAAGTAAATGTGAAAATGAAAATTCCTTAAATCCTTTTTTTCCCCTTTCCCTTATTCTGCTCCTTCCGCCCCCCCCCCCCCCCCCCCCCCCCGCTTTTCTCTGCATGTGTAATCAGGAGAAATGGGGGCATCCACCAGAAACCTGCCTGGCAGCCTGTGGCTTCTTCCTCTGCCTCGCAGCAGATTTCTCTGGCTGGCCGGGAGAGCGGGAAGCATCGCTTTGCTCACCGGGGCGGCTGGAGCTCCTGCCACCCAACACTGCCCGAGGAGCCGCGGAGCGGTGACCTTTCTGCGCCCAGAAAAGCCGTGTGGGCCATTTGGAGGTACTGCTGGCTACCTGCCGCTCCCCTGGGGCTTAGTTTGTAGCATATCCTACTTTAAAATGTCAAGTCGTTCACTTTGGTTTAGCCGTTTTTATCCCGAAATGTGCTGTAGATTTTCATTATGTTACTGGAGAGAGAGCAGAAGAGGGTTAAGGAGGGAAGGAGGGTTAAGAGAAGGAAGAAAAGGGAAACCAAAAGAGCATTTCCTCATTTCTTCTTGAAGACAATATCTGAAGCTTGTTCCTGTCCTGAGAGTTTCTATCCTCATCCCGTATTGGTGGTCATTGCTCTCCTTTCCCTCTTCTCTGCGGAGAAAGCCAAAACTCTAATGCCAGTGGTATGTGTGTGCGTGCAATGTGTGCATATGTGCAGTGATGCCTGAACCAGTGAGGCGAGCAGTGTGTTATGTGCTGTTGCTGGATGCAGAATATTCTGTAATATATTTGATAATTCTCACTCGAACGTCTCTCTGTATAATCAGTGTAATAGATACCTGTAGCAGTTTGGGTTGGGTGCCCTCTGCTGTGTTCACATGAGGGACGCTTCCTGTGTCCAGAAGTCCAGCCCAGTGGGTGGACACAGGAAGCCAGGTATTTCATCCCATAATACCCTGTTCCACTATAAGATCTCAGCGGGGGTCCTGGCACTTTCTCTTTCTTCCCTCGCCGTCACCCGGTAACTTGGGGGAGATGTCTCCCGGCCTTTTGGGCCTGGTTAGGCCCAAGGCCGGGGGATGGGCAATCTCAGATCTGGCCAGCTGAGATTAGCCTAGTAGTGGAGTGGGGAAGAAGGAGCCCTGGGGGTCTTGGGTGTAGCCTCAGGCGGGGATGGGATGTTTCTGGGTCTGCTTTTGGGATCTCTTTTGTCACTGTGCTTCTGGCTCTCTGTGAGCATTCACCGCTTTCCATTTAAACTTTCCACCACTTTTGCCACCCGTTTGTCTGAGTCCTTATTTTTGCCTGTGGTGGGGAGGGGTCTGCCTCAACCCTTCGCAATACCATTGCAGATATTGTGTGTAGGCATCATTTCTGCATGTCTATGTACATGTTGGGGGGGGGGTGTGTCTGTGCATTGTATGCTTTATGTTGAAAAATGCACATCTAATGCTGAGAGCTGACCTCAGGCAGTAACAGAAGGGTTTTCTTCTACCTGTAATCCAAGTGGCTCAGCCCACTTGAGCTTCTGTCCTGTAGCTGTTTTGTCTTACTGGTCTGACCTGGGGATACTTGGTTGGATTTTTGGTGGGTTTTATTTTTAACAGTGAAAGGATTGGGTTTCATCATGTTCCCACTCTCTGTGTGGGAATCTGTGACACACAAATGGTGAGGAAGCCAAGACTTTCTGGAGTGGGTAACTCCTCGCTGCTCCGGCGCAAAGAGCATTCAGAAGACCTTCTGAAGTTGTTTGTTTAAAGTTTATTTCTTCTCCTGTATAGCCAAATGAGTAGCACAATTGGATAGTGTGGGTGACCCTGGTTGCTTCTCATTTTCCAGGCCAGAATGGGTGGTGCGAAAGCCTCTTTTAATATATTACCTCTAAAGTTTAGAACCTACTGGGGAGGAGTAGCCTACACTGCTATTCACGGCACTTTGCTCACTCCACCTTTCTCTTTTGCTCTCTTTGATACTTGTATTTGTCTTCATTTTTCCTGATGCATACATACTGTGCTGGAAGGCACCAATATAAAAACCCTCTGTCTACTCCATCATCTTGTTCCTTGTTTCTTCCTACTGCTGCTTTCCCCCTTTGTTTGCTTTGTATTTTGTCCCCCTGCTTTTGGGAATGTCCCTTTCTTGCACTAAGAAGAAAGCTTCTGGATTTCCAGCCTCTTCAGGAGAGGCACAAAAATTGTGTTGGAGAGACAGTGCATGTGAGATGGCTTCAGAGGGAGCTCATTTGTGCTGCCAGCTGGCATTTGCTCTTTGGCAGGTGCCTCTTCAAGTGTTGTAAAGCATTTCTGCACATGGCAAATCAAGCTCTGCATGTGCATAGCTGCTCTCCTTTTAAAAAGAGGCTTTTTTTATTGCAAGCTGCTCAGCTTCTCTTTGGAAGTGGTTTGCTGCATACAACACACTAGCAACAACCTGTTTTGTGATAGTTTGCTGTGGGATGCCCACAGTAGAGCTGGCTTGGTCCCACTGGCTGAAAGGGAAGCCTGCTGCCACACATCTATGTGAGAATTGCACCTGAGAGCCTTGGGAGAAAGCCTGGGATAGGTTGGTGGGTGCTGTTTTGAAAGAAACTTGGTGTTGGCAACCTTCTTTGCTAGTTTTTCTCTTGCTCTGGGTTTCCAGATCCTCTGAAGGCAGGATAAGGCTGCATAACTACTTGTTGCATGGAAGGACAGACTCAGAGTCTGGACACTTTGACTTCTTTGTTCAATGTCAGTGTTTGCTAGGCGCTAAAAAAAAAAAAGTGCGGCTACAGCATTTGTAATTTCAAGAGGGCTTCTCAGTTCTCGGCCACATGGAACATGTTTGCAGTAGTATGGAACAGCAAGATTAAATGTATTGCAGCTCCTGGACTCCCAAAATCATGCCCGTGTCACATGGGGGTCTGTGGACCACTGCCTGATTGTATGGCAGCAGTCTTTTCCTTACTTCAGTTTGCTGACTCCTGCTTTCACAGCACAGAATAAAGCAGCCGAAATGCCCTCTGTACACAGTCTTTCTTCAGTGCCACTGGTGTATTATATGATACAAAGTAGGAAGCATTCAAGGCAATTGCTCTATTAAAATACAATCCATCTGTCAAAAGAAAAGTAAATCCTTTGCAATAGATAAAAAAAGATAGAAGGAAAAAATTGAAGTTGCTGTCAAGTATACAAAAGTAACTACACAATTTCTCCTCTGTAGTCAGTGTTTCTCTACTTGTGCAAAAGGGACAGGAGAAGATTTTTAATGTTTCAAAAATTCCAGACTTGGAGGACAGATTTGACACAGTGAAGTAGCTTCATGTACCTAATCCAGTGCACCAGATCTTCATTAGAATAAAATGCAATACAATACAATAAGCCAGGTTGGAAGAGACCTTCAAGATCATCACGTCCAACCTATCAACCAATCCAAACCACCTAAACAACTAAACCATGGCACCAAGCACCCCATCAAGTCTCTTCCTGAACACCTCCAATGAAGGTGACCCCACCACCTCCACAGGCAGCCGATTCCAATGGGCAATCACTCTCTCTGTATAGAACTTCTTCCTAACCTCCAGCGTAAACCTCCCCTGGTGCAGCCTGAGACTGTGTCCTCTTGTTCTGGTGCTGGCTGCCTAGGAGAAGAGACCAACCTCCACCTGTCTACAACCTCCCTTCAGGTAGTTGTGGAGAGCAATAAGGTCACCCCTGAGCCTCCTCTTCTCCAGGCTAAGCAACCCCAGCTCCCTCAGTCTGTCCTCATAGGGCTTGTGTTCCAAACCCCTCACCAACTTCATTGCCCTTCTGTGGACATCTTCCAGCAAGTCAACATCCTTCCTAAACTGAGGGGCCCAGAACTGGACACAGGACTCAAGGTGTGGCCTAACCAGTGCAGTGTACAGGGGCAGAATGACCTCCCTGCTCCTGCTGGCCACACTGTTCCTGATGCAGGCCAGGATGCCATTGGCCCTCTTGGCTGTCTGGGCACACTGCTGGCTCATGTTCAGCCTACCATCGACCAATACCCCCAGGTCCTCTCTGCCTGGCCGCTCTCCAGTCTCTCTGCCCCCAGCCTGTAGCACTGCCTGGGGTTGCTGTGGCCAATGTGCAGAACCCGGCACTTGGATGTGTTCAATCTCCTGCCCTTGGCCTCTGCCCATCTGTCCAGCCTGTCGAGGTCCCTCTGCAAAGCCTCTCTGCCCTCCAGCAGATCAACTCCTGCCCCCAGCTTGGTGTCATCTGCAAATTTACTGATGATGGACTCAATGCCCTCATCCAGATCATCAATAAAGATGTTGAAGAGCATGGAGCTCAGCACTGATCCCTGGGGCACACCACTAGTGCCTGGCCGCCAGCTGGATGTGGCACCATTCACCACCACCCTCTGGGCTTGGCCCTCCAGCCAGTTCCTAACCCAACGCAGTGTGCTCCTGTCCAAGCCATGGGCTGACAGCTTGGCCAGGAGGTTGCTGTGGGGGACGGTGTCAAAGGCCTTGCTGAGGTCCAGGTAGACCACATCCACAGGCCTCCCCACATCCAGCAGGCAGTCACCTGACCATAGAAGGAGATCAGGTTGGTCAGGCAGGACCTGCCCTTCCTGAATCCATGCTGGCTGAGCCTGATCCCTTGGCCATCCTGTAAGTGCTGTGTGATTGCACTCAAGATGGCCTGTTCCAGCTTAATTTGTAAAGTGATCAGTTAGATTTCTATTTAATAATAGTTTATTATGTATATTGATACTAGAGCTGACTGAAAAATGCAGGGAATTGTAATGCAGGAATAAAGGGAATCAGTCTAATTAGCAGGAACTGGAACTAGTTATGTAAATTCATGGCACAGAGAGATTTCTGTTTTCTTGTCATTTGTTCTTGTCTTCAGCTATCCAGTGAATGTGTGGGTTGAAGTCCTGGGTGCCTCTGGGAGGAAGGAATGAGTCTGGACAAAATTGCAGGGTTTATCACTACAATTTATTGCAGTTTTAGGGGATGCTGGCATATGCTATTGAAACGAGGTACCGAGGGTCTTTCAGGAGTTTGATCCGTCTCCCCACGTTTTAAGACCTGAAAGAGGTTTGTGACCATATGAAACAAATGGAGGAGCACAGGCAGGAGCTTTCACACCGGCTTTGTACTTCTGTTTGGGATAAGGCCAGAGCTTCACTGTGGTGGTACAGTATATGTGTCCTACTAAAAAGCAGTATTGGTGCCAACACCACCTTGCTCACCACTCTGATACTCTGTTAGATCCATGAATATGTTAATTAGGATGGTATGTGTAAAACAACAATGTGTAAAAGGGTAAGAGAGTCCTAGCACTAGAGTTGGCAGGGCTCATTGAGAGGGCTTTAAACTAGGTCTGAAGGGGGTGGGTGAGGAAATCAGCCCCTCTGAAGGGGAAAGAATGGGACACAAATTAGGGTTAATTGAGAACTTGAGAGCCCAGCTGAAGTGCATGTACACCAACGCATGCAGCATGGGCAGTAAGCAAGAGGAGCTGGAAGTCCTGCTCCACCAGGGTGACTGTGATATAGTCACCATCTCAGAAACATGGTGGGATAACAAGCACGATTGGAGTGCTGCACTGGGGGGTTACAGGCTCTTTAGGAGGGACAGGCAAGGGAGAAGAGGAGGAGGGGTGGCTCTGTATATTAGGGAGTCGCTCTTTGCCACAGAACTTGAGGTGGAGGATGAAAGGATTGAGAGCCTGTGGGTTCAAATCAGGGGGCGGCCTAACAAATCTGACATCCTGGTTGGAGTCTGTTATAGACCACCCAACCAGGATGAGGAGGCAGACGAATTATTCTATAAGCAACTGGAGGCTGTCTCAAGGTCATCAGATCTTGTCCTTGTGGGTGACTTCAACCTGCCAGATATCTGCTGGGAACTTAATTCAGCAGAGAGGAGGCAGTCCAGAAGATTCCTGGAGCGCATGGAGGACAGCTTCCTGATGCAGCTGTTGAGTGAGCCTCCCAAGGGTCAGGCTCTGCTTGACCTGCTGTTCTCCAGTAGAGAAGGGCTGGTGGGAGACGTGACCGTGGGAGGCTGCCTGGGGTGCAGCGACCACGAGATGGTGAAGTGTTCAATATGCAGGGAGATAGGGAGGAGCACCAACAGAACCCTCACCTTGGACTGCCGGAGGGCAAACTGCAGCCTGTTTAGGAAACTTATCTGCAAAGTTCCCTGGGTATCAGCCCTCAAGAACCGAGGGGTCCAGGAGGGTTGGACCTATTTCAAACAGAGCTCTTGAAGGCACAGGAACTGGCGGTTCCCATCTGCCGAAAGATGAGCCGGCGGGGAAGGCGACCGGCCGGGATGAGCAAGCAGCTCCTGGAGGAACTAAGGGGAAAAAGAGGCTGTATCACCTTTGGAAGGAGGGGAAGGCTTCTCGAGGTGTGTTTAAGGAAGTTGTTAGATTATGTAGGAAAAAAATTAGAGAGGCAAAGGCCCAGTTGGAACTGAAGCTGAACACCTCTGTGAAGGACAACAAAAAGCATTTTTACAAATATATTAACACTAAGAAGAGAGGCAAGAAGAAGCTGCACTCCCTATTGGACCTGGAGGGGAACACAGTGACTGAAGATGAGGAAAAGGCTGAGGTCCTGAACACCTTCTTTGCCTCAATCTTTAACAGCAAGGCGGGAGGAGTTCAGGACGAGTGGCCTCCTGAGCTGGGTGATGGGGTCAGGGAGCAGTGCAATGCCCCAAAAATCCATGAGGAATGAGTTCGGGACCTGCTGAGCCACGTGGACACTCACAAGTCCATGGGACCGGATGGGATCCATCCTAGGGTGCCGAGAGAGCTGGCAGGTGAGCTGGCCAAGCCGCTCTCCATCATTTTCCTCCAGTCCTGGCTGACCGGTGAGGTCCCAGATGACTGGAAACTGGCCAGTGTGGTCCCCATCCACAAGAAGGGTCGGATGGAGGAACCCGGAAGCTCCAGGCCTGGCAGCCTGACCTCAGTGCCAGGGAAAATGATGGAGCAGATTATCCTGGCTGCAATAACTGCACCTGAAGGACGGCCAAGGGCTCAGGTCCAGCCAACATGGATTTAGGAAGGGCAGGTCCTGCCTCTCCAACCTGATCAGGTGACCCGCCTGGTGGATGTGGGGAGGCCTGTGGATGTGGTCTACCTGGACTTCAGCAAGGCCTTTGACACTGTCCCCTACAGCAACCTGCTGGCTAAGCTGTCAGCTCATGGCTTGGACAGCAACACTCTGTGCTGGGTTAGGAACTGGCTGGAGGCTGAGCCCAGAGAGTGGTGGTGAATGGTGCCACCTCCAGCTGGCGGCCAGTCACCAGTGGTGTCCCCCAGGGATCAGTGCTGGGCCCCATCCTCTTTAATATCTTCATTGACGATCTGGATGAGGGGATTGAGACAGTCATCAGCAAATTTGCAGATGACACCAAGTTGGGAGCAGATGTTGGTCAGTTAGAGGATAGGAGGGCCCTGCAGAGGGACCTCGACCGACTGGACAGATGGGCAGAGTCCAACAGGATGGCATTCAACAAATCCAAGTGCCGGGTGCTGCACTTTGGCCACAGCAACCCCATGCAGAGCTAGAGGCTGGGGTCAGAGTGGCTGAGAGCTGCCAAACAGAGAGGGACCTGGGCGTGCTGATTGACAGCTGGCTGAACATGAGCCAGCAGTGTGCCCAGGTGGCCAAGAACACCAATGGCATCCTGGCCTGTATTAGGAATAGTGTGGCCAGCAGGAGCAGGAAGGTCATTGTGCCCCTGTACTCTGTATTGGTTAGGCCACCCCTTGAGTCCTGTGTCCAGTTCTGGGCCCCTCAGTTTAGGAAGGACATCGAGACACTTGAACGTGTCCAGAGAAGGGCAACAAGGCTGGGGAGAGGCCTTGAGCACAAGCCCTATGAGGAGAGGCTGAGGGAGCTGGGGTTGTTTAGCCTGGAGGAGAGGAGGCTCAGGGGAGACCTTCTTGCTGTCTACAACTACCTGAAGGGTGGTTGTAGCCAGGAAGGGGTTGGTCTCCTCTCTAGCAACCAGCTCCAGAACAAGAGGACACAGCCTCAAGCTGTGCCAGGGGAAGTTTAGGCTGGAGGTGAGGAGAAAGTTCTTCACCGAGAGAGTCATTCGTCACTGGAATGTGCTGCCCAGGGAGGTGGTGGAGTCACCGTCCCAGGAGGTGTTCAAAAGGGGACTGGATGTGGCACTTGGTGCCATGGTCTAGTTGTGAGGTTTGTGGTTGGACTCAACGTTCTTTGAGGTCTCTTCCAACCTTTGTGGTAGTGTGATACTGTGATGCAGCAGTTGTCACAGTCCCTTCTTTGGCCATGGCTATTGTCACTCATTTTCTTTTTCTTGATTTGTTGAACCTACTCAAAACTGACATCTACTTTTCTCTCTTTCTTTTTCGATTCTGAGGCTACATGTAGCTGTAGTCAGGCCATATCTGTACCCCATGCTCAGCACTGCTGAATGCTGTCCCGACCATAGGCACTCTTTTAACTGCTAATCTCTCTCATGTTTTTGAGCTTTGTTAAGTGACCCTGTGGTGGAGCTCACTCTCTAAGCTTCTTGAAAAACAAGAATCCTCAGTAACTTGTGTACTTGGAAACGGAGATCTCTGTTTCTCTTTCATGACCTAGAAAGTGATTGTTTTATTGTTTCTGCTGTTGGTGAGTTGGTTGGTGAGACTCTTCCCTTGGAGCAGACAATAGAGTGGTGTTTACTGCTGCCATGTCCCATTCACGTGAACTGTTGCATCATGTTTTCTGGGGGGAGGGAGGGTGTTTGGGGGGTTGTGTGTGGCTTGTTTGGGTTTTGGGGGGTTTTTGTGTGTGTTTTCTTATTTTTTGCCAAGTGACAGAATGAGAGAAGAAGCAGATATGCTTGGAGCTGTGCCCAGTAGCATCACTAAATCTCTGTGTACGTGCAGAAAAAAAAAAGGGCAGGAAGGGAGCTCCCTGCTTGTTAGCACTGTGGGATCCAGACACAAAACTCCACTGATTCCAAATTCAGTGGCATGCTTAAGGCTGTAGCAGGGATAAATGTGATCCGATGATGAAACCACAGCAGTGTTGTTTCCTTTTGCAGCAGCAGTGGAAATAAAATTGAAGTGCTCTGCAGAAGATGGTGCATTCCAAGGCTGGCTGGCCCGACGATTGAGATGCTGTGAGGAGAAGTATGTTGAGGTCCTAAGGTGTCTACCCTGGGTCCCGATGCAGCACGCCTGGTCCGTGTTTGAGTTAGAGCAGATGCTGTTCTCCGATGTGAAGAAGAAAGGGGGAGAAAGCACTGGCACACCTGTGACTATGTAGCAATTGCTTGGAGCTGATTTGGCTTTTCACTGGGTGCTTCTGTGTCCCATCTGAGAGTGTAGGGCATTTCTGCTTTAATGTGCAACTCCTGTTTAAAAACCAGAAGTCTCAGCTGCATGGCTTCCCCATGCCATGCAGTGTAATGCTGCCACTTAGGGTCCTATCCAGTGGAGGCAGAAGAGTGTGACTGGCTTCCCAGATGTGGGATTTCATGTGTGCAGACTTTACCTGTCTTGAAATTTGTTAGAGGGAGCTTTATGGGAACACGTGGCTCAGGATATGGAACTGAGTGCATTACAGAGATGTGAGGAAGACACTGGTGCATTTGGTGCAACTTTTTTAAACTTAAGTTGCTCTTAGTTCCACTTACACATTCTGAAGGTCAGTGTAGGTCATGTTCATATACAAAGAACAGCAGTAAAAAGCTTGGCATGCCCCTGAGAGAACACTAAGGTAACTGTTGTAAATGTCTTATTTGGTCAGCAGCAAACGTACAACAAAAGGAAAACCTGCCTGCTTGTCCCTGGCCGAAAAGGTCCTTGCCATGCAACAGCGAAAGGGTGAGGAAAGGATATAAGGCTTTACAAACACCACAGCAATAGTTAGTGGAGAAACTCCAAGACCGTGGCCTGGTTTATGATTCAGCCTGTGGTGAAAAAGGTCTGGAAGTCTAGCAAAGTTGTTTTCTCCTCTAGGAAAGCAAAATGAGTAACCTGGCCCACTGAGCAATGGAGCCAGCCTAGGCTTTTCCTGTCCTTCCTCTCTCACTGGTGCTTTCTTGGAGCAAACTCTTAGCCTGTGATGCTCTGAGCAGAGGTTGGTGTTGCGTTGCCTCTGTGTGAAAAAAGAAAAGGAAGTGATGAACTCTCAGTGACTTTCCCCTCCCACCCCCTTCCCCTTTAGAACTGATGTTTAACATTGACCTGAGAATAGAACAACACAACTTCACTCTGAAAGGCAAGTAGGACTATGAGTCCCAAGACCTAGGAAGGCACAATGTGTGCTGAAAGATATCAGATTAAATAAGTGCCATTGTTACCTTGGTGACTGTGGGATACTTCTTCTATGATGTTGCAAGTTTGGTTAGTCCTAGCATGTTTTCTAAGGCTCTGCCATTCTTGTTATTCAGTAAGCTTAAGTTCAGAATGAAGTTTGACCCCTTTTGAGGATATATGATATATATTGCAGAGGTGGATTTGAGCTGTAGCTTACTCTTCTATGAACTCAGTTCTTGTGACTCTTTCTGTTGTGAATCTGACCAATAGCTCTGGCTACTGCTGAGACTGTGTCCTGCTTTTTTAGGAAATGCTCACTAGCAATAACACATGAATCTTCTCCTTCATCTGCAGTCCGTGATGATATTTATTGTCATGCTGAGGTGGCACCTGAGGCTACCGGATGACTCTGGTAGTCTGGAAGTGTGAGAGGTGGGTGCGCCGATGCTCAGAGCTTCAGATTCAGCCAAGGATTTACACACGCTGTGTCCTGAGACTGTCTTGCCGAGAACCTTGCTGTAATCTTGGGAGAATAGTTACATCTCTCTGTTCTTATGGCGTGTACTGGAGGATGAGGTGCAGTAATACATGCTTCTTTTTCACCTCCTTTTGTGCAATGTAGTTGTTTCAAGACTCCCCCAAAATCCAAGGACTGTCTCTTTCAGATGGGCCTAATGTGCCTGCATTATGTCTTAATATCTGAAATATCTGAAAAGGACAGACTGAAGGAGTTGGGGCTGTTCAGTCTGGAGAAGAGCAGGCTCTGAGGTGACCTCATTGTGGCCTTCCAGTATCTGAAAGGGGCCTACAGGAAGGCTGGGGAGGGACTTCTCAGGATCTCAGGTAGTGATAGGACTAGGGGGAATGGAATGAAACTGGAGATAGGGAGATTCAGGCTGGATGTGAGGAAGAAGTTCTTCCCCATGAGAGTGGTGAAGCCCTGGAATGGGTTATCCAGGGAGGTGGTTGAGGCCCCGTCCCTGAAGGTGTTTAAGCCCAGGCTGGACGAGGCTCTGGCCAGCCTGATCTAGTGTGGGGTGTCCCTGCCCATGGCAGGGGTTGGAACTAGCTGATCCTTGTGGTCCCTTCCAACCCTGACTGATACTATGATTCTGTGATTCTATGATCTGAACGTGCTGTTTCAACACAAATAACAGAACTCCTTGCTTCCTAGCTACAGTTGATATAAAAACAGCACTGCTTTGGTGTGCTGATGACTAACATTGGATATACATGCCAAAAGACTTGTTTAGACAGCATTAGGCTGCAAAATTTAGTGCTTACCAGATAAAGCCCTGATTTAATTTTGTCCTTGTGTGTTTATATTGTGACAGATTTCAATTACTCTATTGCATGCTGTTTTTCCTACATGACCCCTGCTCTATTCACTGCCCGGAATGGATGGTGCTCACTTAATGAGCAGCTATTCAGTATTTTGTTTCTTCCTTGTCCAGAGCATGGCCCCGTGCCCTATTTACTTCCTGTTATTCAAGTCCTGAGCTGAGACAGATGAACAACTTCTCGTTAACGTCTCAGTGTACGAATGGCCAAGTGCTGGTGTTTCCTCGCAGTTTGTTGCTCGGTCTGTAAGCGTTTAAAGTACTTTTGGCATAGTTTCTGGCTGTGTGATTTCCTTGCTTTTTCTAAACAGTACAGGGAATAGCCAGAATTCTTGCCTTGGGGAGCCACGTGGGTGTAAGCAGTTGGATAGGAACCACCTCATCAACATGTGCTACTTTAGCAAGCAGACTAGCCGGTGGTAGCAATGAATTGTGCTCTGTAGGAGTCAGTATTAAGAGAGAGAGGACTTTTCCCGTTAGATGTTTGCTGGCCACAGTTTCTTGCACTCTTGGCTTATTTGTGTATGGAAATGCAAGCACTTGTCTATGTGCTTATATGAATAGAAGAGGCTGTTTTAAACCTGACTTTCTTTTTTGCATTGTTTTAGATGCTATTTTGGACAGTTGTTGTCTTGCAGCACAGAAAAACAACCCACCTCATTCCATCCCCTTAAAGGAAAAGTAAATAATAATCCCTAGACTATTAATATGACAGTATCAAGAGGCCCTATTTCTGTAAGCAGCAAATAAACTTCAGTTTGGCTTCATGTATTTTAGATGTTGGGGCAGACTGTGTCTGATGTTGTTTTTCTTAGCTGATGATGACAGCATGTTTTAGCTATTTTTTTTTGTAAATTAAGGGAAGACTTTTTAGTCTTCTAAGATCCTTTAGAATTTCATTTAGTCTGTGAAAATCTGTTTTTATTCATTCTTAAGTGGAAACTCTGCCTGGGACAAAGAACCACACTGCACAAAGCAACTCAAGAGGAGGAGTTAATGGCCGTTGTAGTGTTTTCCCCCCATCTTCTGAAAGATGCTGATCACTAATTCACTCATGTGCAGAGGGAGCAGGGCTTTTGCTCATTAATGGGAACTGCATTTGAGCCCTGCAGTTGCAGTCACTTCGTTGTACATCAGCCTCTTCTGCTCCCTGTGTTGCTAATTGGAAATCCCCAATTTGTGGGTGCAGTCTGTGTTCCAGAGCCGACTCACAGGAGATTCTGTTCATCGCCTTTACTTCACAGGACTGTCTTTCTATTCGCAGTTCATGGCAGTCTCGTTAAACCAGCGCCTGGGGCAGCAGCAGGCCTGTGACAGCCTGACAGCCCTGTGAACCAGCATCAAGGAATTAACAGCGTCTGAGAAACAGGGAAACCTTCATGGCTTGCTATGGCTTTCCTTGCAGTAGATCTGGATTGGTTTGACACAGAATAGTGCTTCAGACACTAAGGAAATAAAAAACCCAGCCCACAACACCTGAAGGTAGATGATATCCTGATGCAGGAGCTAATCTAACCAAACAGTGTCTCTTGTACATCTTTGACTTCTGGGCACATTTTTGGACTTCTGTTGGAAACATTTAGGCTGTTCTCAGGAGTGAAGGATTCAGCAGTAACTACCTACCTCATTAATGACCGATGCTTTCTGAGGTGGTCCAGATCTCCTCTGTGAACCTGATAGTCACAGCCTGTATTAACTGAAGGACAGCAGAGTCTCAGGATTAAGTTATGTGGCTTTAGGTTTTCACAGGCCGATACAAGCAAACATTTGTTCAAAACCATGAGGATGCCAATCTTACAAAATCTGACTGTGGGTGGATGGTTCCAGTTGTGTGACGAATGTTTCTTTGAGTTGCTTTTTCATGTGAAGTAGCTGTTGAGATGTCTAGTGCTTCCCCTATCTTCCCTGCGTGCTTCCTAAGATGAATAGATCCTTCCCAGATGAGAAACTTAATCTTCAACTTCATCTTAAGAAAAACAGTAGTAAATCCACTTTCACATTTCTAAGTCAGCTACCCCAACAGTCTTTCCCAACTGGTGCTTTAGAGAGCTTAATCCTCTACTTGCCTTGGAAATGATGGAACGCACATTTTTCTCTTGACTGCAGATCTTTGAAATGCAGATTTTTCTGTTGCTTTTCTTCTAAGCAATTTCCAGCATGTGAATGTCCAGTGCAGCAGGAACTTCTTGTAAATGCATTCCACATTCCCGAGCATCCGTGCTGAAATTCAGATACCAGCTGAAGTGAGCCCTGAAAAACAAGGTTTGTGCTAGGGCTGCTGGAATGCTGCTGTCGAGTGTTTGCTTTCCAAATCGTAGTAGATCTCGCAGCATCTGGTGATTTTTTTGCTTTGCCTTATGAATTCTCATTACCTGCCATAACTGATCATGGAGTAGCTTAAATGAAAAGATTCCACTGAAATGTGTTGTGGTGGTGGTGATTTATTGATTTTTTTTTTAAACCTTTTTTTTAAGCCTTTTTTTTTCTTAGTTAGATTTGTTTGTCTTCATTATCCTTCTGCTGTGTGGATAATTCAGTCTCCCTCTGTCTAAAGCTTTGGTTGGCAGAGTGTTTGCTGTAGGTCCTCTGTTCAGGCCGGGGGCTGAAAAATCTATTCAAATCTCTCCTTTTGTGACCTGTGCATTCCTTGTTTTTGCAAGTCAGCTGTGGAGTAAGGAAATACTACGCATCAGCTGTGTACTTGGAAGCTCATTGTGGTTGTACTAGTGGGGAAAAAACCTATGGAATAAAATTTACTTCCTTTTTAATCTCAAAGATGACAACAAATCTGATAGGTGTTAATTTTAGAAGAGGAAAATTAGGAGGAAGATATTGGTGACGGAGAACGGAGTCAATGCAGACGACCAATATGATCTGGTATCGTTCTGGTATTGTACCTTTATCGTGCGAGTATAGTGCGAGTATATTGCCTATTAAGGGAAGTTCTACAGCTTATATGGACTGGGAGAGCATCGTTGGCTTAGCCTCATTGGCTCCCCACGAGTGACCACACATCGCACTGTTATTGCGATTATTGATTATTGGTTAATTATATTATTGATTATTGGTCAAGCTCCTAATTCCACGCGAGGCTGTTGATGCAGGTGTGCCTCCTGTTGTTCCCAGATAACTCTCTGTGTTTATAGCTACCAGTGCCCTGCTTTAGTTACATGCTGCAGGCACAGCACTGTTTTGCTAAGCTGCTAGTTACTTCTGCACTTCTGCTGAGCATGGCCTACCACCATGTCAGGCTCTAAGACTATACTGCAGATTGCTCACACTGCTAGCTGCCACCATTGCCACAAGAAAAACTGTCTCTTCTCTATTTTCTGTGGAGAGAAGGACTTTAATGATTGTTCAAACTAAAATTCAGGGAAAGGGTAATTATCAGTTAGGGAGGGAAGGCAGAGGGAACATTACCTTTATTGTCTTCCCATAAAATGCCATTTTATATGATCATAGAATGGTCTGGATTGGAAGGGACCTCCAAAGGTCATCCAGTCCAACCCCCTCTGTAGTGAGCCTGGGCATCCTCAACTAGACCAGGCTGCCCAGAGTCCTGTTCAGTCTCACCTTGAGTATCTCCAGGGCTGAGGCCCCAACCACCAAAGAAGAATGGGTGCAAGCTAGAACACAGGGGCTTCCACCTGAACACAAAGAGACTCTTTCTTTATGGTGAAGGTGCTGGAGCCCTGGAGCAGGCTGCCCAGAGAGCCCCTGGAGCCTCTATCTCTGGAGACACCCAAACCCAGCCTGGGTGCATTCCTGCATGCCCTGCCCCAGGTGATCCTGCCTGGGCAGTGGGGTTGAACTCTGATCTCTGGAGGTTCCCTCCACCCCCAACATTCTGTGATTTTTCTTTACAGAGCCCTTCCCATGCAACGTAGTACTGAGTTTAACAAGGTATCGCAGTCCTCAGCTGAAGCTATCTTCAGTGCTGAGGACCAAGCCTTGATGGAGAGCATCAAATGGAGGAAGTGGAAAACTAGAATGAGACAGGATAATAAAAACAAAGAAACAAAACCAGGAAATCACCTTTCTACTGAAAGGACTGTGAGATCCACTGCATATCAAATCTCACCTAACATTTGTATTCCATGGAAAAATCAAAAATCTGAGATGATAATCCCACTTTGAGGCATGAATTGGACTAATTTCCCAGCATTTCCTTTCAATCAGTATTTCCATGACTATATGACTCATTACCAATAGAAACCCAAATTTTCTAGGATGATCTGTTTGTTGTGGTTTTTTTACCCCTGAAATATTACCAGACATATTACCCTAAATGTATTTAGGGTATAATTAGTATTTTTCCAAGCAATAAGTACTAGTCTTTAACAAAACAAACCAAAAAGGCCATTTCAGGATATGTGTGGGTTTAGTAAATGTAACTTTTCAGTTCAGCTCCATTATCAAAGCATTTCAGTGTTAGAAATTCAGTTATTTCTGTAACTACACTTCCATTTTTAAACGTCATAAGACCGTGGGTTCTCTTGCAATGTTTTGCCATGGTTTTATTTAATTAGACATTTCATCATCTCTGCCTAATCTCAGTGGTTTGTGTCATTGTTGTGACTTACCTGACAATAATGTCTGAAGAAAAGATGTTTCCCTTGTATTTTGATAGTAAGCTCAAGTAATCTGTTACTGTTCCTCTCCCTCTTCTACTCCCTTCTCTGCAGTGTTAATTGTGGCATGCATTTATTTCAGAAGATGAATTGCTTACAGTACAAATGGGGGTTTTGGTACAATCATCAGTAGTTTCATCTTTAGAAAGCTGTCAGCTGATCTGTGGTCTAAATGGCTGCTAATGCTGCCCTTGCTAATCTGTCCATTACAGATCGGCTTTCCTCTGCTGGTCTTGGCTGGATTCTGCAGATTCACTATCATGACCCTGTTTGTGATCCTGAATGGTATCTCCATCGTGGAGTTACTCAACGTGGAAAACCAAATTCCTTAATTTTTTGGGTGGGGACATGGATAACTTTCCACTTAGATGGCACTTGTTTACGCATTTGGCCTACTGGTGCTGGGCGTGAATACGAATAGAGGAATTTTGTGCATGCTGTTGCTTCAGAAAAAACCCAAACAAACAGAACTTCATCCTTTATTGAGATTTGTCTTTTGAGGTCGTGTCAGTGTATCCAACAGAATGGGAGAACATTGTGGGAACAGTGTATCAAACCAGTAGCCCATCTAGCTCTAGTATCTGGTTTTCTGTCTGTCGTCATTACTCAGTGCTTACAGAGAAGAAAAGAATGGGAATGGGGCCAGTACAAGATTATCTTCCCTCCCCGTGCATGCTGAACATGTGCCAGTCAGTGATTTACAGTCTGTGTATCTGGATGCATTATGTGGAGCTCTGTGTTTAGGACTCTTCACGGAGCTGTCCTCTGTGGAGTTGCCTAATTCCCTTTTTAGAACTCTCCTCTGACTCTGTTGCAGTGAGTTCCTGGATTTCCTTACACACAATACGAAGAAATTTTTGACTTTACTTGAAAACTGCTAATTTTATTGAGCCCTTTGACTTTGTGACAAGAAGTGCAAAGTGATTTCTCTGGTTGCTTCCCCAAGCTCTTTGTAATGTTACAGTATCTTCACAGTGTAGTCCCTTTCCAGGGCAGGCAGCCCTTCTCTGTTGAGTGTCTCCTCATGCAAAAGCCATTCTGTGTATCTGATCTGATCTTTTAGATCCTTTGAAAACTGGGCAGAGGAAAAGGAGATCTTGGAACTGTCTGCAATATTGCAGCTGCAGAGACACCCTGGATTTCTATTCAGTGTTTCTATTGCTTGTTGTTTCTGTTACGCTTCTTGCTAGGCTCGCTGTATGCTTAATGCTATTCACGGGCACCACCCTTTCTTTTCTTGCCCCCTTTCCTTCTTTTCTACTGATTTCAGTAAAAAACGGAGTATCTTCTGTGGGTTTGAATTCTGTGCACTGGCTTTGGCTGGCGAATATCACGCAACTGCCTGGCCTGTTCCCCATTAGCAGGGAAAGGCTGGAGCATGAGGTTGAACTGACCTGAGGTGGGGTTGGCTGATTTCAGGGCCAGAGATGACACCATCAAACTTTGTAGCTGCTCCTGGACCCCATTCCCCTTTCCTGCAAGCTGAAGGTTGCAGCAGCATTTTTGTTTTCAAGTCTGAAGATGGTGCTATCCCAGAGCTTTCATGTCACTGTTTGTTGTATTATTTACTTTGATCTGATTTGGCCTCTTGACTCCATCAAGAGCACCTTTCAATGTGAATTAATTCTTCTTCGAATTGCCTTTAAAAGAGAAATGCTCCCAGATTACACTAGAGAAGGCAGGAGGTGTTTTTCCCTCTTCACAAGCCATGGTTTGTTGTAGACCAAAAGCATTCTCTGCTCTGTTACATTTTGAGGGTCTGCCGTTTTGAGGGATTGGAAGTGCTCTCTTCTGCTGGGGCTTTGGAAATGCCAGAATTCAAGACCCCTTCAGTGGCATCTCAGCCCAAATGAACAGCTTTCTAATAATGAAGATTACTTTAATATTGCAGCATCCTGTCTCTGCAGAGCACTCGGTGAATTATGAGGTGTGAATAAGGAATATGTTTCACGGTGCCTTGGCAATTTTCTGAGTTCACTGATCCGTAAACAAGATTATTCCCTACTAGAGCTTCATCTCAGCCATTATTACATAAGGATGTTCAACTTTCAAGTAAATTAAAAATGATAATCTTTAAAGTTGGTTGAGGCCACAGCTAATCTTTTGAGAGTGTTTTCAGGATTAACTATTTCAAAATTTCTTAGTTATCGGGGGAGGAGAGAAATTCTTTTGTCCTTCTCTGGTGCCATTTTTATAAAGCCTCCACTTTAACAATGCTCTGTTGGGAAATGCAAATTAGACCTGTTTTTTCTTTCTTTCTCTTTGAAGTCCCTGATGTCAGGCAACTGATGTTGTGGGGGGAAGCTGTTTCATCAAGGGACATGGCAGTTTTTCGCAGTTCTTTCAGCAGCTGCCAGCCTGGGACTAAGGGACTGAATTTGGTTCCCGAACGCCAGCTGTGTCCCTGGCCCTCAGACAGTTTGTATGGGATGGAAAAGACATGGGCTGCTGGAGCAAAATTGGCGTAGAGTTTGTGATCTCTTGGGGTGTGCAGAACTACAACTCCTTGAAGACATTTTTACCATTAGTAGTGGTGTCATTGGAGACGTTTATGATCATCTCCTCTGAGCTGGAGCATAGCTTAGAGAAAGAGCTTCGTCTAAGAGTTGCTGTATGGAGCCTGCATTTCTCTGAGCTGTGGGGCACATCTCTTAGCAGCTCTGACTTTAAAGACTTGATGTGATGGAGTATTTGAAATATCCCTAGGTGGATGGTTGCAGTGGTGTGCTATTCTTGCTGTTAACAATGTATGCTTATTTCTAGTCTGGTTTATCTAATCTCAGCTTCCAAGCACTGCATTTTATTATGTCTTTTTCCACTAGATTAAACAGGGCTCTCCTAGCTGAAAGCTTTGTAGTCTGTGAAGAGTTGTTCTATCATTCTTCCAGACGCAGGGCAGGGTTGGAGTTACTTGGTGTACATCTACCCGGCAGTCACCGTTGCAATGTGGTTTATGTGCGCAGATCTGAACAAGTCTCAGATTAGGCAGTTTGGGTCCTGCTGCTAATATGTTTGCAACGGCAATGGAGATCCAAGCAGGTGAAAGAAGCTTTCAAAGTGTTTGCCCATCTTATTTTCTTAACTCTTTTTCCCTGTAGATGCCATGCTAAACTGTTTCAAAACAGTAAAAGGCAGTTCATTTTTTGCAGCACAATACTTGCATATTGTAAATGTCAGTACTTTGCTGAGTAAAACCGAGTAGAGTAGAGCAAAATTAGTGTATGTTCATAGAGCCAGAACGAAATCTTGCCACGTGTTTGTGGTGTTTCTGGCACAGCGGCGTTTCAGTCTCAATTGGAAAATTAGTCACACGAGAAGGTGCACTTGATACTGCGTCTGCACATGCTGGTGGCATTTGGATGGTGTGCTGCTCTTGGTCTTAACGAGCCTTGCCACAGAATCCTCAGCAAATGCTCGGAGTCTGGAGCTGCTGTTTGGTCTGGAAGAGCTATCGGTGACCTGTGGTCTTTGCACTGCTACGCTGAGCCCTTGTTTGTGGAAGCAAAACGCAGGGAAAGGAGACGGCAAAGTTTTGGACAAAGATCATCCCTCATACTGTAGTTCATAGCAGGTTTTATATTGAACCTAGTTTCAGAAATGAGAAAAGACATGGTTTGATATCTTTCTTTCCCAGTCAGTATGATTTACAATCGGCAGGTGTAATTTCAGAGGGGAAACATGCCTTCTGCTGAATTGCTGGCAGCCTTACCTTGAGCACGCAGGAAGGTCTCAGGAATGCAGGGATGTCAGGTGTGGACCTACACTGATGATGCTTCATCTGTGAGATTTAGCCAGATTGAAGCACAAAGTAATATGGTTAATTTGGCCCCAGGCTCAGTATTTAAGAGTATGAAAGAGAGAACATCATCAGTGTTTCTTTATACCAGCTGAGACTGTGACCCAGCTGGCAGACTACTTCATTATCTTTTATGTAACAAGTTCCGTAATCCCCCATTTCATTTTTTAAGCGTCTGTCATCACCTCTTCAGAAATCCCTTACACATCTTGCATAACTGAAGAGCAAGTATTGCAAGTAATGAAGTGCACACTTGTGTGGTAAAAACGATGACTCCAAATGTAAGACATCTTGATTCCCAAGATAATTTCTGGAAGTGTTTCCTACTTTCAAAATGTCAGCAGGGGCAGATCTGATGTCCAGTATCTTCTTCAAAAAGCTATTAAAGGAGAAAACAACATATGTGAGAACTTGCAAAAGGGAGCTTCCATATGGAAGTCGAAAGAACTGTTTTGCATCGTCGTTAAAGATGCTTTCCTGCCGTGGTCCAGAGTTTGGGGTTGTTTGGTGTGCAGTTACTGTCACGGTTCAGTATGTTATTGGCCCCCTGGTTATTCTACCAGGACATGGTGGAGGATTCTAGAGAGGCAGGAGTCCTGGGAGTTCAGTATGGTGTGATAATCCCCCCGTGTTACATTGAAGAAGACCACTTTTCACCTGGATAGAGTAGCAGGGCTCCTGGGAGAGTCCAGATGGTGCTCACAGGGCCTGCTTTTGAGATGTGGGGTTCCTGGTGCCATCACTTGGAGTGGTAACACTCCCTGCCACTTAGGGCTCTCAGACATTGAGGCACTTGAGCAGGAAATTATTTTGAACATTTAGTCATCGTGTTTAATGCTTTTATGAGTGAAGCTTAGTGTGACAATCATGATCTGCTTGTCTTGCTAGCCGAGCGTCCCAGTAACTGGGCCATGTAATCATGGTGATTACTGGGTCACTGCAGCCAAGCAGCTGCTGTTGGTTGATGTGACCACATCTTGGGTGAGATGCCAAACAGAAAGGGACCTGGGAGTGCTGATTGACAGCTGGCTGAACATGAGCCAGCAGTGTGCCCAGGTGGCCAAGAACACCAATGGCATCCTGGCCTGTATTAGGAATAGTGTGGCCAGCAGGAGCAGGGAGATCATTGTGCCCCTGTACTCTGTATTGGTTAGGCCACCCCTTGAGTCCTGTGTCCAGTTCTGGGCCCCTCAGTTTAGGAAGGACATCGAGACACTTGAATGTGTCTAGGGAAGGGCAACAAGGCTGGTGAGAGGCCTTGAGCACAAGCCCTACGAGGAGAGGCTGAGGGAGCTGGGGTTGCTTAGCCTGGAGAAGAGGAGGCTCAGGGGAGACCTTATTGCTGTCTACAACTCCCTGAAGGGAGGTTGTAGCCATCAGGGGCTTGGTCTCTTCCCCCAGGCAACCAGCACCAGAACAAGAGGACACAGTCTCAAGCTGCACCAGTGGAAGTTTAGGCTGGAGGTGAGGAGTAAGTTCATCACTGAGAGAGTTGTTAACCATTGGAATGTGCTGCCCAGGGAGGTGGTGGAGTCACCATCTCTGGAGGTGTTCAAGAGGGGATTGGACGTGGCACTTGGTGCCATGGTCTAGTCATGAGGTCTGTGGTGACAGGTTGGACTTGATGATCTTTGAGTCTGTGTGTGACCGGTTTAGGCTGTGCCTTTAAGAGGACACTTTCTGAACACTCTGGCTGAATATTTTGGTATATAAATGAAAACAACGATATGCTAATCCAATTTCTTTGGTGGAACCCGGCTGTAGGTTCTTGTTTAGTCTTTCAGTCGGGGGAAGCAGTCAGTCGTCTTCTTCTTCCCCCTGTACTGTGAGCTGGCCTGCTTTTCTCCCTGAAGCAACAGCTTGCTACGCAGGAACGATTCTTGCTAACCAGATAAGAAAACTAACTTTGCATTCGCTTTGAGCTTTAACAAAGTTTTCCCCTTTTAATTACCTTCCTTTCTCTCTCTCTCTCTAACCCTTTTGGGAAAAAAGGGGTGGTAGGGAGGGAGAAGGGAGCGACAGGCCGAACCCCCTGGCCGCAGGGCGGGGTTGGGGAAAGGTTTCCTGTATTACATACATTGCTGTATATTTCTGTATATATTGTAAATATTGTATATTTTTGTACATATTCATTGCATTCCATATCTGCTTGTAAAATACAGCTTTCATCTGCTTCTCTGACTGAGTTAGCTGTGGAATTCTTTTGTGTGTGTGTGGGGAACCTTCCTACTCCACCAGTTTACTGCTCACTCTCTGATGTCAGTGCTCTGAAACAGGTCACCATTTCAGGCTATCACTATGGTGCTGAGTCATAAAGCCATCAGCAGGACAAAACTGGTGAAATGGTCACCAGCTTCCCTGTGGTTTAATTCAGTCTGCCATGCTGGAAGCAAAGTCCTTGAAACTTCTGATGACCATACATTTCTGTGTATGTGCCTAGTGGGTACTGCAGGAGACTGTAGAGTGGGAAGCTTGCTGAGATACACAGACATGGATAATAATTACCAAAATTGGTCCCTGAGGAGAAATCCAGCAGCACAGCTTGTTCAGCAGTGGTTGTGGGGAGATGGTCTGGCGAGATGCCGCAGCTGTGGGGCAGCCAAGCACTCCCCTCTCCGACTGGAGGTGTGTGGTCCCAAAGAGCCTGTTCAGGTGGAGTATCTCAGAACCAGTTTGGTCTCTGGGTCTTGGCTGAAGCGAGTGACTGAGGTATGATTGCACCAACACAGACAATCTGCAAGCCATAAAGCAAATATCTCCACCTTGTTTTTCCAGAGTTTCCTCTGCCAAAGTGCTATAAGACTGCTTGGTACCTGGGGCTCTGGATTAGCTCTCCTAAGGCCTCCTCCTCACTGATTTTAAACATGTTACATGTAACATATCAGTGTTACTTGTAGTAGTCTTTTTTTCCTGTCAAGAGGCAGCCTGAGGTCAGCAGCCTGCAGGGTGATGCAGCAGCTATGGTTTGGCCAAGACTTTAAACTAATACAAGTGATTCATTGTGAATTTTGTAATGTGATTTTCAGGAAGTGGCCCAAAGCACACTAGTTTCCCTTGGTTTGCTTCATCCCTCTTATAAAATCTTTTTTCTTTCTGGCCCCTGTGAAGGGTTCCTTTTCTGCCTTCTCCACCATAGCCCTCAGTTGCCAATTCAAGGAAACAAAACCATAGACAGTAGCTTTGCTCAAGTAAAGTTCACCTGGGCAAGCTCGTGCTCTCTGGAGAAAACCTTGACTAGCAGCAGCCACTTGGCTAAATTCCACCACTTCTCTGCTCCTAGGAAAAGGCTGCAATAACCCCTGCCCTGGGCAGGGAAGGTTAGAGACCTATTGCCAAAGAGCAGAAGCTCTGAGTTAGGGCTGATGACTGTAGTATAGGTAGCATAAGCACCATAAGCCTGAGCAGCAGGGGAGGGTAGTGATGGCCAAATTGAATACAGACTGCTGCTGGTTTGGATGATGAAGGGACTGGAGCACTGCCATATGAGGAAAGGCTGAGAGTCCAGGGGCTCTTTAGTCTGGAGAGGAGAAGACTGAGAGGGGGTCTGATCAATGTCAATCAATAGCTGAGGGCTGGGGGTCAGGAAGGAAGGGACCGGGACAGCCTCTGCTCACTTGTGCCCCGGGGTAGGACATGGGGCAATGGATGATGAAAAATAACAAAGAGGTGATTGGGCACAATCAGCAGAGCTGCACCATGGGCAAATCCTGCCTGAAAAACCTGGTGACCTTCTATGACAAGGTCACAACATCAACAGATGAAGGTCAAGCAGCTGATATCAGCACCTGAACCTGAGCAAAGCCTTCAACACAGTCCCGCACCACATCCTGGTCTCCAGGCTGCTGCAGGATGGGTCCCATGGATGGACCATTCAGTGGCTACAGAACTGGCTTGAGGGCCGCACCCAAAGAGTGGCTGTCAGTGGTCCCTGTCCAAGTGGAGGCCAGGGACAAGTGGAGTCCCTCAGGGATCAGTCCTGGGACCAGTCTGGTTTAACATCTTTGTGGGTGCCATGGACAGTGGCACTGAGTGCACCCTCAGCAAGTCTGCTGATGACACCAAGCTGTGTGGTGCAGCAGACAGCTGGAGGGAAGGGATCCATCCAGAGGGACCTTGACAGACTGGAGAGGTGAGCCCATGACAACCTCATGAGGTTCAAAAAGACCAAATGCAAGGTCCTGTATGTGGCTCAGGGCAATCCCAGGCACTGCTATAGGCTGGGCAGGGACTGGCTTGAGAGCAGCCCTGGAGAAAAGGCCTTGGGGGGGTTAGTGGATGAGCAGCTCAACATGAGCTAGTAGAGAGCACTTGCAGCCTAGAGAGCCGAGCGGAGCCTGGGCTGCAGCAAGAGAAGCATAGCCAGCAGGGCCGGGGAGGTGATTCTCCCCCTCTGCTCCACTCTGCTGAGACCCTACCAGAGTACTGTTGTAGTTTATAAATTTTTTGGCCGGAAATATGATAAAATATTAGTATCATTTATTAAATATAAGAAATAGTTTTCCCGTGCCAATTTATTCAGGTTCATTTGCCCGGTCAGCAACAAGTTAATTACACACGGTAGAAGGCTAATAAACAATAGATTAACAGTCTAGAACAATCAGAACTTGGAATACAGAGGAACAGACTGGAATCTCTATGGGTGTGAAACTAAACAGCACTGCTGCCTCGGGTGGCAGAGACGAGCCTCCGTGCAGTTCACAACGGAGCCAACTAAGAGGTACCAAGCTATAAACCTCAAACTAGCCAGGTAAAATAGCGAGTTTCACTCACCAACCGCCGAGCTGCTAGCTGCCAAACCCTTTGCTGAACCAAGAGGTGTTTGAGTTCATAGTTATGGTCTGAAGGGCAGTGTCCACAAATTCGGAGGAAATGAGAGAGCAGGCTGTAGTGGAGGCCCAACTCGAGCACTATGCCGCTGAAACAAGCTAATTGCTCTGAAGATAGGAGCAAATAGGGTGCTTGTCGCCACCTTGAATCCCATTAACCAACGGGGGAGAGAGGTGAGAGAGTAACAAGCATGCAAGCTATGAGTGTAACCAGCAATGAGCAAAAAGTATAGGAGGTCTTCCCCCTATAAATTCCCCTTTTGCAAAGGGAAGGGCCCAATGGCACATCAGCCATTCAAATCCCGCCAAGCAATGCACGATGGTTATGTGGTGAGTAAACTGCACTCGCCTTCTCTCACGGCGTCTGACACGTGCAGGTGCCTCTCTGAAACGTGAGGCTTGGGGATCGGGTTCAGCTTCCACCCCCCTCCAGGCAGCCTTAACGGTGCCTGCATAGGCTCCTCGACCTCAATCTGGGCCCTGTAACAGAGAGGGAGGAGAAAGGGGCAGTGGCTCAAGACAGATTCAGCTGTCTTGTTGATGCCTCGTCCTGGACAAGTACTGCTATGAGGACAGAGTGAGAGAATTGGGGCTATTCAGTCTGGAGCAGAGAAGGTTCGAAGGAGACCTTCTTGTGGCCTTCCGGTATCTGAAGGGGGCTACCAGAAAGCTGGGGAGGGACTTTTGAGGGTGTCAGTGAATGACAGGACTAGGGGGAATGGAGCAAAACTAGAGGTGGGTAGATTCAGATTGGATGTTAGGAAGTTCTTCCTCATGAGGGTGGTGAGACACTGGCACAGGTTGCCCAGGGAGGTGGTGGAAGCCTCATCCCTGGAGGCTTTTAAGGCCAGGCTGGATGTGGCTCTGAACACCCTGACATAGTGTGAGGTGTCCCTGCCCATGTCAAGGGGGTTGGAACTAGATGATCCTTGAGGTCCCTTCCAACCAATTCTATGATTCTATGATGGGAACTGCAGCACAGGAGGTTCCACCTCAACATGAGGAGGAACTTCTGCACTGTGAGGGTCGCAGAGCACTGGAACAGGCTGCCCACAGAGGTTGTGGAGTCTCCTTCTCTGGAGACTTCCCAGCCCTGTCTGGATGTGTTCCTGTGTGACCTGTGCTGGATTCTATGGTCCTGCTCTGGCAGGGGGTTGGAGTTGAAGATCTTGGAAGGTCCCTTCCAACCCCTCACATCCTCCGATCTGCGATTGCTCCTTTCTTGCCCATATGGGATCGACAAGCTCTGTGTGCACCAAAGGCTCATGCTCTCAGTAAAAATGTATGGCTGTCCTCTTCCAAAACACCTGGCCTCCTTCACTCCTTGAGCAATAGCAGTGTGCAGGGCTTACTACTCCCTTGCCTGGGCTGTGGGGTCTCATTGAAGTGGTCCCTCATGTCACTCTGACGTGGCTTCTGCATCTGGCTCTGCACCTTCATTGAGTTTCACAGCCTTTGGTGATGGTACTGCACTCTGCGTTGGTCCTTAGCAATCAAACCAAGAGTGCTGAATGAGTACATTAGTTAGGTATTTTTCTTACTCTCTTGTTTTTCCCAGAATAACTCTCTTCCTTCAGGGTCTGAGGGCAAGAGTTTCACATAGTTAATTCAGGAATGTTTTTCTTCCCATCCGTTTCACTCCTTGAAGCTTTCAAAAGGAAACATATAAAAACCAGCAAATCATTGCTGTGTCACAAGATTTTCCCTACTGAGACATATTTTGGAGGAAGACCCTTTCCCCTATAAATAATACACAGTCCAGTAAGCTTTTACAATGGCTGACAAACAACAGCCTCTATTGACACATCTCAGTTTTCAGTTGTGTTTTAAAAACCTTGCCTTTGTTTATGTGCCACAGTTCAGGTTGCTGTGATTTGTGGGTTTTGGCTTGTTGGGTCTATTGGATGCTTTCCCTGGTTAACTGCATTTTAACCACAGGCGTATATGTGATGGACACTTTCAACAACTCTTTATTTCTCTGGGAAGGTTTGTCACATAGCAATTCTGATTGCTGCTTCACAGTTGGTGCAATAATCAATAGCTCAAATACAAGAATAATGGCAGCTGTCCGTCTTCAGTCTTCACTGGCAATATTACCCATAGCTAGGTACTTAATTGTTCAGCAAGGGGCTGTTTATGATGTTTGATCATAGGATCAAACATAAGCAGTGCAAATAGGAAAGAGGAACAGGAAAAGTGTTAGTTTAATGAAAACACCTATTTCCTGCAAGTAAATCTGTGCGAGAGTCTGTAGATCGTTTTTGCTGCAGCACCGCTTGTCCTGGAGCTTCTTTATGAGAGAATTTGGGATGGGTTCTCCTGTGCAGCTGCAGTGGCACTGCTGCCATGCTGCGAAGCAGAGGCTGTGCTGCTCTTCTGCTGTAGCAATCCTTCTGATGTCCTTCGAGGCCGAGGTCCTGGACATGTCCATGCACCTGTGCTGCAAGAGCCTACCATTATCCCTTAAGAATGAGCAGATGTGTTTGTGGTAGCTCAGATACACCTTCCCTTTCCCCAACTCCATCTCTTGTCCTCTGGACATCTGAATCATTTTCGATCAGATCCTATTGCTGTTTGGAGTCCAGACAAGCATCCTCTGGGGGACCTACAGCCTTTCTCACAATGTGTGGCTCTTCCTCTCGCCCACGCCTCCGTTTGGCTGGCTTGTGGAACACGTGATTGCAGAGGTTGCCCCACGTGGTAGCCAGAGCGATTGTGCTTTTGACATGTGGAGATGCACTGCACGGTAGGGCTGCGGAGGCGGTGAGAGGACCTTGTTAAAGTGGTTTTGGTAGCGGCTTGACAGAACGACCCAGACCATAGCTATGCTGGAGCCTTGTATAAAGTTCATGGGACGTGTTCATGGGTTTCCATCAAGCCAAACAAGTACCCTCTGCTGTGGGCTGTCTGGGGAAGCGTGGCTATCCTTTGTATGAGAAGCTTTGGTTGTCCCTGCAAATCTGAGCATTACTGGGTGTCAGCTCCAGCCTCATCCTGTAAAAATTTGTGGTTGGGGGATGTATCACAGCCCCCTGAAAAATCCCCAGGGGAAAGCTGCTTGTATTTTTGGCTGAGCACAGCATCCCGTAAGCTTTGCTGTGAGCAGCTGTGCAGGAACTTTCATGCTTGCCAAGCTTTGAAATACCAGAATTTAAATCCTCTTCTGTGGAGGTGGAGACTACAAAACCATGTAGGTTTCTTGCTACTGCTTATTTTTGGAAGCTGCCAATGCAATTCAAAGCAAACATCCCAGTGACTTAAAGAAGACTGGAATATTTGTGGTCTTATTTTTCTGGCAATAGATGATACTGAATTGTGATCAAAATAGGATAAAATGCAATTATTTTGTCTGCTTCTGCCAAGTGTGGGAATTACTCTTTTATTGATGTGCTTTTAGCTTTTACCATTTATTATCACAGAATCAACAAGGTTGGAAAAGACCTCAAAGATCATCAAGTCCAACCTGTCACCACAGACCTCATGACTACTAGACCACGGCACCAAGTGCCACGTCAAATCCCCTCTTGAACACCTCCAGGGACAGTGACTCCACCACCTCCCTGGGCAGCCCGTTCCAGTGACGAATGACTCTCTGAGTGAAGAACTTTCTCCTCACCTTGAGTCTAAACCTCCCCTGGTGCAGCTTGAGACTGGGTCATCTTGTTTTGGTGCTGCTTGCCCGGGAGAAGAGGCCGACTCCCTCCTGGCTACAACCACCCTTCAGGTAGTTGTAGAGAGCAAGAAGGTCTCCCCTGAGCCTCCTCTTCTCCAGGCTAAACAACCCCAGCTCCCTCAGCCTCTCCTCATAGGGCTTGTGCTCAAGGCCTCTCACCAGCCTTGTTGCCCTTCTCTGGTTGGATGAGATAGAAAAAAAAAGCTTTGCAGAGGACATCCATTTAAAGAAAGCCATTAATTTTTACTGGCTATCCTGGATTTTTAACTTGTATTTTTCACAGGTGAACCCTGCCATAACCAAACCATGAGTGTCCTGTGGTGAAAGAACAGGTTCAATTTTGATTTGAAGAATTGAAGGATTTGTGTGTAGATGATTGTGTGGGAAATTGACGGAGATAAAAGTTGTTGGAAGCACGGTGTTTGGCATTTCATGTCAACAGCAACGGCACAGACACAGTTGACTTACAGGGCTGCTGACAAAAGAAGTAATTTGCTGCCAAGTTTGGAATTGTCTTCTTTCAGATTCTTTCTGTGTTGCTTTGTGACTTTGGCACTGAGTGTCATTCGATTGCAAACATCAGGAAGTTTCTCTGACGGGATCCCAGCTCTGCGGGATGTTACGTTGCCAGCAGACAGGTGCCATTCCTGTTTCGAAAGAACAAGCTATTTTGTAGGAGGTTAAAAGCAGCAGACCATTTCCTAACAAGAAAATACTGAAGAAGGTTTTTTTCTTTAATTTGGTTGGTTGGTTTAATTTGGTGTTGTTTTTGATGGCTTTATTTATTTTGAATTTGGAGCTGGCTGTGACATATTTATGGGTTGCTTTATTTAATCTGACAGAAGCAAAGGCACATGCCAGGTCAAATGTCAGATTAAGAATTTTCAGGGGAGGACATACCTTCTTCCTGAAGTATTTAGCATTGAAACCAAGTACACTGTTATTTAAGCAGCTGGTGCGGAGGTTTTATTTTGAAGGAAAAGTTTGTGTAAAACAGGCTGAGCTTCAGTTTGAGGACGATACGGCTTTTGACACACAGCCTGGCTCCGAACTCGGACCGTCGCTTTCCAATTTGTGAACTTGGCCAAATTCTCAGTGTAAATGAATAGGTTGATAAACATTTCTCAATTTAGACAGCATCTTCAAGAGAATCCATACAAGCTTTTTGGTCTTCATTAACACCAAGCAAACTCAACAGTAATGCCTCATGCACTAGCTCTTGCTTTCTCCGCGCGCTACCTGCTCCCAAAACAGCTGTGCTAACGTGGCCCTTTAACCCATCCCTCAGAGCTTGCTGTCCTAAAGCAGAAGCAGCCAGGGGAGGAGGAGAAGGGAAATTTATCAACTGCATGAATGTACTCCTGTAATGGTTTAAATCAGGAAAAACAGGTCAGACCCAACCAGTGTGTTAGCATGTTTGCCCAACACAGCAGTGAGGGAAAAGTAACACACAAAAACTTGGGATGGAGACAAAAAAGTGAAATTTACTGAGCAAAATCAGATAAACAGGGTACAAAATGCACAATTCCCTTAGCCCGTTGGCAGGAAAAGCACAGCACAAAGCAGCAGCAAGCAAGCCAAAAGCCCAAGCCAGAAAACTGCTCCCCATTCCTCCTTGTCCTGCTGCCATGCCTGCAGAAAGCCAACCCCCAAGGACCCGGAGCCCAGAAGCAGCAGGCAGAAGAGGAAGCCTTCCACATTGCAATCTGAACTTCAAGCCCCATCACACTTTGCTCCAGCCAGCACTTCCGTTTTTGAAGCTGGCATGACTGCAGCATGGTTGGATAACAGCAGCAGGTTCAACTCAGCCCATGACAGCCCTGCTCAAATTTGACCTGTCCCTTGTTTTCACTTCCTTTCTTGTTATCACTTACTGTTTCTTTCTAGAAGTTCATAAATTGATGGTGCTTGACACTAGGGCTGTGAACTCCTCACGCACATTCTGCTGTACTGTGCGGAAGGTCCACAGTTCTCTTGCCCCATCACAGTGGTGTGATAACTGCTCCTGTTTCTGTCTTGTATCAAAGTCAAGGACTCAAACTACGGCTGCATGATTCTTCCCCACTCTCCAATTAGGTGGAAAATGACATTTTAAATTGAGTTTGACAAACAGTTTCAGATTACAAGTAAATTATGGAAGAATTAAATAACACAATTCAAAACCAAGCAGGTTTTGAAGTAAAGCAATACTCTTCCCGCTGCATTTGCAGGCAGCTTGAGGTGCTTCTTTTGTCCCCACATTTCTTTGCTGGTTGTGCTCACATTTCCTTCTGAAACTAGACCTTTACATACCACTTTCCCATGCCAGCTGGATCTCCCAGAAATGCTCACCACTAAAACATTATGGACCTCTCTAAGCAATGTAAAGTTTCTTTTGGTGACGATTCCAAACGACGACTTAATATGATCCGGTCCAGCAAACAGATTTAAGGAGTAAGAGAACATCCTTTGCCCTGATTGAGAGCAGGCTCCACTGTACAAGTGTGCTTTTTTCCCCTCCTTCTTCAAGTCAAAGTCTGTATCAGTAAGTTAGTTAAATTCTTTAGAGTATTGTTTTGGGAGCTGGGATTTGGAGCAGCTTGACCCTTCACTGCCCTTATGCTTCATATCACTGCCTGTCACCTCTTTTAGGGTTGATGCATGGAGGAGGGAGAACTTGATGGTTCTTTTCTCTGGGTGAGCTCTTTTCTGTTCCCAGCATGTGCTCCTGGTTGCGGTAGGAACAAATGCATCCATCCCTGCCTCGGGACTGGGTGCTTGCGCTCCTGCCTCTGGTCAGCATATTTACCACTGGACTGTGCTGCTGCGAGTCCTCACTGCGCTTTCTGGGGGCTGGTGCCGTGTGTTTGCAGTAGGTAGACTGCCTCAATGCGGTGGTTTCTCTTTTGTACTCTTACCTTTGGAGACTTTTTTGCCCCCTGTTCCTTATTTGTTCCTTTTTTGGCACTGTTCCTGAATCCAGGGTGGCTTGCTGTTGCTGGCAATGGTATGTATTATTTCCTACTTTGAGGTGTGTATCTTTCCTCTCCCGTGTGGAGGGCAGGAGGCTTGCCAGAACCAAACACTGATTCCTGTGTGCTTTCTCTGACCTGAACGGATTTATTCCTCTTCTTCTGTCCTGTGTTAATTTTCTCCAATTTTTAAATTTGTCTTTAGAAGTTTGGTTACTGGGATCTTTGGTAAAGACAATGGCAAAAAGCCATTGCATACACACAAGGCCACTGTGATTCCTTCTGTATATTAGCAGACAAGTTGGACGTGTGTGTGTTTGCTGACGTGAAGAGCATTATGGCGACCCTCAAAGCAACACAGCAGGCCTCTGTATCTCTTGTGGCACACTTGTCAGTTTTTGTTCTGACACTGGATTCCCACCTCAGTAATTCCCAGTCACAATAATGGAGTCTTGTGCATGACTGCAGGATAACCTCCTCCCCTCTTCATATAAAAGCTGGTGAGTCAGCTAGATTTTTGTGGTCAAATGAGTGTGTTTTAGATACCTGGTAGACCCCAACAGTCCATGTCTGTGTGTAGTGGGTCTGCAAGTGGCCCCTTTACCAAGGCTGGCCCTGCATAACAAGTGTGGCTGGTGGATGCCATGCTGTGACTTGGGGCAGGCTGTATTTGAGAGCGGCCAGCTCTGTTCCATGCAAACACACAAAGGCAACAGTGAGCCTGTAGGAGTCATGGCTGTCCTCTGTGTTTTTGGTCCCATCTGCTCATGCTAGATTGGCTCATGGAAAGCACTCCTGCTTTATTAAGTGGAGCTGCCCTGGGGAAGGCAGCCTCTTTCCTGCCTTTGGTGCTGCAGTCCAGCTCTTGAGTCTCGCTGGAGATGGAACTGAATGGAGCTTCAGCAGTGCCCGATTTCTTGGATACTGCCACTGGATCTCTGACATCAGCAGAGGTCTAAATGTTTCCATGTATCTCCATCTTTTGCTTCCATTCTCTCCTTCCTGACTTCTCTTTGTTCCCCTCCTTTTTGTGCCTACCTTTTCTTTCTCCTTTTTTCCTTCTCTTCCTTGTAGCACATACTCACATCACCTTTTCTTCAGACACTAATTATCAGACCTCTGCAGTCCAAGCAGATGGTCTCTGCTAGGTTGGGTGCAGGCATTGCAGGGGAGAGAGAGTCTCCCATCTTGGTGGCTGTATAGGAGCAATGCAAGGAGAGTCTGATGCTGTTCCTGTAGGCCCCTGCTAGATGGTGTTTGGTAGGGCTAGAGACCCTGGGGAATTCAAATCTGTAGTAAGCCCCCCCGGTGGCTTGTGCTCAGAAGCAGAGTGAGTTGTCATTGAAAGCAAGAACAGGAACATCTTAGCAGTTCCTCTACTAAATATCAAATCCCTGCTCCACGGTACAGAACCACTGAGGTTTTCCCAAGTGAAGTAGCTGTACAACTTGGTTGATGCAGGCAAATCTTGCTAATTGCTTTTTCAGGAACAACCTAACTGTTTTACCTAACACTTTCCAGGAAGAAAACAGTTTCAGCTTGACACAAGCTCCTGGAATAGAAAGCTTTCAGGCTGACTGAATAAAGCTTGTCAAAACAACAAGCAGCTGAAAATAGGGGTTGTAGTTGATTGTGTGGAGTAGCCAAAGCTGCTAGTAGTGTTGCAGTTGCTTGAAATACCTACCCCTGTGCCAGCCCTTAAGTGGTCTCGGACAGGGAATAATCAGCCCAGTGGTGAATTTCTGTGCCTTGGGTGTGCAGAGAAAATATAATGGCTTAGATCAATGGAAGCTTTAAATTGCAGGCACGGTGCTTTGGTTTCCTGAGGTCTGGTGGAAGGTGGCTGTGCTTTGATGAAGTCTTATTTTCCATGACAGCCCTCCTACACCTTGTCTCTTCCTTGCATTGGTGGAATGTCTGGTACGAAGGGAAGCCCTGTTTCATCTTCCTTCTTTGGCCTGTTAACTCCATTTTGCTGCTTTCTTTTTTTTTCCCTCTTTATATTTGTGATGACTTCCTGTGCCTCTCTCTCCTCCATTCCCTGTTCCTCACAGTTTTCTTCCTCTACTTTCATCCTCCCCACACAGAATGGTCTGGGTTGGAAGGACCTTCAAAGGTCATCTAGTGCAACCCCCTCTGCAGTAAGCAGGAGCATCCTCAACTAGATCAAGTTGTCCACACAGAATAAAGTTTGTCTCGCCTAAAAAGAACAAGGAAGAGGCACAACTGGGATCACTTTTTCTGCTGTGTGTGCCAGTGTGGTTATGCTCTGCTCTGCTTTCCCCAAAAGTCCAGTAAACAGGAAGAACTTCAAATGTGGCCACAAGTGAAAATGTACATGAAGAATATGTGACATTATCAGTGGGAGTGAGATAAAACAGTGATGCCTTTCATAAACTCTCTCCATGGCCCCCTGAAGAATTGGTGATCCAGCTTGTGTTTGTGTGTGTTTCTGCGTGTGCGTCTGCGTGGGCACTGGTGGCTGCGGTTCGAGGCTCTCCGGGGTGATACTGAGCAAGGATGCCACACGTATGTGGCAGAGAATGCCAAGACTGCTCCTAAAGAAGGAAGTAGGAGGCTTCTACTTTCTTTTCTCTTGCAAAACCCGTGACTATTCCAGGTGTTTTCTTCTCTGCATTGACAGGTATTCTAAGCAAGTTAAAAATTCAGACATACCTGCAATGTGTTGGGTTTTTTCTTTCTCTTACTCATTTTTTCAGCCCCGTGATGGATTTTCTCCCTGGGATATCACGTACACTTGCCCTTCAGTGGTTGTCCTCAAGGAGGTTGAAAGGTTGCTTCTCCAGTATAAGACTGGAGAGATTATATGGAAGTTATAGAATCATAGAATCATTTTGGTTGGAAAGGACTTTTAAGAACATTGAGTCCTGTGGCTCCTCTAAAACTTGCACATTCTCAGCAGAGGAGTCTGTCAGAGTGGTTTGGAAGTGTGTGTCCGTCTAGCTTTGACATTCACTGAAAATAGCTGCCTTTAAGTTTAAAAATGGGCTTATTATGCATAATTAAGTGAATATTCTTGCTTTTATGCTCATCTTTCTAACACCTTTCTTTAGTATTAGGGTTTTGAAAGTGCTAGTTGAAAGCCCTGGTGGTTGCTGGGAGTTGGATCTGCTTTCTGATAAGAATATAAATGGGAGCAATGATCTCACAGTGGAGGGACCGGGCCATAACAAGCACTTGAAATACCAAAGCTTGTTCTACAGCAGTATTTACCTTGGTCTTTGTCCTGGTTTTGAGCCAAGAACTGCCCAGGGCAAAAGAATGGAAAAGATTTTTACCCCTTCCCAAGGAGTAAGATAAAAAGGCTCCATATTGATTGGATGTTTAAAAGGAAGTTCTATTTACAAATATATACAAAAGATATTCAGGTAGGAGGATTACCTTCACAGACTAGGCTCAATCCTGGGTCTTACCAGGCCAGAACCTTCCAGAGCCTTCCAGAACACTCATTCCCCTCTGCCTCAGCAGCCCACAGAGCAGCCAAACTGCACACGCACCCACCACCCCCCCCTCCCCCACCCCCCAACACTAGACCCAGGCCTACCGCAGGCTTTGACACGCCCTGTGGCTGGAAATTCCCTGCCAGCTACGGCCAGGAGAAAGCCTCTCCCCCACAAACCATAAGATAAGGCGTGTGCTTTTCCCGAGACAAGGAGAGGAGAGGGAGATTGGCTGTACACTCCCTTAAATAGTGAGATAAGGGAAATGGAATAGAAAAACAGATGACAATATCCTGGGATGAACTGTCCATCCCCTTGGCACGCTCTGGAGAACTTTCTTTTATAGTTATACCAGTTAATTATTGATTTCCCTTAACCTACAACAGGCTTTCAGATGTCCCTGATGGCGAGCATCCATCATACATCTTAACTGTTTGTTTGTCCGGCGAGAAAGCTTTTCAGAGAGAACAGGAGAGCAAGTTCATGTTTTATACCAAAGCTGAGTCAGCTGCAGTGTGGGGTCAGGGTGCTGCCAATACTGGTCTGCAGTAGCTCACACAACTGTGGCAAGGAACAGCAGCTGAGCATCTCCCCTGCTCCATTCTGTGAACTGGAGATACCTCCAGTGGTACAGGCACATTAAAAAAGCTGCCTGCTTCTTCGGTTTGTTTTGATTAAGACAGAGTCCATCTGGTACCAGAAAAGTTTACATTCCTGTAAACTGCACAGTACTGCGTTTTACTAGGCCACCTGTGCTGCTGGCTTCAATTATTAAACCTCTGAGGGCCCTGATGAGGTAATTGATTTCAGGATGAACTGTGCTTTTCAGGAAGCTGGAGCTGCCAAATATCTGTCTTGGCCTCTGTCTCAGTTCAGAGAGGGTAAAAGACTCAGTTCTTTTGAATGTTCCTGTGTTATGAAATTAGAGGCCCAAACGAGGCCAAAACATCAACAGCGAAGATCTTTATTAACAGAATAAAGAGGATGGCTCAGAAGAAGGGAGAGAGAGAGGGGGAGAAATAGAGAGAGGGAGAAGAGGGAGAGAGAAGTGGAAAAGAGTTCTATTACCACCCACCGCCCCCAAGATGGTTTGGATTTGTGGAGGGAGGGTGCTGCCACTTTGGCGTGGAGGAGAGGTCGTCCTTGTTGGTTGTACTGTCCTCCACTGGGGGAGGGGAGGGAGAGATCCCAAAGTCCAAGTCCAAGTCCTTCTCTGAGCAATCTCTTCGGCTCTATGAGTTGCAGCCGGTGAAACTTAGGACACAGAGAGAGGGTTCCTCCTGGTCTGCTTCTTGCAGGCTGCGTGGTGATGCGTCTGTCCTTTTCTCTCGAGGTATTTTCTTTGTTTTTCTTCAGAGCAGGCATTGCCCCGGTCTTTTCCTTCTCTGAGCCAGTATTGTTCAGGTCTTTTATACAGTTTTTTAGGTGTGTGTCCAGTTGGTGAACGCATTGTCCTTTTCACCATCCTCCCTTTCCGGGATAGCTGATGGCTAGATAGGATCTTGGCTATGCACATTCCATAGAGTCCTTTTCTAGTGGCGTCTGCCCAATACACATCAGCTATTGTCTGGGCAAGGAGCAAAGGTGATTTTGTCTTTGTTGATTCACATCAAGAGAGAGGAGATCTAGTCTCTTACGGCCTCCCTTTGAACTGTGCAAGAGGAGTCCCTGCATTATTAAGCATATCTTGGATTTACTACTTGTTGTGATTCTGGTTGCTTCTGAGAGTGTTCCTGAAAGGCCTTTAAAAGATAGCAAGTAGGCAATTTGTGGGAAAGCTGGCAGTAAGCAGAGGTGGAACCTCTGCCCAAATGGGGTTTTTTCACACTTACTTAGCAAACCTAGTGATTTGGGTATCCTCCCCTTAATTTTACCATTTTGTTGTGAATGTCTGGGAGACCCACACCTTGAAATGTTTGCCAGCTCTGGAGGTAGCATTTTGCTGCAGAATCATCAATACTGTTTTTCTACATACATCCCACGCCTGCTCTCACGTGGGAATGAGTGCATGTGTATGTGTGTGTGTTCTGGCATGGGGAGCCACATTAGACTGCTCAAGGTGGAGCTGGTCATAGGGGGTGGTTGCCATGAACAGGGGGATGTTTGGTATCCTGGTGTAGTTGGCAAATGCATGGGAGTCTGACCTGTAAATAGCTTTATTCAAGGCAGCTGTTTAAAACATGTACAAAACAACTGAACTGTTGTAATAGTCGTTTCTTTGGTTGTCCTAGCTAGAAAACAAATGAAAAGCTTTGGCCAATCTTAAGGTTGTCTGAGCACAGTTCGGAGTAACTTTAGATGTCTTTGCAAACTGCAGTTTTACCTGTAAAATGCTGCTGTGTTTTACATGCTGTGTGTCACTGACATTTAGCCAACTTCTTACTCAGCTCCCATTTGCAGTTCATTTTTATTTTAATGCATAAACTGTGGATTCTTTTTCTCCTGCACCAGCCATGAACTGTTTCGCTAGTTACCTTCCCTGAAGCAAGCAGTAGCCTCAGTAAGTTACACTGGAAGCCAGGAGGTTCTTGTAAAGCTTTGATGTGTGGAGCATAACCCATACATTTATGCCACTGTCACAGGTTGATCTGATGGTGTTATGGGTTTAAAAACCGTAGAGGAAGAAAAGGCCCTCCAGAAGTACAGGAAAGTGCATCCCTCGATACAAATGGACATTACTGTCTGCTCTGCCTTTTTCTCCCACTCTCTGCTCCCAGCACGTTGGCCATTATCTCTTGTTTGGTATTTTGGGGCCTTTCTGCAGTCTTGGCCATGTAGCAAATTTCATGCTAGGCAATTTGGCCTAGGGTGGGCGGGGGAGGGGAAAGAGGCATGGCGGAAGCAGGGCAGGGATATAGGCCTGGGTTTTGGCCTGGCTGGGGGGAAAGTTTTGGAAGGTTTTGGCCTAGTGAGGTTTTGGAAAAGCCCAGGTGGAGAACTGGGCCGAGGCTGAATACAAATTTGTGTGTTTTGTGCATCTTTGTGAATAGTTTTTCTATTTAAGTTTCCAGTTCTGCGAGAGAGGTTTTATTTTACTCCTT
Source organism: Picus viridis (assembly GCA_033816785.1). Classification (NCBI taxonomy): domain Eukaryota; kingdom Metazoa; phylum Chordata; class Aves; order Piciformes; family Picidae; genus Picus; species Picus viridis. The sequence continues at coordinate 4,315,672 of CM066568.1, forward strand.
TGGGGGTGGGGGGTAAAACAGCTTTCTGTCTGCTCAGCCCAAGACAGATGGGTAGACAGCTGGATTACCACCCAAGGAATCATGTTTTCAGGACAGCAGCTTTTTAATTGGTTCTTTCCACAACAGTTCATTACTTGACTGTAGCTGCAAAGTAGCATTTGAGGGAAGGACCAGAAAGCTCAGGGCTCTCTGGGCTTCACCCATTTGCAGTTGCTTTCACTCCAGTTTGCTGCCCATCTGCGCTCTAGCACAGAATGGTGATTTGGAGTTGGTGTCAGTGTGGGTTTGGTTGTTTTTTGCTTTTTGTTGGTTTGGGGGTTTTGTTTGGATTTGGGTTTTTTTGTCTGTTTGTTTGTTTTCCTGGAGAGGTAACTGCTTTACAAGATAAAGCGTGAGGGTCCTCTCAGGATGTTTTGAAATGCTTTCAAAGGCCAGTTCTGCCGTGGCCGGAGCTAACCTGCAATTCGCTAACCTGCAGTTCAGTGGAGTGCTTCACATTAACTTTCACTTGCAGATGAACGCATGCCTTAAAACAGTATTGAGTAGCTTGCATGGTGTCATGCTTGCTGCAAGGAAGGTGCAAGATGTGGGCAGCATTTTAATTACTTATAGGCAAACAAAAGAGAGTCAAATTCAAGACGTTTAAAGAGCAAGTGTTCCTGCACTGCATTGCTAAGGATGAGATAGCAACTGCTGTCTTCCATTCATCTTCTGGCTTTTTTCTCCTCAGGCCAGGCTCGAGAGACTGAGGGGATTGTAATAATGAGGGTTCCTCTACATGCTGTGATGGTGTTCAGACCTAGATCAATGTTTGCAAGGCCCCAAAACACAGATGCACTTTTTTCTGGCTCTCAGCAGCCTAAAATGAAGTTTACCCTTCTTGCTGAAGGGCTGCTTTTACAAACAGCACATTAGCCCTAGCAGTTGTTCCAGCTGGAACAACTTTGGTGCAAACTTTTTCTCTTAAAAGCCAGATTCCTGCTGAGCATGGCAAAATAGTGGGGACTGCAGGTCCCCAACTCCCCACAGGCACTGCCACCTGGTCTTGTAGCTTGCCTGACCATGGGTGGCTGTTCTGGAAGGTGGCAAACAGATAGTATGGAGATGACAGCCACCTCAGTCTTAGGTGGGATAAGGTGATGCAGTTTCTCATGGGTGAAGTTGGCACTTGTTGGCACTGATAAAAGTGATCCTCTTAATCTAGGCTTGGAGAAAAAAGCTGAACTGTTTTGGCTGGTCCTTTACCAGAATAATTTCACCTGAAGCAAGTATTTGTCATGGAAATTTTGTGCCCAAAGTGTTGCAGTTAGTTAAAACTACAAGCAAGGGACAACAGGCGCCTGAAAAGTCGAGCGATATGATTAACAGAAGACTCTCCGCCCTCCCCCCATTAAAATGTAAACAAGATGCAACCTAACACTTCTGTTCCTGTGACAAGTCCCAGGGTGACTTGAGTTTCCAAACCCCAAAAATAACAGTAGGGAGCAAAGACTGAGGTTGGATCTAAAGCTATTAAAGTCACTGAGAGCCTTTCCTTTGGGCTCTGCTGGGTTTTGGATCAGCGCCACGGTGAACACTTGCAGGCCAGCCTGAGCTTTCATAGACAGGGAAAGCCAAAGGCTTAGTTTCATCTCACTTGTACTTTCTGGAGCCTGGTGAAAGTCAGTGGTTGCTGAAAAAACTTTGCACTTTCCAGAGTTCAGTCCTTGAAGACTGGTCTGACATTTAAGTCAGACTTGGTGCTTAAATGTTAACATTTGTAAGTAAGTAGACACCAAAGAGTGAAAGTCACCTGGCTTGCTTTACAATGTGTGGTTTGGTTCCCAAGTTTTAATCACAACACAAAGTTTTCTAAAGAACAGTCATTTAGTAGAGAGCACCTAGATAATGATGAGCTAGCAGTGTGCCCAGGTAGCCAAGAGGGCCAACAGCATCCTGGGCTGTGTCAGCAGTAGCCTGTCCAGCAGGAGCAGGGAGGGGATTGTCCCCCTGCACTCAGCACTGGTGAGGCTGCACCTCCTGTGCTGTGCTCCGCTCTGGGCACCGCAGCACAGGAAGGACATCGAGGGGCTGGAACCAGGATAGAGAAGGGCACTGAGCTGGTGAGGGGCTGAAGAGCAAGGGCTGAGAGGAGTGGCTGAGGGAGCTGGGGCTCTTTAGTCTGCAAAAAAGGAGGCTGAGGGGAGACCTCATTACTCTCTACAGCTACCTGAAAGGAGGCTGCAGAGTGGTAGTGTGAAGAACGAGCTCAGTGCTAAATTTTAAACACAACCAGTTTATCATAAACTAAAGGCAAAGCAGTTCTGGGCGCAGAGCAGGTTTGCTAGAGGCACCATAACAACACGAGTTGAACTTATAGAGACATCAAACATACACATTCATACCTTTCCCCAGCATGTTCCCACCCTTCTCCGTCAGGGCTGGGACAAAACCTGCGCTTTTGACCTGGCCAGTCTTCAGACATGTCGGCGCCTCACCTTTCTCTCCCCAAACCCCACACGATAAAGACCACGACCGACCAATCAGCCCAAAGATCGAATCTCACAGTCCCCAGCAATTCCCCTTGCGAAAGCCAAATACTGAAAACAATTTCTCACAGTAGGCTCTGGGCTCTTCTCATAGGTAACTAATGACAGAATGAGAGGGAATGGCCCCAAGCTGTGCCAGGGAAGGGTTAGGCTGGACATTAGGAAAATGTTTCTTGGAAAGGTTTGTGTGGCACTGGCGCAGGGAGGTGGTGGAGTCACATCCCTGGATGTGTTTAAAGGCCATGTAGATGTGGTGCCTGTGGACATGGTGCGGTGACAGACTCGGAGTGGCAAAATGGCTGTGCTGGATGACCTTGGAGGGCATTTCCTGCCAGGATGATTCCATGATTCTGTGATCCTAGATGTACTTACTTCCTCTTGTTAAACTCTGCCTCTGTTTATTGGCTGGCTTTGCCCCTAGTGCTTTTGTCTGCAGTGTAATCTTCTCTCCATCTTGCAAACTTCCTGCTGCAGAAAATCTGAACAAAAAGCCAGATATTGAAGACTCTTGGCAGCATTAGGAAGTGCTGCAGTCTTGATTGTTTTTTAAGACTTGAAGGGTGGAAGCAATCCGATAGACTTATCTTGAGGACTGGAGAAGAAGTAAGATGCTAGGCATTCACAGGAGAAATGTATAATGCTTTCTTGCTTGTAAAGGTAACTTGCATGCAGGTGCTGTGATTCAAGTTGCAGTTTTGCAAATAATTTAGAGTATCCTGATACAGATTGTGTGCTACACAGATAAACCTGCAGATGTTTTTCCTTCTGAATTTATTTTGTTTACTTGATACTTACAGCTTCTTTAAATTGTCTTTCCCCCCCCAATCATTTTCTAGCTCCTATATGCTTAAAATATTCCTGTTGTCTCTTCTGTATTTTCTTTTTGTTTCTTATCACTTTATTATGAAGTTGAAGCCTCTGTAAGGTTCAATAGGAATGGAATTATCATTGAAATAATGTCATAGGTATGGCACCATTTGTTATGTTAAATAAGCTGCTTGGAATTTGGCATGTGCTTCTACTCTATATTCAAATCAATGTGTAGCTATGGCTCCATGTACAGCTTAATTTTACTGATTGAGAAACAGGAAGGTTTTTATGAACACTCTTACAACAATAAGCCACCTCTGTGTTGGTCTCTGTGCAGTTAATTGCTATAACACCTGTCAGCAGACTTGTAATGAAACTAAAGTGTGCAGAATACACTTAAAAATAAAGCATGAAAGAACTTCTGTTCTGTAAAACAGATATTCCCATCCCCAGAGACTGATCAGAGAGCTGGGAACAAGGAGGTTTTGCATTATAATCATGGGCTAAAACTGAATTGGGCTGCTGGGGTGTCCTTTTAAAAGCATGGCTTGGTGGTAGTCTTGTAGGCGCCTGAAGACAGCAATCCCATGGGGTTTTTCTGACGATTAAGGGGTTAATTGACCATTAACCCCCCCACGACAATCAAAACAAACAAAAGCTAACAAACCAAGGCAAAACTAGATTTTGATAGGGAAACTGCAATGTATGATAGTGTGTATTTTGAAGTGGTCTCTGTATTTTGCTTCAGTCACGTGGAAAGAACGTTGAAGAGCAAGAGCGACGTTGTTAGCGCGCCGTGGCTTCAGGTGGTTGAAACAATGTACAGGGCTTTTTTCCCATTTGAAAAACCAGTTACCCTTTCAAAGTATTTCAACAAATATTTCTTTACTTCTATTTCAGCTACCTGAGTGCAAATAGCAACCAGAATTTCTTATACATTGCAAGGCCTTTTTTGAAGAGAGCTGCTTTGGTGATAAGCTACGTAAGTACCAGTGGACTTGACCGTGGCAAGAATTAACATTATGTGATGGTATACCAAGAGACTCAGAAAGCTTAGATGAGAGATCTTAATAGAAACTAGTCTTGAGAAATAGTCTAGAAAACTTAAGCTGGGCAGAGACGAGAACATTGCCGTGTTTTCAGTTTACATTTTTGTTTGTAGTGGTTGCCTGTACAACCATGCAATCATCTCTAAGTGTTTCCTGCCCTAAATACAAGGGGCCTGGCTGGTGCTGGGCATGCTTTTAGTGGCATGCCGTTAGTGTCACTGCAGGGCTCAGCAGGAATCATAAGAAAAGCTCTGCTGCAAATACTTGCTGCTTGGTGTGCTCCGAGCAGGACTTGACACATTACAGGGGAAAGACAAGCATGTCCGTGGGCCTGTGCTGGGCCTGCAGCTCCCTATAGTGCTCTAGGAGCCAGATCTTGCTTGTCCCTTGACAAACGGTTCCCAGTAAGGTGGAGGAGTGCCAGCCTGCGGAAGTCCTTCCAGGTATTAAGATTTCACAACATGAGAAACAGTGATGGAGCTTGTTCTGGCACCTGTGCCAGCGTGAGTGAACCATAATAGCTTTTAAGATATCAGCCACGCTCTTTCCCCTCTAGATTGAGGTAGCCAAGTGTGGCAGTCTGAGCCACAGTAGGGTGATACAGTTGTCCTTCAAAATGCTGCCTTTGTCATGGGTAGCCAAGATATGCCAGTTAGAGTCAGTAGTGCACATATGAATGGGGAGGGTACAAAACAGCACAGGGTGCTGCCTGTGCTGAGGGTTGGCACACTGGTCACCCTGTGTAGGGTGGCAAAATTGAATTTTGCAAAACCTGCTGAGCTGGCTCACTTCTAGGTACAGAGCAGAGCATGGAGAGCTGTCACAACAAAAATATTTGCTGGAGGTCTTGCTGCTTCTTAGTAGTGCATTGCTAACTGAGATACTCTTCTTTGAAGGTGATTCTTGTGTTGTATTTCCGCCTGTGGATAATGGGGGGATCCATGCCGATGTTTTCAGAGCAGGACAACCCAGCTTCATTCTCACCATACTTCCTGACGAGGTACAAAGACAACCAAAGTTTATGAAAGCTTTGACATTCACTTTGGTATTAAGTTTTGCTTGCATGGAAATGTTTTACAGATGGCAAATGAGAAGACTTATTTCATTGTCTGAACTTATTACTTCTCCTTATTGCTCTGCCTGGAATAGAAAGGTACCAGCATTATTTGAACCCTCAAGCATCCTCTGAGTTATGTTACAGATGCTTTCTTACTGAAATATATGGGCTTATGTTAATGCAAAGCCAAAAGAATAGAGTTCAATTGCCTGAGCACAGGGCTGGAAAGTCTAGGGACTGCAGCCTAATCCTGAACCTTTAAACTGGCTGCTCCTAAGGCAGGAGATGGAATCATTCAGAGTTTCAGCTTCAGCTGCAGTTTGTGTGAAAAGGGGATGACCCTGCCTGTTGGTATCAGTGGCTGATTAGTGATGGTGGGAGGCAGGGCCCTGGTGGCTCAGAGGACTGAGCAGCACTGGTTCAGCATAGGATGAGCTGCCGTGGATTAATTAAAAACAATGAACCCAAAATGTCTATTAACAGCTTTTTATTATTTTATCACTATTGTTTCTTAAAGGATACAAAAGTGGTTCCATTTGGTAAAATATTCTTTTTCCTTCCCTGGAACCTAGTATGTTTTTAGGTTGGCTGATATAGAATAGAATAGAATAGAATAGAATAGAATAGAATAGAATAGAATAGAATAGAATAGAATAGAATAGAATAGAATAGAATAGACCAGGTTGGAAGAGACTTTCAAGATCATCGTGTCCAACCTATCAACTAATCCAACCCATCTGGCTACAACCTCCCTTCAGGTAGTTGTAGATAACAGTAAGGTCACCCCTGATTCTCCTCTTCTCCAGGCTAAGCAACCCCAGCTCCCTCAGTCTCTCCTCATAGGGCTTGTGTTCCAAACCCTCACCAACTTTGTCGCCCTTCTCTGGACACCTTCCAGCAAGTCAACATCTTTCCCAAACTGAGGGGCCCATAACTGAACACAGGACTCAAGGTGTGGCCTAACCAGTGCAGTGTACAGGGATAGAATGACCTCCCTGCTCCTGCTGGCCACACTGTTCCTGATGCAGGCCAGGATGCCATTGGCCCTCTTGGCTGCCTGGGCACACTGCAGGCTCATGTTCAGCCTACCATCCACCAGTACCCCCAGGTCCCTCTCTGCCTGGCCGCTCTCCAGCCACTCTGACCCCAGCCTGTAGCACTGCCTGGGGTTGCTGTGGCCAATGTGCAGAACCCGGCACTTGGATGTGTTCAATCTCCTGCCCTTGGCCTCTGCCCATCTGTCCAGCCTGTCGAGGTCCCTCTGCAAAGCCTCTCTGCCCTCCAGCAGATCAACTCCTGCCCCCAGCTTGGTGTCGTCTGCAAATTTACTGATGATGGACTCAATGCCCTCATCCAGATCATCAGTAAAGATGTTGAAGAGCATGGAGCTCAGCACTGATCCCTGGGGCACACCACTAGTGCCTGGCCGCCAGCTGGATGTGGCACCATTGACCACCACTCTCTGGGCTCGGTCCCCCAGCCAGTTCCTAACCCAACGCAGTGTGCTCCTGTCCAAGCCATGGGCTGACAGCTTGGCCAGGAGGTTGCTGTGGGGGACGGTGTCAAAGGCCTTGCTGAGGTCCGGGTAGACTACATCCACAGGCCTCCCCACATCCACCAGGCAGTCACCTGATCATAGAAGGAGATATAACATCCCTCTAGCTCTGCTAGGCAGCAGCAAGGCAGTGGCAGCTGGGACTTAACTCTTCCCTCCAAATTTAACCAAACTGGTGCTACCAGAAGGTGGTAGGAAGTTGGTTTCCTCTTAAAGCAGGGGCATGTGCATAACTGTTTGCTCTGGTTACCTACTGAACTGGGGAAAGCTGCTTTGGAGGCTTCTGAAGGAATTTCCTGATGTTTCAAATGAGAATGGGAGCAGCCCTCTCTGTTACTTTCTGGCTCTTCATTCCAACAGTAGAATTACAGCTGAGACACAAGTTGAGATCAAGCAATCTTTAGTCAACACTTGCTGCATAACTGGACTGGATCTCTTTTGGGAGACCTTTATGGTAATGTGACAACAGCTCCCATTGCCATCAAAGCTAAAAGTGTCTGATTTGGAAATCTCTGGTCTGTTCACAGCATTGCTGGCAGAGGCATTAGTACCAGATTCTGTGTGGCACAGTGTGAAGGATTTGCTGCTGTCCCTCTTTGATATGTTTATGATGAGATAGGGCTCATTAAGTCATAAATGATCCTGGCCCCATTCCAGCTACGTATTCTGTCCTACGAACGCCTGTCGAGTGTTTGTCTTTTTATATCCTGTAATGATAGGGGAAACCTTTTAAAATCCAAAAGCTAAGTAATTATTGGGGTATGAAACAGCTCTTCCTTCTACTGAGTATGATCTTAAGCCTTACCTTACACAATTCACCAAGAGGCCTCTGTCTTCCATCCAGAAAGCGCATGCTTTTGGCAAGCCGGGGTGCCAGCCATGGCTTTCGAAGATGCAGAGTTAAATGTAGCTGATCAGTTCCTTCCACAGCTGATGCTCAGACACAGGCCCTGACAACAGAAGCTGAAAAGCACATTTGTTGCTGAATGCTGGTCAGGGTCCTTGTCTTGTCAAAACCCCCTCCTCGCATCCTCGGTCAGACTCAGACTATAGCTCTCACCTGAGACTTTATCTTACCATGGTTAGAGCTGAAGCTATTGCTGCAGAACTGACAATATGCCAGTCATGATGAGTGCAGAATTGGGATGACAGATGGAGCCACCGAGGTGGAGTGATCTGTGTTGGGCCAGCAGGAAGCTTACACTGAGGTACAGGGCTGGGTGCTCAGCTTGGGTGCAAGGAAGAGGGAGGCAAAAGAGGCAAGATACCAAGTTTTAAAACCTGGTATTTCCACAAGGTGGAAATAAGGAGAGGTGTCAGGTGAATAAATTGTTTGAGGGTGCATTTGGAGGTGATTCAACTTGCTGGAGTTACATTAGGTTAGAATGTAGGACATCAAGGCTCAAGGATGTTCAGTAGGTGCTGGTATTCTGCTGGCCGCGTGTCTGACTGGTGAATGTCCAGTCACATGGGAGAGTTTGTTATGACTGAGGAGAGGTGCGCTGCTGAACCTTGTATTAACTAATAGAGAAGGATTGGTTGGGGACATTAAGGTCAGGAACAGCCTTGGCAACAGTGACCATGACATGGTGGACTTTAGTATTATACAGGGCAGAAGCAGGGCAGTAAGTAGGATTACAACCCTGGACTTCTGCAGGGCCAACTTTGTACTCTTCAGAGATATACCTGCAGGAATCCCATGGGCTAAGACTCTGGAGGGTAAAGGAGCCCAAGAAGGTTGGCCAAGTTTTAAATGCCTCTTCCTCCAAGCCCAAGATAGGTTTGTCCCCCTGAGTAGAAAATGGGGTAGAGGTGCCAGGAGACCTGCATGCATGAACAAGGAGCTTCTGAAGGAAATCTCATGGAAGAAAGGTACTTACAATTCATAGAAGGGACTTGTCACATGGGAGTAGTTGCTAGGGTATGTAGGAAGGCAACAAGGAAGGCCAAAGCTTGCTTAGAACTAAAACTGGCAAATTAAGTAAAAGAGAACAAGAAGAGCTTCTTCAAATGTATCAGTAGTAAAAGGAAGAATAGGGAAGGTGTGGGCCCAGTGCTGAGTGAGGAGGCAGCCCTGAGAGCTGAGGATGCAGAGAAGACAGAGTTGCTCAATGTCTTTCCTCTTAAGACTAGCCCCTGTGAACTCCAGACCCTGGATGAAGGAGAAGAAGCCTGGAGGAGGTAAGACTCTCCACTGGTCGATGACACAAATTGAATACACAAATTGAAGTCCAAGCAGGCAGCCCAGTGGGTGTAGTCTGCCTTGATCTTAGTACGTCTTTTGACACTGTTTCCCAGAACATCCTTGTGAGCAAGCTCAGGAGGTGTGGGATAGAAGAACAGACAGTGAGAAGGATAAGGAACTGGTTACAAAGAGTGGTGGTCAGTGGTGCCAAGTCCAGCTGGAGAGCTGTGACCAGGGATCAGTGCTGGGTCTGGTCCTGTTCAACATCTTCATCAATGACATTGATGAGGAGACAGCCAGCCAGCCAAGAGTCCACTCAGCAAGTTTGCTGATGATACGAAGGTGGGTGGCTTGGCTGAGACACCTGAAGGCTGTGTGGCCATTCAATGAGACTTGGACAGACTGAGAACAGGCAGACAGGAACCTAATGAGGGTCAAGAAGGATAAGTGCAGAGTCTTGCACCTGGGAAGGAAGAATAAACTGCAGCAATACAGGCTGGGAGGTGATCTGCTGGCCCTGTGGAGGAGGACCTGGGAGTCCTGGTGGACAACAGGTTCTCCATTAGCCAGCAATGGCCGAGAAGTCCAATGGTATCCTGGGGTGCATTAAGAGGAGTGTGTCCAGCAGACTGAGGGAAGTTCTTCTCCCCCCTGCTCTGCCCTGGTGAGACCACACCTGGAATATTGCATGCAGTTCTGGGCTTCCCAGTTCAAGAGGGACAGGGATCTGCTGGAGGGAGTCCAAGGGAGGGCTACAAGGAGGCTGAAGGGATTGCAGCACTGCCTTGAGAGAGAGAGGTTGAGAGCCCTGGGGCTGTTTAGTCTGGAGAAGACTGAGAGTGAATTTAATAAATGTTTCTAAATATCTGAGGGCTGGGGGTCAGGAGGGAGGGGACAAGCTCTGCTGACTTGTGCCCTGGGATAGGACAAGAGGCAATGGATGGAAACTCCAGCACAGGAAGTTCCATTTCAACATGAGGAAGAACTTCTTCACTGTAAGGGTCACAGAGCCCTGGAAGAGGCTGCCCAGAGAGATTGTGGAATCTCCTTCTCTGGAGCCTTTCCATCCCTGTCTGGATGCGTTCCTGGGTGAGCTGTGCTGGATTCTGTGGTCCTGCTCTGGCAGAGGGGTTGGACTCCATGATCTGTGAAGGTCCCTTCCAACCCCTGACATCCCGTGAGCCTGTGAACCCGTGACTAGAAGGAGCTGCTAAGCAGTGTGTGTGCTACAGCTGTGGACACCTACAGCAGCAGCATGTGAAGAGCGGGTGTGAGAAGCTTCTAACAAGTTTTGAAGGCAGTAATTAGGTCAAAGCACTGAATTTAAAGCCAGGATGTTATTTGCTGTTTGGGTTGTGTTAGAAGGAAGAAATTGGAAAAGCTAAGCTGGGTGTTCAAACCAAAAGGGAGAAGCCTCATGAAACAAGAAGTAAGGTCAGTGCTGAGTGGTGGTCTTGAGGTGGTTACTGACACCTTAACTATGTCTGAAGCAAGGGTTAGTCCTCACGCAGCAGGCAAGTTGTTCTGTAACTCTCAGAAGAATGTATGGCACACAAATGGCAGTTTCTGTTTGCAAGCAGTCACATTGATTTGCACTGGGCTAGGAGTGTAGTTGTTGTGCATGTCTCACCAGGGTAAATGTGATAGTTTTCAACAAAGTTGAAAATTATTACAAGACTTGGCCAACTCTTTGAGGCTAGGAGGAAGGCTGATGGAAACAAGTGGAAAGCAAAAGGAAAAAACAAGCTTGGAAATTTGTAGCACTCTTCGTGAAATGCATAACACTAGATCTGGAGTTAGGGTCATAGGATGAACCCAAGGGAGTGTTCTTAACTCTTGCAAGCTTTCTTTGTCAGCTGGTGAACTGTACAGGCTCAGTTCATCCCAACGCTGCCAGGGGTTATGGGAGCTAAGATGAGGCATAGATGTAACATACAGGTTTGAAAAAGTATTGAGCAACGACATCAGATTTTGTGAGCCCTTCTAGAATCATAGAATGATAGAACAGTCCAGGCTGGAAGAGACCTTAGAGATCATCTAATCCAACCTCCCTGCCATGGGCAGGGTTAGGGTTAGGAGGGCAGGGACATGGACATGGACATGGGCAGGGACACCTCTCAACCAGCCCAGGTTCCTCAAGGCCACATCCAGCCTGGCCTTGATCATCTCAGGGAGGGGCATCCACAGCGTCTCTGGACAATCTCTTGCCAACCTTGTAGCAAAGAATTTCTTCCTAAGATCCGATCTAAACCTATTCTCCTTCATTTTCAATCCATTCCCCTTGTCCTATGGATGGACACTCTTGTAAATGTCCCTCTGCAGCCTTCCTTTAGGATCGCTTCATCTCTTGGTAGTCAGCTCTAATGTCTCCCCAGATTCTTCTCTTCTCCAGGCTGAACAATCCCAGTTCCTTCAGCCTGTCCTCAGAGCAGAGGTGTTCCAGCCCCTGGATCATCTTTGCAGCCCTCCTCTGGACTTGATGCTGGTAGTGTAAATTAGATGACTTGCAGCTGTGAGAGGTCTGCATGATTGTGTGGGCAGAGGGGAGCATATGGAAATTAAGGTGTATCAAATGAACCTAAGAGGACCGAGGTTCATAGCAAGCCAATGAGGTGGCTTTCAACAGGTAGTTGAGCTGGGAAGCCCCTTCCTGCAGGATGCTGTGGGAGTACTGAAAGTTTATGCAGACCTTAAAATTACAAGTGACATTCCTGTATTAATATGGTGCAGGTGTTTGATCACCATAGAGTCACTACAAGCACAGCTTCCAGGCCAAGATGTTACCAGGCAAAGACATTCATTACAACATGCAGCAAGGTTATAAACTCTTTCAGAAAGCACAGGTGTCACGTCTTCATTGGTTATTTTCTATTGGCATGCATGTAAACAGGCCATTCAGTAGGTTAAAATAGCAAAAGAATATTTCAGTACATCCAACCAAATTCTGCCAAGTCTTTCCCCTCAGTTACAAGATGCTTACATTCTTTTCTTAGCCAAAGATTTAAACATGGCCTTCTCTAACTCAAGCAAGGGCAAATCTTCCCCTACATTTCCCTCTTTCTTTCTCTCAATTACTGATAAGCTGTGCATTCCTACCTCAAAGGCAAAACATAGCTGTTCCAAAGCTATCCAAAAGCAACCCTTCTCCTACATCTCCCCCTTTTTCTTTTTCTGATAAAACCACACTTTTGACCTTTCTAACATTCTTTGCCTACATAAAAGCAAGCAAGGTAAAATTAACAATATAGCAAAAGCAATCAATAAAATCAACAATTCAATTTTGGTAAGAGATTGTATCCACCCTGGTAACAATACAACCATCAAAGTCTTCACATCCATGGCTATGGACAAGCAACAAGAAGTCTACCATGGCCCTATTCTGTAATGTAGTGTGTCTAACAGACTGCTGTAACCCATAAAAGTTACAATACTCAGAACTGTACCAATTAGCTCACTCTAACACAACTGGCATGATACATGGTTAAAAAAACCAAGACTTCCAGCTACACTGAAATAACATTCCTTTCCACTTACCTTACATGGTCAAGACACAAACAAGACAGTTGCTTCTTTCAGACAGAAAGGTTTCTCCTAAAGGAGAACTTAGACCTTGCCAGTTCCAATTCTTACATTTCCCTTTTCTTATTAATAAAGAAAACTTGATCAACCATACCAGTTCTAGCCTGAACACATTGTACACAGGGATTAAGATACAAAGACTCACAAATACAGCAAACCCAGCCTCCAGCACTGTCTTTTACAATCCACTTCAAAGGCATGAATGTTACACCTTTGTCTTTTTCTAAGACGGTCAAGAATCATAGAAGTGTTAGTGTCAGCAAGGTCCTCCCTGCTCAGGCTCTATGTCCACAGATAACAAAATACCTGCAGGCAGACAGCAAGAGTGAAAAGACCCCTTTGCTGGGTCAGAGATGACATCCTGAATATTCGTGCTTCTGCCCAATGTAAAATTCAGCATAACACAATAATCTATTTTTACTCATCCTAACATAATGATCTCTTGATGTCTTTGCTAAGGAAAAGTACTGAGTCCTGTTGTTCCTACCTTTGGCCTAACGTTGTTTGTTTTTTTCTTTCAAATGTCTTCTAACTAAAGCATCCAAAATGTTTATATCATCCATAGATTTTGTTAAACCACACTTAAAACTACATAAAAAATGAAAATTTGAGAACATAACATGCTTTAACTCTTCTTTCTTGTGACATTATACCCACAGTTCCCCAGTTTTGGTTTTTTGGTAACCTAAAATTAAAAAGTCTTTTCTGCTATGATCCATTTGACCTTCCCTTTGACTATTTGAGATTATTACTTAACTATGACAGACTGTTGAGTTAACATATCAGTCCATGTGAGCATATTCCCTAATCACACAGCAATTAAGCAATCACAGTCACAGTATCACAGTATCACCAAGGTTGGAAGAGACCTCGAAGATCATCCAGTCAAACCTGTCACCACAGACCCCATGACTAGACCATGGCACCAAGTCCAATCCCCTCTTGAGGAGGGAGGGCATTGCTGCCCAGAGAGAACTCTCCTGCCCACTGCAGGCTTGAACTCACGACCTTCCCAGTAAGAGTCTTATGTGCTACCAATTTAGCCACATGGTGCCCCATCAATCACGATATTCAGTCCCGATTCAGGTGTTTTCTGGTGGCCTTCTCATGCAGTGAGCCTCTGATTGATGCTTTTGATCTCACACTGTCATGACAGTCATTGTGATCAGCGTTAGGTCTTTTGATTTTCATTTTCATGGGCACTGCTGTTTTTCCCATCCTCTTGATTCTTGTGCTGTCTTCTGCTGAGATGATTGCAGTGCTGAGTTGCAGAATGTCAGGTCATGACATGGGCTGGCTTTTCCTTGCTGGTAGCACTAAAGCCTGTGGGTGATAAAGTATCCATCCCTTTCCTAGACTTTTCTTTTCCTAGGCTACACTCCTGTGTGATGTAGCAAAAATTCCATCTCCCCCCGCCCTTTTTTCCCTCCGTTTTTCTTCTTTTTTTTTAATCCAAGCTATTGTGAATACAAAGAAAAGACAAAAACCCCAAACCCATTCGATAATATCCACGTACCAAACTCCTGACTTGCGCTAATACCAAAACTCCCTACAAAACTTAAAGAACTATGTTAAAATTAAACCATCAGATCAGTGTCTAAAAAAGAGACAAAAAAGGTGTTGCATTAACTAGAGAATGCTCTTTCAAATGAAAACCTATTTACCACAACCCTCACGTGTATGACACAGAGCTCTTTTGAAATGCTGTAACGCACACACACAAAAAGAAGGTTCGAACCAGAAGAAAAACTTAACTTCTAACTTGTTAAATAACTTATTCTACTTAAATTTACCCATTATCACTTCTATTTTTATTATTATTAATTACTATGTCTATTATAATCAATTACTAATTATAATAGTATAATTACCATATGCATAACGTATGTATTATTATCAATTATTACTTGATATGCCTTATTGTAATTACTACATACTTATCATGAGTACTCACTGTTCATTATGTTTACTATTAAAACTTAACTACTAAAAGCATCAAAATAACAAATCTCCAAAGTCCCTTACAATCAGAATTAATGCTACAGTCATTATCCATATCAGGTTTGCACTCACAAAATGTTGACTATTTTTCCTAACGAAACTTAGCAGTGTTACTTTAAATCAGAACACAGCTTTTGCAGACAAGGGAGAGAGAACCGAGAGAGAAAAGGTGGGGCGGGAGGAAGGGGGAACTGACAGGCTCAGCAAAACCACCCTAGCCACAGGGCGGGGGGAATGATAGGGGCGGATATTTGCCGAATCCGCAGCAGCTCGCTTTCCAGGTGGCTCTCAGGGTTGAACTGTAGGATCCCTTGGGGGTACGGAGGGTCCCGCAGAACCATGAGAACGGGCTGCAGCATCCTTCGGAGACATGGAAAGTCTCCCAAGTTCACTAAAAGTTGTAAAATTCTCACCCAAAGATAAGCAAGTCCCAGGGGGAGGTGATAGCAGTGACTCTGAGCTTAATTGATGTTTTTGAGCCTCCTGCTTGTCCTCCTGCTGTGGCTGGCACCACCACTCTGACGCTCGAGAAGGACGGAGCAGAAGCCATTGCTTCCTCCTCGCTCCATACCGCTGTCCCCACTGAAACATCAAAGGCTGGGGAGAAGCTGCAACAGCCTCTGTTGCTAAAGTTTCTGGATGTTGATGCATGCAAGCAGTTAGCACATCACTTACAGCAGGCTTTCTTAGGGCATACAAAAGTCTCTGGTGATCAGTGTTTCTCACTTGCTTCTCCAAGGTAGGTTCAGAGTCAGGCATTGCTTTAATTTCTCTGCTCTTACTCTCCTTCTTAGCATAGTACCAAAACTCAGCTCTGATCTTATCCCAGAGCCCTGGATCATACACTGTGCTTTTAGTGGCAGAGGAGCAGTGCTCAGCAGCTGAAAAGAGCATCTGCTGAAAATCAGAGGTAGTGCATGCATTAGGAATAGTGTGGCCAGCAGGAGCAGGGAGGTCATTGTGCCCCGGTACTCTGCTTTGGTTAGGCCACCCCTGGAGTCCTGTGTCCAGTTCTGGGCCCCTCAGTTTAGGAAAGACATTGAGACACTTGAACGTGTCCAGAGAAGGGCAACAAGGCTGGGGAGAGGCCTTGAGCACAAGCCCTGCGAGGAAAGGCTGAGGGAGCTGGGGTTGTTTAGCCTGGAGAAGAGGAGGCTCAGGGGCGACCTCATTGCTCTCTACAACTCCCTGAAGGGTGGTTGTAGCCAGGAAGGGGTTGGCCGCTTCTCTCTAGCAACCAGCACCAGAACAAGGGGACACAGTCTCAAGCTGTGCCAGGGGAAGTTTAGGCTGGAGGTGAGGAGAAAGTTCTTCACTGAGAGAGTGATTCGCCATTGGAATGGGCTGCCCGGGGAGGTGGTGGAGTCACCGTCCCTCGAGGTGTTCAAGAGGGATTGGACGTGGCACTTGGTGCCATGGTCTAGTCATGGGGTCTGTGGTGACAGGTTGGACTCGATGATCTTCGAGGTCTCTTCCAAGCTTAGTGATACTGTGGTACCGTGATAGACTGCTCATGTTGCTTAAAGAGTTTCTGAAGGGCTTCCCAAGTCATACTTTGCACTTAAAGTGTCCCTTTTGTCCACAACTAAAACATGTTGAAGAGAGTTATACCTCCTTTTTTCAAGATCTGAGTAAAGACTCCAATTAGTGCTCTCTTTTTTTGACATCTGATTCCCCTTTACGTGCTTGCCAAAAAGAGAGGCCCCCCCCCCCCCCAGAATTACCCCAGCTGCTCACCTCCGCCCCGCAGCCCGCGGCTCTTCGATTGTTTCCGTTTCTTCTTTTTTCTCAGTTTTTTCTTTCAGTTTCTTTTTTTCTTTATTTTTATGTCTGGATGCTGTGAGAAAGGAGCTCACTGCTGAAATGTAGAACCAGTTCATTATAAAATAAAGGCAACACAGCGCTGGGCGCAGAGCGAATGTGCTAGAGGCGCACCCTAACAACACGAGTTGAACTTACATAGGCGGCAAACATACATATTCATCTGTTCCCCAGCACGCTCCCACCCCTCTCCATCAGGACTGAGACAAAACCTGCACTTTTGACCTGGCCAGTCTTTAGACATGTTGGCGCTTCACCTTTCTCTCCCAATACCCCACACAATACAGAGCATAACCAACCAGTCAGCCCAATGATCGAGCCCCACGGTCTCCAGTAATTCCCCTTGTGAAAGCCAAATGTTAAAAACAGTTTCTCACAACGCTCACACTTTCCATGCCTATATTAAGCGAAGTTGGTGACCGCCACTGGCCGCTCCTGCCAGCGGAAAACGGCCTCTAGCGAGTCCTATAAGGGACCAACAACTTTGAGGCTACCATTTCATGATGTCAGCGAGCACCATCTCCACAAGCTGGGTGAAGCCAAGTAGTTGTTGTTGGTTATGCTCTGTAGTTGCTTTGGGTGCAATCCGGAGTCGTTATCTGTAGTTGCTCAGGGTGCACGTTGGGGTCACCATTTGTAGTGATATGGTGCAGGAGTTTGATCACCATAGTGTCACAACAAGCACAGCTTCCAGGCCAAGATGTTACCAGGCAAAGACATTCATTACAACATGCAGCAAGGTTATAAACTCTTTCAGAAAGCACAGGTGTCACGTCTTCATTGGTTATTTTCTATTGGCATGCAAGTAAATAAGCCATTCAGTAGGTTAAAATAGCAAAAGAATATTTCAGTACATCCAACCAAATTCTGCCAAGTCTTTCCCCTCAGTTACAAGATGCTTACATTCTTTTCTAAGTCAAAGATTTAAACATGGCCTTCTCTAACTCAAGCAAGGGCAAATCTTCCCCTACACCTTCCCAGATACCTTAAAACATGTGATGACAAGCCACAAAAGAAAGCCACATTTGCATATCCTTCAAGTGTTTTGCTTGGCAAGGGTGATGTGAGAAGATGAAATCTGTCCATCATTCCTTTTCTCAGCAGAGGCACAAATGAGTGTGTTGGGAATCCTGCTCTTCATAAGCCCTGCCATTAGTAAGTTGCAGTAACCTACACTAAAGGACACAGATTTCCAGTCATGGTGGCTTGCCATAGAATCATAGAATTGTCAGGGTTGTAATGGACCTCAAGGATCATCCAATTCCAACCCCCTGCCATGGACAGGGACACCTCACACTGGAGCAGGCTGCTCAGAGCCACATCCAGCCTGGCTGCAAAAACCTCCAGGGATGAGGCTTCCACCACCTCCCTGGGCAACCCGTGCCAGTGTCTCACCACCCTCATGGGGAAGAACTTCTTCCTGACATCCCATCTGAATGTACCCATTTCTAGTTTTGTTCCATTCCCCCCAGTCCTATCACTCCCTGACACCCTAAAAAGTCCCTCCCCAGCTTTCTTGTGGCCCCCTTAAAATACTGGAAGGATGCAATAAGATCTCCCTGGAGCCTTCTCCTCTCCAGACTGAAAACCCCTAACTCCCTCATAGCAGAGCAGTTCCAGCCCTCTGCTCAGCCTCATGGCCCTTCTCTGGACACCTTCCAGCCCCTCCAGATCCTTCCTGGAACAGAGGCTCCAGAACTGGACACAGTGCTCCAGGTGGGGGTCTCACCAGAGTGGAGTAGGTGGAGAGAATCACCTCCCTTGCCCTGCTGGCCACACTTCTCTTGATGCAGCCCAGGATGTGATTGGCTTTCTGGGCCGTCCCAACATCTGTTATGGGTAAGATGTTGCAATAGAAAAAACAATCCCAAACCTTTGCTAAAACGTTCTTGCTTGTATTAGGTGAAAGTTGAGGGAGAATGCAATTAGACAGGTCTTGAGAGCTACTCAGCTTTAGGTAAAGAGTGTGCTGAAGTGCAGCTTGAGTGTTAGCAGGGCCTTGAGACATACGCTGTCGTGCTTCAGACATTTTGCACAATGTTTCTTTCTTCTGCCATTCTCGAAGGGGAGAGAAGTAGGAGGCCTCTGAATAAACAGATTGTATTGCTAACACTGTGGTTAAGACAAGGCAAAAGTCCACTTTAAAGCATGTTTCAAGGTGTGTGGAAAAGATTAAATCCTACCAGTAATTTCCATCTAGGAAAGTACAGGCTACTACATCTTTGGCAGTCAAATTACTAATTTCTGCTAGCATTTGCCTTGCAGCCCTCCCTGACTGATCACTCTGAAGCAAGTCTTATTTGTGGTGTTGCTTTAAATAGTTCATGCATTTCTACTTAGACTACCTTGAGATAACATTGTCCTATGGTTGAACTCCTCTCTCAGGAAGCTGCCTTTCTGTATTTCTTTGCTCTTTCAATCAGAAAAACGGGAATTCCATGCTACAGAAAGCTGAAGAAGTGCTTACACATCAAACCAGGCACATCAGCCTTTTCATAGAGATTTGTGACTGTTTTCTGAGCAATGCATTTAATCATCCCACTTGTAACTTCAAAGGGAATGAACTACCATGAGGCACGTAGTGGTCCTGTGCTGGAGAAGTGTGTGCCTGTGCCAGCCACTTCTGCCAAGGCAATAGAAGTTAAGTGCAGCAACTGCTCTGGTATGGGATTTTCACTGACCTGTGGCTAGGAACTGGCATTCAACTAGACTTCTGTGGCAACACATCGGTTCTTAATTAGCCAGGCTTGCACATGCTTCCGGAGTGGAGAAGTTCTGCCTGTTTTATTAGTGCTTTCTCTTGTGTGCCCGAAGGTGCTTAACATCAGCCCTACAGGTAATCTCTGCAAGCCCCCAGCATTCAGGGCTTGCTTCTAGACTAAAGGGAAGGCAGCAGCATCGGTAAGAAGTACTGTCATGCCTGCCTAGGGACCAAACAGTCCATACATTAAGTGTAAAAATGTATTTTATATTCCAGGAGGGCTGGGAATTGTGGGGATACTCATAAGGAAGATGATGCTACAAAGCAAAGACTATCCTACAGTAGCAGGTTCCTCTGGGAACCTCCTCTGAAATCTTTCACAGAGCCACATGAAAGATTTCAGTGTCTCTCTTAGCTCTCTTGAGTTATTGAACAAACCAACATATGTAGAGCTTCTCTGGAACTTGGCCTGCTATGCATTTTTAATGGCTCATGGCACTTGCTGCAAGTGCTGGTTCTACAAAAAGCCTTCCTTGCCAAAGTCCTGTGTGTGGTGTGGAGGGGTGCAGCCAAAGCAGAGGCCGTTGACTCCTAATGGGAGTGTATTTTGGTGTTCAAAATAATTCCATGCCGGAGAGCTAGAGCACAGCCGGTCTCTGAGGCAAAGCAGTGTGCTTTGGCTCCTACCTTACTGGGTGCAGTGGTAAAAGTACTGGGGTACAGTGGTAATGACACTGGGATACAGCAGTAAGGGTAGTTGGGTGCAGTGGGCTCTTTCCAGAAACGTTATCACAGTGGTTTTATGAGCACTGATTTCAATTTCCTGAACACTGGCCACTAGTATCTCGGCAACTCTCCAGAGCACCCTCCATCCCCTGTGGCCTCAGTGAGCCACTTCTGAAGGTGGCTAGGGAGTTTGGCTGCATGACTTCTGGATCGTGCTGGTGGTGGTGGTGACCTGATCATCACATTTGACCACAAGGCACACTCTCACCCACAGTACATGGGGGTTTGCAGAGGGAAACAGTGTGAGAGCAATCCCAGATTTTCCAGCACTGAGACTCTGACAGCAGGCTTGGGTTTCACTGGAACTTCACAGGCTTTCTGAAAGCCTACTCTTCCACAGTTTGGTGTTTTTCAGATTCTTAACAGGCTGAAATAAGAGAGAGAGCTGTTCACCAAATCAAAGCTGTTCAGACTGTGAAGCTGTGGGGGACAATATAGTCTACTCTCTGCCCCTGTGCCCCTGATCCACACAATGCCACCTTGCATTACCTACTCCTATCGTCTGACTGGCAGCTCTTCTCCCCTAGCTGGGATGGTTTGGCGCATGCACATCAACAAAAGCTCTGCTGAGCGCAGTCTGGGGAGCAAATGAAGCTGTATTTTACAAGCAATAATGGAATGCAATGAATATGTACAGAGTATGCAGTATTTACACTATTATACAGGTATTTACAGGAAGAAAACAGCACAGAAATCCTTCTTGGGCAGGGGAGGACGCTGCCCTCGTCCCACCAGCCTCTCCCTCCCTTTCTCCTCTGGTTCGTTAGAAGAAGAAAGAAAAGGAGAGATGTTAGGGGCATTCAGTTAGTTCAAAGGCGTCATTAGAAAAGCTAGTAATGCTTATCTCGTTTGCTGATGGAGAGTCCTACACTGAAGCAGCCAGCATGCCAGCAGAAAGACAGAAAGAGAAGGGAATGAGAGCAGAATGTAAGGTCATAAAACTACATCCCACTCATCTGACCACTGACATTTGTTTAGAATTCTCTCTCTTGTTTTCCTTTTACCTCCAACTACTCAGCTAGAGAGCTTGCAGCTATCTTTCTTAAAGGCACAGCCTGAAACTATCACAGCTGCAAAGGTTTTGATGAAAGGCAATGCCAGCACTTTTCCCAGTTGTGAGTGGTGTCTGTCTAGCTGATACTTGCATTTGGATGTCAGACTGGAGTTCTGTCTCTGCTGTGTGTTTGTGTAGTCTTACTCCACAGTCACTGCAGAATGTGCTGGATAGACAGTGGGTGATTTTCTTCTAAGGCTCTGAAAAGAAAATGTTTAGCCTGACAAGATACAGAGTGGAAAATAAACTCATGTGGGAAGGTATGACTGGGACTGGCAGTTCCTGGGGGAGAAGTGCAAATATATACAATTTAAAGACAATATGCTTAAATATCACCACCTGGTTATAATTGCAGCCACATGTGTTCTAGGAGGACATTATTATGACATTTCATCAAACACACTTGGTTTTAGGGCTCTGTCGAGGACAAAGAAAGTCTTGAGGGTGAAATCATTTCAGCTGTTCAAGTGAAGCTCTTTTCAGAAATCACAGAACTGTCAGGGTTGGAAGGACCTCCAAGATCATCCAGTTTCAACCCCAGCCATGAGCAGGGACACCTCACAGTAGATCAGGTTGTCCAGAGCTCCTTCTAGCCCTGGCCTTAAAACCTTCCAGGGACAGGGTGTCTACCACCTCCCGGGCAGCCCTGTTCAGTGTCTGTTATGAAATATGACTATATTTTATATTAATTATTCACGGCTATCAGTGTCTCCAGACACTGCTGTGGCGGGTGTGTTGCAGGATTCTGATACTTAGTTGTGGGTGGCCCATGCTCGCATGCAAATGATGTAGAGGTAGTTAAATCGTTGAGACGAAAGTCCCAAAGTTTGTGCAGTGAGTGCGAGTTGGAGAGGGGAATTGCCGTGTCTGCGGTTTCCCACCAGAGGGAACTTTATACTTTACAGCAGATCAGCCGCTCACAGCAGCAGGTTTTCAGGGGGACGTGTCACAGGGAGGTACAAGGAAGGTTGCTTCTCTGGGCAGCTCCTCAGGTCCTTTCAAGTCGGGCTGCAGTAGCTCTTGCTAGGGACCCGTCCCGGGTGCGTAGCTGGCAGGACAGCTGTAGGAAGGTTCCCCCACACACACAAAAGAATTCCACAGCTAACTCAGCCGGAGAAGCAGATGAAAGCTGTATTTTACAAGCAGATATGGAATGCAATGAATATGTACAAAAATATACAATATTTACAATATATACAGAAATATACAGCAATGTATGTAATACAGGAAACCTTTCCCCAACCCCCCTGCGGCCAGGGGGTTCGCCTGCCCCTCCCTTCTCCCTCCCTACCTCCCCTTTTTCCCAAAAGGGTTAGAGAGAGAGAGAAAGGAAGGTAATTAAAAGGGGAAAACTTTGTTAAAGCTCAAAGCGAATGCAAAAAGTTAGTTTTCTTATCTGGTTAGAGAGGAATCGTAGAGAGAAACGAGCCAGCTCACAGCACAGGGGGAAGAAGAAGACGACTGCCGACTGACTCCCCCGACTGAAAGACTAAACAAAAAAACTGCAACTGGGTCTCACCAATGAAATTGAATTAGCATATCATTGTTTTCATTCTAATATCAAAACATTCGCCCAGAGTGTTCAGAAAGTGTCCCTTTCTTAAAGGCACAGCCTAAACCGGTCACAGATACCCAACTGTAATGGAAGGATTTTCCTGCAGTAGGAATTTTATCAAGGCAAAGGCAAAATATTCTCCTGGTTGGGGAAAAAATGGTCTTACTGGTAAGAGAGGCAATAACACAGCGCTTAACTGGCGTGTGGGAAAAAGGGAGGGGTGTACGGAGAAGAGGGGAGGAATCTGACGCAAGCAGGAAGATAGATGCCACATCAGAAATCACAAATCTTGCTAATGAAGAAGCAATAAGAAGGTGACCCTCACACTATAAAGGGCTCAGAGAGGTTTTGGTTCACTGTAAGGGTGAGAAGAGATCCTTTATTCAGGAAAACTCAGTGGATAAAGAATTGGCTTGATGGCTGCACCCATAGGGTCCATGGGTCCAAGGCCAAGTGGAGGCCAGGGACAAGTGGAGTCCCTCAGGGACCAGTCCTAGGACCAGTCTGGTTTAACATCTTTGTTGGTGACATTGACAGTGGCACTGAGGCTCCCTCAGCACCAAGATGTGTGATACAGCAGACAGCTGGAGGGAAGGGATCCATCCTGAGGGACCTGGACAGGCTGCAGATCTGGGCCCAAGCCAACCTCATGAGGTTCAACACGACCAAATGCAAGGTCCTGCATCTAGGTTGGGGCAATCCCAAGCACTGATATAGGCTGGGCAGGGCCTGGCTTGAGAGCAGCCCTGGAGAAAAGGCCTTGGGGGTACTGGTGGATGAGAAGCTCAACAGGAGCCAGCACTGAGCCCGGGCTGCAGCAAGAGAATTGTGTCCAGCAGGGCAAGGGAGGTGATTCTCTCCTTCTGCTCCACTCTGGTGAGACCCCACCTGGAGCACTGTGTCCAGTTCTGGAGCCTCTGTTACAGGAAGGATCTGGAGGTGCTGGAAGGTGTCCAGAGCAGGGGCATGAGGATGAGCAGAGGGCTGGAGCTGCTCTGCTATGGAGACAGACTGAGTTGGGGCTGTTCAGTCTGGAGCAGAGAAGGTTCCAAGGAGACCTTCTTGTGGCCTTCCAGGATATGAAGGGGCCTACAAGAAAGCTGGGGAGGGACTTTTTGGGGTGTCAGGGAGTGATAGGACAGGGAGAATTAAGAAAAAAATAGAAATGGGTAGATTCAGAGTGGATGTGAGGAAAAAGTTTCTCAGCATGAGGGTGGTGAGACACTGTTCTGAAGGGACAAGCCCCAAAACATGCCCTAACCCAGACAATGGGGTAAGCATCTCTGAATTTGCAAACCTGGACATTTCCTGGGGTCCAGATGGTCCAGATAAATGTGTTTCATGTGACGCACGTGTAACTGACCTTGTAACACACCTACGGACTGAGTATGCCTCTGGCCATGTTTGGAGTGGCTTTGTTCTATAGGTTAAGGCATCGTGTTACCCATAGACATCAACTGTCTTCAGACAGTATTCAAACAGCCAAGATGGTAAACAATTTGCTGCCTTCTTACCCAGAAAGCCACAGGAACTGACATGCTGTTGAAGTCACAGCTGAAAAGCTTGTCTTAGCAAGCAAGCTACACCTTGGCTGAACCAATATCTGCAAGGGCTTCTCCCAGTGCCCAGAAGCTGCTGCAGCGAGAGCACCAAAGGAACCCCAAGGCGCAGCCAGCGGCCAAGCACATCAGCTGTCCTGCCAGCTATGCACCCGGGACAGGTCCCTAGCAAGAGCTACTGCAGCCCGACTTGAAAGGACCTGAGGAGCTGCCCAGAGAAGCAACCTTCCTTGTACCTCCCTGTGACACGTCCCCCTGAAAACCTGCTGCTGTGAGCGGCTGATCTGCTGTAAAGTATAAAGTTCCCTCTGGTGGGAAACCGCAGATCACGGCACCTCTCTTTCCAACCTGCATCACTGTATTGGAAACTCTTGGACTTTTGCCTAAATCATTTAAACTGTCTTCATATTGCTTGTATGTGGAGTATGCTACCCACAACCAAGTATCAGAACCTGTAAATACACTCTGTTACAGTAGTGTCTGAAGATACCATAGCCGGAAATATCAAATATAAAATATAGTCATATTTCACAACAGACACTGGAACAGGTTGCCCGGGAGGTGGTAGACACCCTGTCCCTGGAAGGTTTTAAGGCCAGGCTAGAAGGAGCTCTGGACAACCTGATCTACTGTGAGGTGTCCCTGCCCATGGCTGGGGGTTGAAACTGGATGATCTTTGAGGTCCTTCCAACCCTGACAGTTCTGTGATTTCTGTGAAAAGAGCTTCTCACTTGAACAGCTGAAATGATTTCACCTCAAGACTCTCTTTGTCCTCGACAGAGCCCTAAAACCAAGTGTGTTTGATGAGCTGCTTCACAATAATGTCCTCCTAGAACACATGTGGCTGCAATTATAACCAGGTGGTGATATTTAAGCATATTGTCTTTAAATTGTATATATTTGCACTTCTCCCCCAGGAACTGCCAGTCCAGTCATACCTTCCCACATGAGTTTATTTTCCACTCTGTATCTTGTCAGGCTAAACATTTTCTTTTCAGAGCCTTAGAAGAAAAATCACCCACTGTCTATCCAGCACATTCTGCAGTGACTGTGGAGTAAGACTACACAAACACACAGCAGAGACAGAACTCCAGTCTGACATCCAAATGCAAGTATCAGCTAGACAGACACCACTCACAACTGGGAAAAGTGCTGGTGCATTGCCTTTCATCAAAACCTTTGCAGCTGTGATAGTTTCAGGCTGTGCCTTTAAGAAAGATAGCTGCAAGCTCTCTAGCTGAGTAGTTGAGTGTAAAAAGGAAAACAAGAGAGAGAATTCTAAACAAATGTCAGTGGTCAGATGAGTGGGATGTAGTTTTATGACCTTACATTCTGCTCTCATTCCCTTCTCTTCTGTCTTTCTGCTGGCATGCTGGCTGCTTCAGTGTAGGACTCTCCATCAGCAAACGAGATAAGCATTACTAGCTTTTCTAATGACGCTTTTGAACTAACTGGAATGCCCCTAACATCTCTCCTTTTCTCTTTTCTTCTAACGAACCAGAGGAGAAAGGGAGGGAGAGGCTGGTGGGACGCAGGGCAGCGTCCTCCTGCCCAAGAAGGATTTCTGTGCTGTTTTCTTCCTGTAAATACCTGTATAATAGTGTAAATACTGCATACTCTGTACATATTCATTGCATTCCATTATTGCTTGTAAAATACAGCTTCATTTGCTCCCCAGACTGCGCTCAGCAGAGCTTTTGTTGATGTGCATGCGTTAAACCATCCCAGCAGCTAGGGGAGAAGAGCTGCCAGTCAGACGATAGGAGTAGGTAATGCAAGGTGGCATTGTGTGGATCAGGGGCACAGGGGCAAGAGTAGACTATATTGTCCCCTACAGCTTCACAGTCTGAACAGCTTTGATTTGGTGAACAGCTCTCTCTCTTATTTCAGCTCTGCGGCTAAGAATCTGAAAAACACCAAACTGTGGAAGAGTAGGCTTTCAGAAAGCCTGTGAAGTTCCAGTGAAACCCAAGCCTGCTGTCAGAGTCTCAGTGCTGGAAAATCTGGGATTGCTCTCACACTGTTTCCCCTCTGCAAACCCCCATGTACTGTGGGTGAGAGTGTGCCTTGTGGTCAAATGTGATGATCAGGTCACCACCACCACCAGCACGATCCAGAAGTCATGCAGCCAAACTCCCCTAGCCACCTTCAGAAGTGGCTCACTGAGGCCACAGGGGATGGAGGGTGCTCTGGAGAGTTGCCGAGATACTAGTGGCCAGTGTTCAGGAAATTGAAATCAGTGCTCATAAAACCACTGTGATAACGTTTCTGGAAAGAGCCCACTGCACCCAACTACCCTTACTGCTGTATCCCAGTGTCATTACCACTGTACCCCAGTACTTTTACCACTGCACCCAGTAAGGTAGGAGCCAAAGCACACTGCTTTGCCTCAGAGACCGGCTGTGCTCTAGCTCTCCGGCATGGAATTATTTTGAACACCAAAATACACTCCCATTAGGAGTCAACGGCCTCTGCTTTGGCTGCACCCCTCCACACCACACACAGGACTTTGGCAAGGAAGGCTTTTTGTAGAACCAGCACTTGCAGCAAGTGCCATGAGCCATTAAAAATGCATAGCAGGCCAAGTTCCAGAGAAGCTCTACATATGTTGGTTTGTTCAATAACTCAAGAGAGCTAAGAGAGACACTGAAATCTTTCATGTGGCTCTGTGAAAGATTTCAGAGGAGGTTCCCAGAGGAACCTGCTACTGTAGGATAGTCTTTGCTTTGTAGCATCATCTTCCTTATGAGTATCCCCACAATTCCCAGCCCTCCTGGAATATAAAATACATTTTTACACTTAATGTATGGACTGTTTGGTCCCTAGGCAGGCATGACAGTACTTCTTACCGATGCTGCTGCCTTCCCTTTAGTCTAGAAGCAAGCCCTGAATGCTGGGGGCTTGCAGAGATTACCTGTAGGGCTGATGTTAAGCACCTTCGGGCACACAAGAGAAAGCACTAATAAAACAGGCAGAACTTCTCCACTCCGGAAGCATGTGCAAGCCTGGCTAATTAAGAACCGATGTGTTGCCACAGAAGTCTAGTTGAATGCCAGTTCCTAGCCACAGGTCAGTGAAAATCCCATACCAGAGCAGTTGCTGCACTTAACTTCTATTGCCTTGGCAGAAGTGGCTGGCACAGGCACACACTTCTCCAGCACAGGACCACTACGTGCCTCATGGTAGTTCATTCCCTTTGAAGTTACAAGTGGGATGATTAAATGCATTGCTCAGAAAACAGTCACAAATCTCTATGAAAAGGCTGATGTGCCTGGTTTGATGTGTAAGCACTTCTTCAGCTTTCTGTAGCATGGAATTCCCGTTTTTCTGATTGAAAGAGCAAAGAAATACAGAAAGGCAGCTTCCTGAGAGAGGAGTTCAACCATAGGACAATGTTATCTCAAGGTAGTCTAAGTAGAAATGCATGAACTATTTAAAGCAACACCACAAATAAGACTTGCTTCAGAGTGATCAGTCAGGGAGGGCTGCAAGGCAAATGCTAGCAGAAATTAGTAATTTGACTGCCAAAGATGTAGTAGCCTGTACTTTCCTAGATGGAAATTACTGGTAGGATTTAATCTTTTCCACACACCTTGAAACATGCTTTAAAGTGGACTTTTGCCTTGTCTTAACCACAGTGTTAGCAATACAATCTGTTTATTCAGAGGCCTCCTACTTCTCTCCCCTTCGAGAATGGCAGAAGAAAGAAACATTGTGCAAAATGTCTGAAGCACGACAGCGTATGTCTCAAGGCCCTGCTAACACTCAAGCTGCACTTCAGCACACTCTTTACCTAAAGCTGAGTAGCTCTCAAGACCTGTCTAATTGCATTCTCCCTCAACTTTCACCTAATACAAGCAAGAACGTTTTAGCAAAGGTTTGGGATTGTTTTTTCTATTGCAACATCTTACCCATAACAGATGTTGGGACGGCCCAGAAAGCCAATCACATCCTGGGCTGCATCAAGAGAAGTGTGGCCAGCAGGGCAAGGGAGGTGATTCTCTCCACCTACTCCACTCTGGTGAGACCCCCACCTGGAGCACTGTGTCCAGTTCTGGAGCCTCTGTTCCAGGAAGGATCTGGAGGGGCTGGAAGGTGTCCAGAGAAGGGCCATGAGGCTGAGCAGAGGGCTGGAACTGCTCTGCTATGAGGGAGTTAGGGGTTTTCAGTCTGGAGAGGAGAAGGCTCCAGGGAGATCTTATTGCATCCTTCCAGTATTTTAAGGGGGCCACAAGAAAGCTGGGGAGGGACTTTTAGGGTGTCAGGGAGTGATAGGACTGGGGGGAATGGAACAAAACTAGAAATGGGTACATTCAGATGGGATGTCAGGAAGAAGTTCTTCCCCATGAGGGTGGTGAGACACTGGCACGGGTTGCCCAGGGAGGTGGTGGAAGCCTCATCCCTGGAGGTTTTTGCAGCCAGGCTGGATGTGGCTCTGAGCAGCCTGCTCCAGTGTGAGGTGTCCCTGTCCATGGCAGGGGGGTTGGAATTGGATGATCCTTGAGGTCCATTACAACCCTGACAATTCTATGATTCTATGGCAAGCCACCATGACTGGAAATCTGTGTCCTTTAGTGTAGGTTACTGCAACTTACTAATGGCAGGGCTTATGAAGAGCAGGATTCCCAACACACTCATTTGTGCCTCTGCTGAGAAAAGGAATGATGGACAGATTTCATCTTCTCACATCACCCTTGCCAAGCAAAACACTTGAAGGATATGCAAATGTGGCTTTCTTTTGTGGCTTGTCATCACATGTTTTAAGGTATCTGGGAAGGTGTAGGGGAAGATTTGCCCTTGCTTGAGTTAGAGAAGGCCATGTTTAAATCTTTGACTTAGAAAAGAATGTAAGCATCTTGTAACTGAGGGGAAAGACTTGGCAGAATTTGGTTGGATGTACTGAAATATTCTTTTGCTATTTTAACCTACTGAATGGCTTATTTACTTGCATGCCAATAGAAAATAACCAATGAAGACGTGACACCTGTGCTTTCTGAAAGAGTTTATAACCTTGCTGCATGTTGTAATGAATGTCTTTGCCTGGTAACATCTTGGCCTGGAAGCTGTGCTTGTTGTGACACTATGGTGATCAAACTCCTGCACCATATCACTACAAATGGTGACCCCAACGTGCACCCTGAGCAACTACAGATAACGACTCCGGATTGCACCCAAAGCAACTACAGAGCATAACCAACAACAACTACTTGGCTTCACCCAGCTTGTGGAGATGGTGCTCGCTGACATCATGAAATGGTAGCCTCAAAGTTGTTGGTCCCTTATAGGACTCGCTAGAGGCCGTTTTCCGCTGGCAGGAGCGGCCAGTGGCGGTCACCAACTTCGCTTAATATAGGCATGGAAAGTGTGAGCGTTGTGAGAAACTGTTTTTAACATTTGGCTTTCACAAGGGGAATTACTGGAGACCGTGGGGCTCGATCATTGGGCTGACTGGTTGGTTATGCTCTGTATTGTGTGGGGTATTGGGAGAGAAAGGTGAAGCGCCAACATGTCTAAAGACTGGCCAGGTCAAAAGTGCAGGTTTTGTCTCAGTCCTGATGGAGAGGGGTGGGAGCGTGCTGGGGAACAGATGAATATGTATGTTTGCCGCCTATGTAAGTTCAACTCGTGTTGTTAGGGTGCGCCTCTAGCACATTCGCTCTGCGCCCAGCGCTGTGTTGCCTTTATTTTATAATGAACTGGTTCTACATTTCAGCAGTGAGCTCCTTTCTCACAGCATCCAGACATAAAAATAAAGAAAAAAAGAAACTGAAAGAAAAAACTGAGAAAAAAGAAGAAACGGAAACAATCGAAGAGCCGCGGGCTGCGGGGCGGAGGTGAGCAGCTGGGGTAATTCTGGGGGGGGGCGGGGGGCCTCTCTTTTTGGCAAGCACGTAAAGGGGAATCAGATGTCAAAAAAGAGAGCACTAATTGGAGTCTTTACTCAGATCTTGAAAAAAGGAGGTATAACTCTCTTCAACATGTTTTAGTTGTGGACAAAAGGGACACTTTAAGTGCAAAGTATGACTTGGGAAGCCCTTCAGAAACTCTTTAAGCAACATGAGCAGTCTATCACGGTACCACAGTATCACTAAGCTTGGAAGAGACCTCGAAGATCATCGAGTCCAACCTGTCACCACAGACCCCATGACTAGACCATGGCACCAAGTGCCACGTCCAATCCCCTCTTGAACACCTCGAGGGACGGTGACTCCACCACCTCCCCGGGCAGCCCATTCCAATGGCAAATCACTCTCTCAGTGAAGAACTTTCTCCTCACCTCCAGCCTAAACTTCCCCTGGCACAGCTTGAGACTGTGTCCCCTTGTTCTGGTGCTGGTTGCTAGAGAGAAGCGGCCAACCCCTTCCTGGCTACAACCACCCTTCAGGGAGTTGTAGAGAGCAATGAGGTCGCCCCTGAGCCTCCTCTTCTCCAGGCTAAACAACCCCAGCTCCCTCAGCCTTTCCTCGCAGGGCTTGTGCTCAAGGCCTCTCCCCAGCCTTGTTGCCCTTCTCTGGACACGTTCAAGTGTCTCAATGTCTTTCCTAAACTGAGGGGCCCAGAACTGGACACAGGACTCCAGGGGTGGCCTAACCAAAGCAGAGTACCGGGGCACAATGACCTCCCTGCTCCTGCTGGCCACACTATTCCTAATGCATGCACTACCTCTGATTTTCAGCAGATGCTCTTTTCAGCTGCTGAGCACTGCTCCTCTGCCACTAAAAGCACAGTGTATGATCCAGGGCTCTGGGATAAGATCAGAGCTGAGTTTTGGTACTATGCTAAGAAGGAGAGTAAGATCAGAGAAATTAAAGCAATGCCTGACTCTGAACCTACCTTGGAGAAGCAAGTGAGAAACACTGATCACCAGAGACTTTTGTATGCCCTAAGAAAGCCTGCTGTAAGTGATGTGCTAACTGCTTGCATGCATCAACATCCAGAAACTTTAGCAACAGAGGCTGTTGCAGCTTCTCCCCAGCCTTTGATGTTTCAGTGGGGACAGCGGTATGGAGCGAGGAGGAAGCAATGGCTTCTGCTCCGTCCTTCTCGAGCGTCAGAGTGGTGGTGCCAGCCACAGCAGGAGGACAAGCAGGAGGCTCAAAAACATCAATTAAGCTCAGAGTCACTGCTATCACCTCCCCTGGGACTTGCTTATCTTTGGGTGAGAATTTTACAACTTTTAGTGAACTTGGGAGACTTTCCATGTCTCCGAAGGATGCTGCAGCCCGTTCTCATGGTTCTGCGGGACCCTCCGTACCCCCAAGGGATCCTACAGTTCAACCCTGAGAGCCACCTGGAAAGCGAGCTGCTGCGGATTCGGCAAATATCCGCCCCTATCATTCCCCCCGCCCTGTGGCTAGGGTGGTTTTGCTGAGCCTGTCAGTTCCCCCTTCCTCCCGCCCCACCTTTTCTCTCTCGGTTCTCTCTCCCTTGTCTGCAAAAGCTGTGTTCTGATTTAAAGTAACACTGCTAAGTTTCGTTAGGAAAAATAGTCAACATTTTGTGAGTGCAAACCTGATATGGATAATGACTGTAGCATTAATTCTGATTGTAAGGGACTTTGGAGATTTGTTATTTTGATGCTTTTAGTAGTTAAGTTTTAATAGTAAACATAATGAACAGTGAGTACTCATGATAAGTATGTAGTAATTACAATAAGGCATATCAAGTAATAATTGATAATAATACATACGTTATGCATATGGTAATTATACTATTATAATTAGTAATTGATTATAATAGACATAGTAATTAATAATAATAAAAATAGAAGTGATAATGGGTAAATTTAAGTAGAATAAGTTATTTAACAAGTTAGAAGTTAAGTTTTTCTTCTGGTTCGAACCTTCTTTTTGTGTGTGTGCGTTACAGCATTTCAAAAGAGCTCTGTGTCATACACGTGAGGGTTGTGGTAAATAGGTTTTCATTTGAAAGAGCATTCTCTAGTTAATGCAACACCTTTTTTGTCTCTTTTTTAGACACTGATCTGATGGTTTAATTTTAACATAGTTCTTTAAGTTTTGTAGGGAGTTTTGGTATTAGCGCAAGTCAGGAGTTTGGTACGTGGATATTATCGAATGGGTTTGGGGTTTTTGTCTTTTCTTTGTATTCACAATAGCTTGGATTAAAAAAAAAGAAGAAAAACGGAGGGAAAAAAAGGGCGGGGGGGAGATGGAATTTTTGCTACATCACACAGGAGTGTAGCCTAGGAAAAGAAAAAGTCTAGGAAAGGGATGGATACTTTATCACCCACAGGCTTTAGTGCTACCAGCAAGGAAAAGCCAGCCCATGTCATGACCTGACATTCTGCAACTCAGCACTGCAATCATCTCAGCAGAAGACAGCACAAGAATCAAGAGGATGGGAAAAACAGCAGTGCCCATGAAAATGAAAATCAAAAGACCTAACGCTGATCACAATGACTGTCATGACAGTGTGAGATCAAAAGCATCAATCAGAGGCTCACTGCATGAGAAGGCCACCAGAAAACACCTGAATCGGGACTGAATATCGTGATTGATGGGGCACCATGTGGCTAAATTGGTAGCACATAAGACTCTTACTGGGAAGGTCGTGAGTTCAAGCCTGCAGTGGGCAGGAGAGTTCTCTCTGGGCAGCAATGCCCTCCCTCCTCAAGAGGGGATTGGACTTGGTGCCATGGTCTAGTCATGGGGTCTGTGGTGACAGGTTGGACTGGATGATCTTCGAGGTCTCTTCCAACCTTGGTGATACTGTGATACTGTGACTGTGATTGCTTAATTGCTGTGTGATTAGGGAATATGCTCACATGGACTGATATGTTAACTCAACAGTCTGTCATAGTTAAGTAATAATCTCAAATAGTCAAAGGGAAGGTCAAATGGATCATAGCAGAAAAGACTTTTTAATTTTAGGTTACCAAAAAACCAAAACTGGGGAACTGTGGGTATAATGTCACAAGAAAGAAGAGTTAAAGCATGTTATGTTCTCAAATTTTCATTTTTTATGTAGTTTTAAGTGTGGTTTAACAAAATCTATGGATGATATAAACATTTTGGATGCTTTAGTTAGAAGACATTTGAAAGAAAAAACAAACAACGTTAGGCCAAAGGTAGGAACAACAGGACTCAGTACTTTTCCTTAGCAAAGACATCAAGAGATCATTATGTTAGGATGAGTAAAAATAGATTATTGTGTTATGCTGAATTTTACATTGGGCAGAAGCACGAATATTCAGGATGTCATCTCTGACCCAGCAAAGGGGTCTTTTCACTCTTGCTGTCTGCCTGCAGGTATTTTGTTATCTGTGGACATAGAGCCTGAGCAGGGAGGACCTTGCTGACACTAACACTTCTATGATTCTTGACCGTCTTAGAAAAAGACAAAGGTGTAACATTCATGCCTTTGAAGTGGATTGTAAAAGACAGTGCTGGAGGCTGGGTTTGCTGTATTTGTGAGTCTTTGTATCTTAATCCCTGTGTACAATGTGTTCAGGCTAGAACTGGTATGGTTGATCAAGTTTTCTTTATTAATAAGAAAAGGGAAATGTAAGAATTGGAACTGGCAAGGTCTAAGTTCTCCTTTAGGAGAAACCTTTCTGTCTGAAAGAAGCAACTGTCTTGTTTGTGTCTTGACCATGTAAGGTAAGTGGAAAGGAATGTTATTTCAGTGTAGCTGGAAGTCTTGGTTTTTTTAACCATGTATCATGCCAGTTGTGTTAGAGTGAGCTAATTGGTACAGTTCTGAGTATTGTAACTTTTATGGGTTACAGCAGTCTGTTAGACACACTACATTACAGAATAGGGCCATGGTAGACTTCTTGTTGCTTGTCCATAGCCATGGATGTGAAGACTTTGATGGTTGTATTGTTACCAGGGTGGATACAATCTCTTACCAAAATTGAATTGTTGATTTTATTGATTGCTTTTGCTATATTGTTAATTTTACCTTGCTTGCTTTTATGTAGGCAAAGAATGTTAGAAAGGTCAAAAGTGTGGTTTTATCAGAAAAAGAAAAAGGGGGAGATGTAGGAGAAGGGTTGCTTTTGGATAGCTTTGGAACAGCTATGTTTTGCCTTTGAGGTAGGAATGCACAGCTTATCAGTAATTGAGAGAAAGAAAGAGGGAAATGTAGGGGAAGATTTGCCCTTGCTTGAGTTAGAGAAGGCCATGTTTAAATCTTTGGCTAAGAAAAGAATGTAAGCATCTTGTAACTGAGGGGAAAGACTTGGCAGAATTTGGTTGGATGTACTGAAATATTCTTTTGCTATTTTAACCTACTGAATGGCCTGTTTACATGCATGCCAATAGAAAATAACCAATGAAGACGTGACACCTGTGCTTTCTGAAAGAGTTTATAACCTTGCTGCATGTTGTAATGAATGTCTTTGCCTGGTAACATCTTGGCCTGGAAGCTGTGCTTGTAGTGACTCTATGGTGATCAAACACCTGCACCATATTAATACAGGAATGTCACTTGTAATTTTAAGGTCTGCATAAACTTTCAGTACTCCCACAGCATCCTGCAGGAAGGGGCTTCCCAGCTCAACTACCTGTTGAAAGCCACCTCATTGGCTTGCTATGAACCTCGGTCCTCTTAGGTTCATTTGATACACCTTAATTTCCATATGCTCCCCTCTGCCCACACAATCATGCAGACCTCTCACAGCTGCAAGTCATCTAATTTACACTACCAGCATCAAGTCCAGAGGAGGGCTGCAAAGATGATCCAGGGGCTGGAACACCTCTGCTCTGAGGACAGGCTGAAGGAACTGGGATTGTTCAGCCTGGAGAAGAGAAGAATCTGGGGAGACATTAGAGCTGACTACCAAGAGATGAAGCGATCCTAAAGGAAGGCTGCAGAGGGACATTTACAAGAGTGTCCATCCATAGGACAAGGGGAATGGATTGAAAATGAAGGAGAATAGGTTTAGATCGGATCTTAGGAAGAAATTCTTTGCTACAAGGTTGGCAAGAGATTGTCCAGAGACGCTGTGGATGCCCCTCCCTGGAGATGATCAAGGCCAGGCTGGATGTGGCCTTGAGGAACCTGGGCTGGTTGAGAGGTGTCCCTGCCCATGTCCATGTCCATGTCCCTGCCCTCCTAACCCTAACCCTGCCCATGGCAGGGAGGTTGGATTAGATGATCTCTAAGGTCTCTTCCAGCCTGGACTGTTCTATCATTCTATGATTCTAGAAGGGCTCACAAAATCTGATGTCGTTGCTCAATACTTTTTCAAACCTGTATGTTACATCTATGCCTCATCTTAGCTCCCATAACCCCTGGCAGCGTTGGGATGAACTGAGCCTGTACAGTTCACCAGCTGACAAAGAAAGCTTGCAAGAGTTAAGAACACTCCCTTGGGTTCATCCTATGACCCTAACTCCAGATCTAGTGTTATGCATTTCACGAAGAGTGCTACAAATTTCCAAGCTTGTTTTTTCCTTTTGCTTTCCACTTGTTTCCATCAGCCTTCCTCCTAGCCTCAAAGAGTTGGCCAAGTCTTGTAATAATTTTCAACTTTGTTGAAAACTATCACATTTACCCTGGTGAGACATGCACAACAACTACACTCCTAGCCCAGTGCAAATCAATGTGACTGCTTGCAAACAGAAACTGCCATTTGTGTGCCATACATTCTTCTGAGAGTTACAGAACAACTTGCCTGCTGCGTGAGGACTAACCCTTGCTTCAGACATAGTTAAGGTGTCAGTAACCACCTCAAGACCACCACTCCAGCACTGACCTTACTTCTTGTTTCATGAGGCTTCTCCCTTTTGGTTTGAACACCCAGCTTAGCTTTTCCAATTTCTTCCTTCTAACACCCAAACAGCAAATAACATCCTGGCTTTAAATTCAGTGCTTTGACCTAATAGCAGCTCCTTCTAGTCACGGGTTCACAGGCTCACGGGATGTCAGGGGTTGGAAGGGACCTTCACAGATCATGGAGTCCAACCCCTCTGCCAGAGCAGGACCACAGAATCCAGCACAGCTCACCCAGGAACGCATCCAGACAGGGATGGAAAGGCTCCAGAGAAGGAGATTCCACAATCTCTCTGGGCAGCCTCTTCCAGGGCTCTGTGACCCTTACAGTGAAGAAGTTCTTCCTCATGTTGAAATCTGCTCTCTACAACTACCTGAAGGGAGGTTGTAGCAGGTGGCAGTTGGTCTCTTCTCCCAGGCAACCAGCACCAGAACAAGAGGACACAGTCTCAAGCTGTGCCAGGAGAGGTTTAGGCTGGAGGTGAGGAGAAAGTTCTTCCCAGAAATAGAGATTGGCCATTGGAATGTGCTGCCCAGGGAGGTGGTGGAGTCACCATCCCTGGAGGTGTTCAAGAGGGGATTGGATGTGGCACTTGGTGCCATGGTTTAGTCATGAGGTCTGTGGTGACAGGTTGGACTTGATGATCTTTGAGGTCTCTTCCACCTTTGGTGATTCTGTGATTCAGCAATCTGAGGGCTGGGGGTCAAGAGGGAGGGGACAGGCTCTGCTCACGTGCACCCTGTGATAGCACAAGGGGCAGTGGATAGAAACTACAGCATAGGAGGTTCCACCTCAGCATGAGGAGGAACTTCTACACTCCGAGGTTCACAGAGCACTGGAACAGGCTGCCCAGAGAGGTCGTGGAGTCTTCTTCTCTGGATCCTTTCCAGCCCTGTCTGGATGTGATCCTGTGTGACCTGTGCTGGAGTCTCTGGTCCTCCTGTAGCAGGGGGTTGGACTCATTGATCTCTTTGGGTCCCTTCCAACCCCTATCATCCAGTGATCCTGTGGTTTCATTTACTATTTCCTATCCAGAGACAGTTTTGTTTTTTGTTTGTTTTTTTTTTTTTTTTTAATCTCTTTCCACCCTTTGGATTTCTTCTGTTGTTTACTTGATGACAGAAGCCTCTAGTACTAAGAACTGTTTTCCAGTGTCACTTTGGCTTGGCGGCTTCAGCGTGCTTCATCGCATGTGCTGTCAGGCTGCTCAGGTGCTTCGTTCCTGCCACCCAGAAATGTGTGGCATGACTCAGAATCTGAAGCGGTGATTAATGTACTTCTTCTGGACTCTTGGTGTGGTGATGGCTGGTTGGAATGTTTTATTCTGTTAGTGCAAAATGAGCCAGTTCTGGAAGAGTTATTGCTGGTTGCAGGGCTTAGGCTGGGACCTGGCACCAGCTGCAGTGGAGGAAACAATGCACCTGAAGGAAAAGGAGAAACCCACAGAATGAACCATATATAAAACCTTAGGTACTACTATTGCAAGCCACTGAGCTATTCAGTTGCTGAACATGAAATGAAATGTGAGTGGCATATCACATGAATACAATACAATACAATACAATAAACCAGGTTGGAAGAGACCTTCAAGATCATCACATCCAACCTATCAAACAATCCAACCCACCTAAACAACTAAACCATGGCACTAAGCACCCCATCCAGTCTCCTCCTGAACACCTCCAATGAAGGTGACTCCACCACCTCCCCCGGGCAGCCCATTCCAATGGGCAATCACTCTCTCTGTGTAGAACGTCTTCCTAACATCCAGCCTAAACCTGCCCTGGGTGCAGCCTGAGACTGTGTCCTCTTGTTCTGGTGCTGGTTGCCTGGGAGAAGAGACCAACCCCCACGTGTCCACAACTTCCCTTCAGGTAGTTGTAGAGAGCAATAAGGTCATCCCTCAGTCTCCTCTTCTCCAGGCTAAGCAACCCCAGCTCCCTCAGCCTCCCCTCACAGGGCTTGTGCTCCAAACCCCTCACCAACTTTGTTGCCCTTCTCTAGACACCCTCCAGCAAGTCAACATCCTTCCTAGACTGAGGGGCCCAGAACTGGACACAGGACTCAAGATATGGCCTAACCAGTGCAGTGTACAGGGGCAGAATGACCTCCTGCTCCTGCTGGCCACACTCTTCCTGATGCAGGCCAGGATGCCATTGGCCTTCTTGGCTGCCTGGGCACACTACCATTAACCAAACCCCCCAAGTCCCTCTCTGCCTGGCTGCTCTCCAGCCACTCTGACCCCAGCCTGTAGCACTGCCTGGGGTTGCTGTGGCCAATGTGCAGAACCCGGCACTTGGATGTGTTCAATCTCCTGCCCTTGGACTCTGCCCATCTGTCCAGCCTGTCGAGGTCCCTCTGCAAAGCCTCTCTGCCCTCCAGCAGATCAACTCCTGCCCCCAGCTTGGTGTCGTCTGCAAATTTACTGATGATGGACTCAATGCCCTCATCCAGATCATCAAGAAAGATGTTAAAGAGCATGGGGCCCAGCACTGATCCCTGGGGCACACCACTAGTGCCTGGCTGCCAGCTGGATGTGGCACCATTCACCACCACTCTCTGGGCTCGGCCCTCCAGCCAGTTCCTAACCCAATGCAGTGTGCTCCTGTCCAAGCCATGGGCTGACAGCTTGGCCAGGAGTTTGCTGTGGGGGATGGTGTCAAAGGCCTTGCTGAGGTCCAGGTAGACCACATCCACAGGCCTCCCCACATCCAGCAGGCAGTCACCTGATCATAGAAGGAGATCAGGTTGGTCAGGCAGGACCTGCCCCTCCTAAATCCATGCTGGCTGGGCCTGATCCCTTGGCCATCCTGTAAGTGCTGTGTGATTGCACTCAAGATGACCTGCTCCATAATCTTGCCTGACACTGAGGTCAGGCTGACAGGCCTATAATTCCCTGGCTCCTCCTTCTGGCCCTTCTTGTGGATGGGCACCACGTTGGCAGCTTCCAGTCTTCTGGGACCTCTCCAGTGAGCCAGGACTGTTGAAAAATGATGGAGAGCGGGTTGGCAGCTCATCTGCCAGCTCTCTCAGCACCCTAGGATGGATCCCATCCGGTCCCATGGCCTTGTGGGGATCCAAGCAGCTGAGGAGCTCTCTAATTATCTCCTTCTGGAACAAAGGGGAACTATGCTGCTCCCTGGCTCCTTCTGCCAGCTCTGCAGGCCAGCTGTCTGGAAGCCGTTCTGTCCTGCTAGTAAAAATTGAGGCAAAGAAGGTGTTAAGTACCTCTGCCTTTTCCTCATCCTTGGTTACAACGTTCCCCTCTGTGCCCACCAAGGAGTGGAGCTTGTCCTTGCCCTTCCTCTTGCTATTAATATATTTATAGAAGGACTTTTTGTTGTCCTTCACAGCAGAGGCCAGTCTGAGCTCCAAATGTGCTTTTGCCTCCCTAATTTTCTTCCTACATGAAAGTGCAAAGAAGTAAATCATTATCTCTTCACTGCAATGGAAATTTACAGACAAACTGTAAGCTCTTACATGGATATGTGGTGAAACACAGGTTCACTTCTGGGTTAGCCTGAGTTCAGCTGATGCTGTCTTGAATGCCACCAAAGTGTCTCAGCAATGATCATTTTTAATAAAAACAGTACTCTAGGCCACACCTTGAGTCCTGTGTCCAGTTCTGGGCTCCTCAGTTTAAGAAGGATGTTGAGTTGCTGGAGGCTCAGGGGAGACCTTATTGCTCTCTACAACTACCTGAAGGAGGTTGTAGCCTGATGGGGGTTGGTCTCTTCTCCCAGGCAACCAGCACCAGAGCAAGAGGACACAGTCTCAAGCTGCACCAGGGGAGATTTAGGCTGGATGTTAGGAAGAAGTTCTTCATAGAGAGAGAGATTGGCCAGTGGAATGTGCTGCCCAGGGAGGTGGTGGAGTCACGATCACTGGAAGTGATGAAAATGTGACTGGATGAGGCACTTGGTGCCATGGTTTAGTTGATTAGATGATGTTGGGTGATAGGTTGGACTTGATGATCTCAAAGGTCTTTTCCAACCTCTTCTCTTCTCTTCTCTTCTCTTCTCTTCTCTTCTCTTCTCTTCTCTTCTCTTCTCTTCTCTCTTCTCTTCTCTTCTCTTCTCTTCTCTTCTCTTCTCTTCTCTTTCTCTTCTCTTCTCTTCTCTTCTCTTCTCTTCTCTTCTCTTCTCTTCTCTTCTCTTCTCTTCTCTTCTCTTCTCTTCTCCTCTCTTCTCTTCTCCTCTCTTCTCTTCTCCTCTCTTCTCTTCTCCTCTCTTCTCTTCTCCTCTCTTCTCTTCTCCTCTCTTCTCTTCTCCTCTCTTCTCTTCTCTTCTCTCTTCTCTTCTCTTCTCTTCTCTTCTCTCTCTTTCTCTTCTCTTCTCTTCTCTCTCTTCTCTTCTCTTCTCTTCTCTTCTCTTCTCTTCTCTTCTCTTCTCTTCTTCTCTCTTCTTCTCTTCTCTTCTCTTCTTCTCTTCTCTTCTCTTCTCTTCTCTTCTCTCTTCTTCTCTTCTCTTCTCTTCTCTTCTCTTCTCTTCTCTTCTCTTCTCTTCTCTTCTCTTCTCTTCTCTTCTTCTCTTCTCTTCTTTCTCTTCTCTTCTCTTCTCTTCTCTTCTCACCAGTGCAGTGTACAGGGGCAGAATGACCTCCCTGCTCCTGCTGGCCACACTGTTCCTGATGCAGGCCTCAATGCCTTTGGCCTTCTTGGCTGCCTGGGCACACTGCAGGCTCATGTTCAGCCTACCATCGACCAGTACCCCCAGGTCCCTCTCTGCCTGGCTGCTCTCCAGCCACTCTGACTCCAGCCTGTAGCACTGCATGGGGTTGTTGTTATGCTCTGTGAGGATGGGAGGCATCCCTTCTGACACTGTATGTGTTCAATGTGTGTGAGAGTCTGCAAATGAAGGAGGCTAAAATATGGCCATTTCTTTGTGAAACTTCTGCTCAACCAGAGAGTGACAAACTATGGCCAATGAGATACACCTACCAGTGGGTTGGGAACTGGCTGGAGGGCCGGGCCCAGAGAGTGGTGGTGACTGGTGTCACCTCCAGCTGGAGGCCAGTCATCAGTGGCATCCCCCAGGGATCAGTGCTGGGCCCCATCCTATTCAATGGCTTCATTGATGATCTGGATGAGGGCATTGAGACAGTCATCAGCAAATTTGCAGATGACACCAAGTTAGGAGCAGATGTTGGTCAGTTAGAGGATGGAAGGGCTCTGCAGAGGGACCTCGACCGACTGGACAGATGGGCGGAGTCCAATGGGATGGAATTCAACAAGTCCAAGTGCCGGGTGCTGCACTTTGTCCACAACAACCCCATGCAGAATTACAGGCTGGGGTCAGAGTGGCTGGAGAGCAGCCAGACAGAGAGGGACCTGGGGGTGCTGATTGACAGCTGCCTAAACATGAGCCAGCAGTGTGCCCAGGTGGCCAAGAAGGCCAACGGCATCCTGGCCTGCATTAGGAATAGTGTGGCCAGCAGGAGCAGGGAAGTCATTGTGCCCCTGTACTTTGCATTGGTTAGGCCACACCTTGAGTCCTGTGTCCAGTTCTGGGCCCCTCAGTTTAAGAAGGACATCGAGACACTTGAACATGTCCAGAGAAGGGCAACAAGGCTGGGGAGAGGCCTTGAGCACAGCCCTGTGAGGAGAGGCTGAGGGAGCTGGGGTTGTTTAGCCTGGAGAAGAGGAGGCTCAGGGGCGACCTCATTGCTCTCTACAACTACCTGAAAGGTGGTTGTAGCCAGGAAGGGGTTGGCCTCTTCTCCCTAGCAACCAGCACCAGAACAAGGGGACACAGTCTCAAGCTGCACCAGGGGAAGTTTAGGCTGGAGGTGAGGAGAAAGTTCTTCACTGAGTCATTCGCCATTGGAATGTGCTGCCCGGGGAGGTGGTGGAGTCGCCGTCCCTGGAGGCGTTCAACAGGGGACTGGATGTGGCACTTGGTGCCATGGTCTAGTCATGAGGTCTGTGGTGACAGGTTGGACTCGATGATCTTCGAGGTCTCTTCCAACCTTGGTAACACTGTGATACTGTGATACTGTCTTCCTGGCTTTGTCAAGACTGGGCTAGCTCTTCCATCTGCCAGATCTCATCACCAGCTGAATGTTCCCACGAACTTTCTTTGGATGCCCTACCATTTTCTAGAGGAAATGTGGTTTAAGCCTGCAGAGTTGTTACTTTAAATGAGGCTGTAATTGAGAAACCAAGTGATTTTCCAGTCATGCCAGCTGCAAACACCAGACCAGTTGTAGTTTATTTAGTGTTTTTTGGTGCCATTGCCCAGCTCCAGCTTTTGAAATCCATAGTTAGGTTGAGAATCAAACAGCTGTTTTGGAAGACATGAAAAGATGTAGTATTTGTGCCTTTGTTAGTCATTTCCCAAAGAGAGAGGCTGATAGCTCCTATCTCACAGGGAAGCAACAAAGTAAACCACACCCACCTAGAGTAATGCCTCCAGTTCTGGAGCCCCTATTACAAGAGGAACATGGATATGCTGGAAGGTGTCCAGAGAAGGGCCACGAGGATGAGCAGAGGGCTGGAGCACCTCTCCTGTGAGGACAGACTGAAGGAGTTGGGGCTGTTCAGTCTGGAGAAGAGAAGGCTCCCAGGTGACCTCATTGTGGCCTTCCAGTATCTGAAGGGGGCCTACAGGAAGGCTGGGGAGGGACTTCTCTGGTTCTCAGGTAGTGATAGGACTAGGGGGAATGGAATGAAGCTGGAGGTGGGGAGATTCAGGCTGGACATGAGAAGGAAGTTCTTCACTATGAGAGTGGTGAAGCCCTGGAATGGGTTGTCCAGGGAGGTGGTTGAGGCCCCGTCCCTGGAGGTGTTTAAGCCCAGGCTGGACGAGGCTCTGTCCAGCCTGATCTAGTGTGAGGTGTCCCTGCCCATGGCAGGGGGGTTGGAACTCGATGATCCTTGTGGTCCCTTCCAACTCTGACTGATTCTGTGATTATTTTAGGGTACCAAGGTAGCTGCATTATGGCAGCTGCAAAAGTACCGTGGATTTTAGGCTAGAGTTAAAACTGAGAGTAGTCAAAAGTTTCTATTTCAATGCTTTCTGGGGCTGAGCCTGCTCTGTGTTAAATTATATTGTATGGTGCTACACTCAGCCTAATCTTTCTCTGGGACAAAAATAACTGTGAAGATGCTACAGAGTGTCTGGCCTGCATATAATTACATGCTGACTTGGAACGAAAAGATTGCATTTCTCCTTCCAAGGAGTCCTCAGTTGGAGGATTGGAGTAAATCTGCTCATATTCAGGCTGAAATTACAGAGGAGTTTTGTTAGGAAAGGAAGCCTGTCCTCTCCATGCTGGTTGGGAAAGGGAGTGGGAGATATCTATGATCAGGCCTCTTCTTCTTTTCCATCTAGCAGAGGTGGCAACTAAGACAAAACTATCTAACAACAATGAAGAGGAGACCGAAGCGATCTGCAAGGTGAGCCTTCACATGATGGGATAGAATCATACAGTCATAGAATCAACAAGGTTGGAAAAGACCTCAGTGATCATCAATCCAACCTGTCACCACAGACCTCATGACTACTAGACCATGGCATCAAGTGCCACGTCCAATCCGCTCTTGAACACCTCCAGGGATGAGGACTCCACCACCTCCCTGGGCAGCACATTCCAATGGCTAACAACTCTCTCTGTGAAGAACTTTCTCCTCACCTCGAGTACTGGAAGGCTGCTCTACGGTCTCCCCAGAGTCACCTTTACCCCAGGCTGAACAGCCCCAACACTCATAGCCTGTCCCTACAGGGGAGGTGTTCTGACCAGCTCCAACAGTGATATGTCCTTCTTATGCCTGGGGGCATCAGAACCAGACGCACTGCTCCAGGTGGGGGAGCAGAGCAGAGGGATAGAATCACCTCCCTTGTCCTGCTGGTCACACTTCTTTTGCTGGAGCCCAGGATATGATGAAGCAAAGTAAAAGGAAAGCTGAGGCTAAGTGTCAGGAGAGAGATTCCAAACAGAACTTGAGGAAGAGCTCCTTGCCGGGGTGACGTAAAGACAAAGCATGCTGCTGCCTGTTTCGCGGGGGCAGGAAATCGCTGTCTGTCTGTGGAGGTGAGTCAGAAATAGTTGATTTGCTCAACAAGATTTCATTAGTGTGTGCTTAAAAAGAAATAATTGTAGGCTTTATAAATATTCTATTTCTTCCTTCTAAAGATGTCATTTCAGAAAAGCCCAGAGCCTAGGGTGCGTGTGGAACAAAGGTGACTCTGAATGCGTTTGCACAGGTGTTCTGAAGGTCACACAAGATTTATGGTGCCAAAGGCAGGA
This sequence comes from Picus viridis, assembly GCA_033816785.1. NCBI lineage: Eukaryota > Metazoa > Chordata > Aves > Piciformes > Picidae > Picus > Picus viridis. Next base: position 4,359,899 of record CM066568.1, read on the forward strand.
GTTCTAATTGGCTGCTTGCCCATCTCTCAACCCCCACATGAAAAACAAACCTATCACAGAATCACCAAGGTGGGAAAAGACCTCAGAGATCAAGTCCAACCTGTCACCCAACACCTCATGGCTAACTAAAGCATGGCTTCAAGTGCCACGTCCAATCCTTTTTGAGCACCTCCAGGGACAGTGACTCTACCACCTCCATGGGCAGCACATCCCAATGGCCAGTCTCTCTTTCTAGGAAGAACTTTCTCCTCACCTCCAGCCTAAACTTCCCCTGGCACAGCTTGAGACTGTGTCCTCTTGTTCTGGTGCTGGTTGCCTGGGAGAAGAGGCCAGCCCCTTAGAGTCCAGGGTGGAGAGATCTGACCCCGTATCAGACACATGAATTCTGTGCCCCCAGGCACCCCCTGCAATCCTTGTGCTGGGGAGAGGGGCAGTATTTGGGAGGTATTTTCCCTCTTCCTTTTTCTTCAGGAACAAGTTCTATCCCAGTTGATCTCCCAACACCTTATGCAGGATTTGCATTCTGCCATGATTGCAATAACACACAACACATTAATGAGAGGGAAACAACAGCTGCACACAAAGCCACTTCATGGACCCACCAGCACTGCATGAGGGGAAGGCCCTGACCTGGTCCTACACTCATTCAAACCAACATTATGCTCTTTTCCAAAAGGTCTATCTTCTCACCTCCCTCCTTTGCCAGTCCCAGTAGTGCAATGGCCCACATCTCAATATTGCCTCTTAAAAAGAGCTCTTCTCCAAGCAGATCTGAGGGCAGAAGTGGAGGATTCTGCTCTTTCAGGCCTAGGTTCACTAGTGATTCTACAGTCTTCCATCTGCACAATGGCTACAGGTTCTTTCTCACCCCTGCTTGGATGGATCTTCTCGCATCACCCTGAGCAGGGGCTGTGATGTATTAACCACATAAGCATAAAACTACAGAGAGCTGTCCTTCTTTATCTTGACTCCAGCTGTAGAGTCATGAAAGCTTTGCTGGGGAATATTTAACTCTCTGCTTTCCTCACAGTGTTTTTTTTTGAACACTCTACTGAGAATGACCCAGTGTCAGGATGCAGAGGGACAGAAGTCAGTCTGTATCCCCTGGGCTGAAAGGTTACTACTGAATTAACAAAGTTGTCTTTGTGCATAACTATATATAGCAATCATGTGCTTGTAGCTCTTGATGATTCCTTCATCTGTTTCAACAACCACCAGTTATAAATAAATTAATTAATTAAATGTCTGTGAAACTCCTCTCTGATGCAGTTATAAACACAGCACTGGAGAGCTTGTGTAAAATGCTGCTGCTGGGTTGTGGGGTTTGTCTCATTGGTTGGTTGGTTTGCTTTGTGTGTTTGTTTTTCCAAACAAGAGCATATCCTTCTCAGGGAGAAATTCAACAAGGACAAGTGTTGATTCTTTTAGAATCATAGAATCAATAAGGTTGGAAGAGACCTCAGAGATCATCAAGTCCAACCTGTCACCACAGACCTACTGACAACTAAACCATGGCTCCAAGTGCCACATCCAGTCCCTTTTTGAACACCTCCAGGGATGGTGACTCCACCACCTCCCTGGGCAGCACATCCCAATGGCCAATTACTCTGTCTGGGAAGAACTTTCTCCTCACCTCCAGCCTAAACCTCCCCTGGCACAGCTTGAGACTGTGTCCTCTTGTTCTGGTGCTGGTTGCCTGGGAGAAGAGACCAACCCCCACCTGGCTGCAGCCTCCCTTCAGGGAGTTGTAGAGAGCAAGAAGGTCTCCCCTGAGCCTCCTCTTCTGCAGGCTAAGCAACCCCAGCTCCCTCAGCCTCTCCTCACAGGGCTGTGCTTCAGACCCCTCCCCAGCCTTGTTGCCCCTTGCACCTGGGAAAGAGCTACCCTATGGATCAGTACAGGTTGGGGACTGTTGGAGAGCAGAGAAGGGGAGTCCTAGTGGATGGAAGGTTGACCGTGAGCCAGCAATGTGCTCTTGTGTCCAAGAAGGCCAATGCCATTCCGGGGTGCATTAGAAGGGCTGCGGTTAGCAGGTCAAGAGAGGTTCTTCTGCCCCTTTACTTTGCCCTGTTGAGGCTGCATATGGAATATTGTGTCCAGTTCTGGGCCCCTCAGTTCAAGAAGGACCTCAGGGAACTGCTTGAAAGATTCCATCACAGAGCCACAAAAATGATGAAGGGAGTGGAACACCTTCCTTATGAGGAGAGACTGAGGGAGCTGTAGCTCTGTAGCTTCAAGAGGAAGAGACTGAGAGGTGACCTCATTCATGTTGATAAAGATGTGCAGTTAGTGCCCAGAGGCTGGAGCCAGGCTCTGCTGGGTGATGCCCAATGACAGCACAAGGAGCAATGGTGGAAGCTGAGGCATAGGAAGTTCCACAGAAATAGGAGGAAAGATTTTTTTCCCTTTGAGTATGACAGAGCACTGAAACAGGCTGCCCAGGGAGTCTTCTCTGGAGATATTCAGGACCTGCCTGGAGGCATTCCTCTGTGACCTGCTCTAGGTGATGCTGCTCTGGCAGGGGAGTTGGACTGGATGAGCTTTCAAGGTCCCTTCCAGCCCCTAGCACTCTGTGAACCTGTGAGATATGTGACCCCTTTTTACAAAGTTATTCCAAGGTACTGCAGACATAGTGATACTTTCATCTTCCTGAAAATGACCTAGGTGGAAAATCAGCTTGAATTAAACTAGCCTTTGTTTGGGGAGGGGGGAAGATTTTCCCAATATTCTCTCCCTAACCATTTCAATGTGTCTGCCTGTGCAACAAAGTCCATAGTTATCTCTATTTCTATATTCACATACACAAAAGTACAAACAAAATCTGCGTGTATAAGACCACTGTGTAAAGCACTTGAATGCCACTGTTACTCAGGAATGCTCTCTCTTTTCTCTGCAATAAGGTTACTTAGTTCTGCAGCAGTTTATCCTCACAGCCTACCCTCTGAATGGGAGGGCGTTGGGATCCACTTAGTTAACTTGCCTGTAGTCATCTCTTTAGACATTTGTAATGTACTCCCCAAACACTGGAAAAATGCAATTACATATTATAGAACTGCATATCATTAGTGGCCAGAAGCCAGGCTGCTTTTCAGGGGAATTCATCACAGCTTAAGACTGGCTGGTTTCATCCACAGCTAGATTATAAAGCCTCCAAGGAACACTAAGTTCATAGAATCATAGAATCAATAAGGTTGGAAAAAACCTCAGACATCATCAAGTCCAACCTGTCACCACAGACCTCATGACTACTAAACCACGGCACCAAGTGCCACGTCCAATCCCCTCTTGAACGCCTCCAGGGATGGTGACTCCACCACCTCCCTGGGCAGCACATTCCAATGGCAAATTACTCTTTCTGGGAAGAACTTTCTCCTCACCTCCAGCCTCAACTTCCCCTGGCACAGCTTGAGACTGTGTCCTCTTGTTTGGTGCTGGTTGCCTGGGAGAAGAGGCCAACCCCTTCCTGGCTACAACCACCCTTCAGGTAGTTGTAGAGAGCAATTAGGTCACCCCTGAGCCTCCTCTTCTCCAGGCTAAGCAACCCCAGCTCCCTCAGCCTCTCCTCACAGGGCTGTGCTCAAGGCCTCTCCCCAGCCTTGTTGCCCTTCTCTGGACACGTTCAAGTGTCTCAATGTCCTTCTTAAACTGAGGGGCCCAGAACTGGACACAGTCCTCAAGGTGTGGCCTAACCAGTGCTGAGTACAGGGCACAATGACCTCCTTGCTCCTGCTGGCCACAATATTCTTTACATAGGCCAGGATGCCATTGGCCTTCTTGGCCACCTGGGCACACTGCTGGCTCATGTTCAGCCGGATGGCAATCAGCACCCCAGACTTTAGGCACTTTGAGGGCATCAGAAGGAGGAAGATTTACTCTGGCCTCAGAGAGAGAAATGAAGAAATGAGAGAAGTGTCGACATCATACTTGCCTTGGTTCTGACTGACTTTGTGAGAGGCATCAGAAGGATTCCGTGACGGCAAAAGGCCACTCTGAGTTGTCACCTGCCGTGGTTTAGAGCAAGACAGATTTGCTCTTTCACCTCTTTCAAATGGAACAAGAGAAAGCCACTCACACAAAAGCTTGGGTAGGATTGGAAAGTTCAAATGGAAGTCATAGAATCATAGAATTGTCAGGGTTGGAAGGGACCTCAAGGATCATCCAGTTCCAACCCCACTGCCATGGGCAGGGACACCTCACACTACAGCAGGTTGCTCACAGCCACATCCAGCCTGGCCTTCAAAACCTCCAGGGATGAGGCTTCCACCACCTCCCTGGGCAACCTGTGCCAGTGTCTCACCACCCTCACGGGGAAGAACTTCTTCTTACCATCCAATCTGAATGTACTCACTTCTAGTTTTGCTCCATTCCCCCTAGTCCAGTTCTGGGCCCCTCAGTTTAGGAAAGATGCTGCTCCAGGACTAATTGGCAGCATTGCCAAGGCCAACACCATGCCTCACTCCCCCACCAAGAGAGATAAGAGCCTGGGCATCCTTCCCAGGAGGACAGAGGGAGGGGAAAGTAAAGAAAAGTGACTGTGCAGCCAGTTTATAGTGATACAGGACCTATGGGAATGAAATGCATCTTCCAGTCCAACTCCTGGAGACTCTGCCCCCTCTGGGGGTCTGTAACTTTGTGGTTCTTAAAGCCACCCACAGCTTCAAGCAGCCACATCACCTCACCAGTTTCCAAATGGCAACTGATGTCATGGCTAGTCAGTGTGTGAAGAGGAAAAGCTGGTGAGGAAAATGGATGAAGCTTCTATTGCTGATGCTCAACTTGTTGAGCACGAGTTGTAGAGGCTGCTTCTTGGTCTGACTTTAAAAGCAGAGAGCAAGTAGTGAGGACCAGGGGTGTGGATGGCTGGGTGAACTGCAGCCTGTATTTTGCTTCTGGTAGCCTCACAAAGGGCAGCTGTCGTGATAGGCTTTGCCTTTTCACATGCATCAAGAGAAGTGTGGCCAGCAGGTCGAGGGAGGTGATTCTCCCCCTCTACTCAGCTCTGGTGAGACCCCACCTGGAGTACTGCATCCAGTTCAGGAGCCCCTATTCCAAGAGGGATCTGGAGGTGCTGGAAGGTGTCCAGAAAAGGGTCATAATTCCGAATAGAATAGAATAGAATAGAATAGAATAGAATAGAATAGAATAGAATAGAATAGAATAGAATAGAATAGAATAGAATAGAATAGAAGGATGATCAGAGGGCTGGAGCACTTCTCCTGTGAGGACAGACTGAAGGAGTTGGGGCTGTTCAGTCTGGAGAAGAGAAGGCTCCCAGGTGACCTCATTGTGGCCTTCCAGTATCTGAAGGGGGCCTACAGGAAGGTTGGGGAGGGACTTCTCTGGTTCTCAGGTAGTGATAGGACTAGGGGGAATGGAATGAAGCTGGAGGTGGGGAGATTCAGGCTGGGCATGAGAAGGAAGTTCTTCCCCATGAGAGTGATGAAGCCCTGGAATGGGTTGTCCAGGGAGGTGGTTGAGGCCCCGTCCCTGGAGGTGTTTAAGCCCAGGCTGGATGAGGCTCTGTCCAGCCTGATCTAGTGTGGGGTGTCCCTGCCCATGGCAGGGTGGTTGGAACTGGATGATCCTTGTGGTTCCTTCCAACCCTGACTGATGCTATGATACTATGATACTCTGCACAATTCATGCTGCCCCTCTGCAGTCTGCTCTCTCTCACTCTTTCAGCAGGCACATTTCTACTGCACGAAGAGCCCTGACAGCAGTTCTGCTGAGAAGGTGATCTAATGAGATAGTCAGCAAAGCTCTCTTGAGAGCTGAGAACCAGTGACAAAGCCAACAAAATGAAGGGTTGCCATACCTCTGCAAAATAAAAAGTCAGGCTCATCAATCTTTTGCTATCAAAACACTCTCATAGATGCAAATCTCTTCAGTTGCTTTTGTGAAGCTGTTTCAGTGAACCATGATAAATGCCAGAGAGTAGATGAGGGTAGCAGCAGGAAATAGGTGGTGAATTCAAAGCACATCTACATTTCACAGAGACCCAGTGAAGCTACCTGACCAGAGTCTGGCTGGAGTACAGGCTGCAAAGAACTACCCTGAGAGATCAATGTTGTGGATGTAGCTGTAGAACTGTGGTAGCTTTGTTTCCCCTAATCTGCCTCCTTAATATTAAGGAATCACCTGAATACATTACCATTTTTTAGGCAGCATGAATAGAACCTCTCACAAAATACATATTTCTATTCATTTTGCTTTGGCTTGCCTTCAGCTAACCAAAAACTGTTTCAGATGAAAGCACATAGCCAGCTGCTGATGTCAGAAAAACCCTCTGTTTAACAATGACTAAGAAACAGCATTCCCAGCACATGGAGCTGCAGCAGTTCTGAGTGCAGGAAGACAAAAGCGAAGCCATCGGCACCATTTTCCTTCTTTGTCCAGGTGGCCAAGAGGGCCAATGGCATCCTGGCCTGCAGCAGGAATAGTGTGGACAGCAGGAGCAGGGAAGTCATTGTGCCCTGTCCTCAGCACTGGTTAGGCCACACTTTGAGGACCAGTTCTGGGCCCCTCAGTTTAGGAAAGATGTTGACTTGCTGGAAGGTGTCCAGAGAAGGGCGACAAAGCTAGGGAGGGGTCTGGAGCACAGCCCTGTGAGGAGAGGCTGAGGGAGCTGGGGTTGCTTAGCCTGGAGAAGAGGAGGCTCAGGGGAGACCTTATTGCTCTCTACAACTCCCTGAAGGGAGGCTGTAGCCAGGTGGGGGTTGGTCTCTTCTCCCAGGCAAGCAGCACCAGAACAAGAGGACACAGTCTCAAGCTGCACCAGGGGAAGTTAAGGCTTGAGGTGAGGAGAAAGTTCTTCCTAGAAAGAGTAATTTGCCATTGGAATGTGCTGCCCAGGGAGGTGGTGGAGTCACCATCCCTGGAGGTGTTTAAAAAGAGACTGGATGAGGCACTTGTTGCTATGGTTTAGTAGTCATGAGGTGTTGGGTGACAGGTTTGACTTGATGATCTTTGGGGTCTCTTCCAACCTTGGTGATTCTGTGATTCTGTAGAGCCCAGCTGAGTTGCCATTGCAGAGTTCAATCAGCTCAGCTGGTCAGAGAGGTGTTTTGCACTGTAATTTGATTTACTTCCTCTCCTGTTGGCAGGAGACATGAATAACATTTTGAAAACCCCATGAAATTTGGAAGTAATATTCTGGACCTTCAAAATGCATAACTCCTCAAATGTAGGTGGATGGGTCTGCAAGTTTGTTTTCTCAAGTAACAAATGACACAGGAATATTGTTTTGTCACTCAGCTTTATTTTATGACTTGTCCTAAATTATTTATCTATCCAGGAGCTACCCTGGCAAATATTCAAACATGTGTTCAGGAAATCCAAATGAACTAACTAAGTGAAGGATGATCTTTCCTCTCTTCCCATTTCCTCCAACAAGCTACTTCACATGATTCAAATGGGGGAAAAAATCCTCTTCTTTTAGGTTGTTTTATTGACCTCTTTGGGTGCATACCAGGGAGAGATCATTGCAATGCACTCATTGCTGAGAGCCAGCTCTGAAAGCAGCCATCAAAAGGGCATGTGGGAATGTACCTGGGTTTCTCAGGGTGCTTTAAAAACTAATCCTGCAGGAGAAGGTTAACATCCTTATTTAAACATCTTCAGGCCTGAAACTATTTATCAAAAGCTGTACATCGTCCCCTTTCCAGGCACTACCAAGAATGCTTGGCCCTTCCCTTCAGGCAGGTCCTGCCTGACCAAACTGATCTCCTTCCATGCCCAGGTGACTGCCTGGTGGATGTGGGGAGGCCTGTGGATGTGGTCTACCTGCACCTCAGCAAGGCCTTTGACACCGTCCCCCCAGCAAACTGCTGGCCAAGGTGTCTTCCCTGGCTTGGACACAGCACTCTGAGCTGAGTTAGGAACTGGCTGGAGGCTGAGCCCAGAGAGTGGTGGTGAATGGTGCCACATCCAGCTGCCAGCCAGGCACTAGTGGTGACCCCCAGGGATCACTGCTGGGCCCCATCCTGTTCAATAGCTTTATTGATGATCTGGATGAGGGCATTGAGTAAGTTTGTAAGTAACATCAGTAAGTTTGCAGACAACACCAAGCTGGGGGCAGGAGTTGATCTGCTGGAGGGTAGGAGAGCTCTGCAGAGGGACCTCGACAGGCTGGACAGATGGACAGAGGCCAAGGGCAGGAGATTGAACACATCCAAGTGCCGGGTTCTGCACATTGGCCACAGCAACCCCAGGCAGTGCTACAGGCTGGGGGCAGAGTGGCTGGAGAGCAGCCAGGCAGAGAGGGACCTGGGAGTGCTGGGTGCTGGATGCAGAACTCCCCTGCAGCATCTTCCCCTGTAAAGGTTGCAAGCACTTTCCCCTATCTCGCTTCTGATTCCAACAGTTTGGTTTTTCCCAGAAGGCAGTTCCATATCCTAAAGAGTCCTTTGGGGCATCCAGCAGTGCAACTGCCACTGAGGTTCTAAAGGGAAAGTGATTTGAGTTTGTTCCCACAATGCAGCAAAAGTGCCTCTTCTTGACCCATTATTTTCTCCAGGGCTTGCCTTCTCTACTCTCCTTCTAAAGCCTTTTCATTAAACTTGGGAAGTGACCTGCTGACCCCAGTTCCTCTGTCATGATTATTTTATCTCTCTGAGCTATTTTGTGCTACTTCTGCAGAGCAAAACAATCCGGAGTTGCTCAAAGAGTTAGTGGAGAAAGGGTTTGGGTGAGTTAGGAGTATGGAAATTTTCTGCCCTGGGCTTTGAACTCTGTTCAGTTTACATCGTTGCTAGCATGTGAATCCAGATATCAGTACTGCTTGGACCTGGATCTTGTGGGAAAATATTGATCTGAAAAGGATCCAAATCTGAGGGATGTTCAGACCTAGCATTTCAGAACAGCTCATAGGAGATACACATTCCAGCTGTAACATCCAAACCTTTGTACTCCAACTACTTTCTGCAGGTTTGAATCCTTTTCTGACACTACAAGTGTTGAAAACTGTGGGGCAGTCCCAAGCACAGATACAGGCTGGGCAGGGACTGGATTGAGAGCACCCCTGAAGAAAAGGATCTGGGGGTGCTGGGGGCTGAGAAGCTCAACAGGAGCCAGCAGTGAGCACTTGCAGCCCAGAAAGCCAACCAGATCCTGGGCTGCATCAAGAGAAGCAGAGCCAGCAAGTTCAGGGAGGTGATTCTCCCCCTCTACCCTGCTCTGGTGAGACCACACCTGGAGTACTGCCTCCAGTTCTGGAGCCTGTATTACAGGAAGGATCTGGAGGTGCTGGAAGGTGTCCAGAGAAGGGCCATGAGGATGAGCAGAGGGCTGGAGCTGCTCTGCTATGAGGAGAGACTGAAAGAGTTGGGGCTGTTTAGTCTGAAGAAGAGAAGGCTCTGAGGAGACCTAATTGTGGCCTTCCAGCATCTGAAGGAGGCTACAAGATAGCTGAGGAGGGACTTATTAGGGTGTCAGGGAGTGATAGGACTAGGGGGAATAGAGCAAAACTAGAAATGGGTAGATTCAGATTGGACGTTAGGAAGTTCTTCCCCATGAGGTTGGTGAGAGACTGGCACAGGTTGCCCAGGGAGGTGGTGGAAGCCTCAAGCCTGGAGGTTTTGAAGGCCAGGCTGGATGTGGCTGTGAGCAACCTGCTGTAGTGTGAGGTGTCCCTGGCCATGGCAGGAGGGTTGGAATTGGATGATCCTTGAGGCCCCTTCCAACCCTGACAATTCTATGATTCTATAACAATGAAATATCAGTAAAGGGACATTAGAACAGGAACATCATTGGCTTTAGCCACCTCACTTCCAGGTAGACATGAGCACACTTGGTACACAATCCTGGCCAGCTGAGCCTTGCACCAACCACCAAAACATTCATCAACCAATAAAGTGCTTCTGGACAAACTCTGAGTGTAACTGGACTTACACCAAAGACAATGCTGGCCCCAGAGAATCTGTTCATTGCTGTTTGGAAATTCAAAGGAGAGGAAGTTTATTGTGTCTTCATCTTCTTCAAGCTGTCATTCTTCCTGATCCTTCCTTTAGAAAACACTCAAGACAACAGGAATGCCTGTAAATTCTGTTTCATCCTACATCATAGAATCATAGAATCAATAAGCAGAGATCATCAAGTATCATAGCATCAGCCAGGGTTGGAAGGGACCACAAGGATCATCTAGTTCCAACCCCCTGCCATGGGCAGGGACACCCCACACTAGATCAGGCTGGACACAGCCTCATTCAGCCTGCTCTTAAACACCTCCAGGGATGGGGCCTCAACCAACTCCCTGGACAACCCATTCTAGGGCTTCACCACTCTCATGGGGAAGAACTTCCTCCTCATGTCCAGCCTGAATTTCCCCACCTCCAGCTTCATTCCATTCCCCCTAGTCCTATCTATCCAACCTATCACCCAGCCTATCCCAACCCCTATCCATTCAACCTATCACCCAACACCTCATGACTGACTAAATCATGGCTCCAAGTGCCATGTTCAATCCCCTCCTGAACACCTCCAGGGATGGCGACTCCACCACCTCCCCGGGCAGCACATTCCAATGGCGAATGACTCTCTCGGTGAAGAACTTTCTCCTCACCTCCAGCCTTCAACCTCTCCTGGCACAGCTTGAGATTGTGTCCTCTTGTTCTGGTGCTGGTTGCCTGGGAGAAGAGACCAACCCCCACCTGGCTACAACCTCCCTTCAGGTAGTTGTAGAGAGCAATAAGGTCTCCCCTGAGCCTCCTCTTCTCCAGGCTAAGCAACCCCAGCTCCCTCAGCCCCTCCTTGCAGGGCTTGTGCTCCAGACCTCTCCCCAGCCTCATTGCCCTTCTCAGGACACATTCAAGTGTCTCAATGTCTTTCTTAAACTGAGGGGCCCACAACTAGACACATGAAAGCATTGGCCATGCTACTCCACCATTTAACAAGATAGAACTATAGGAAAATCTTCTATGAGAAAAGTTCTAAGGGGAAAAAGAAAATCCTTTTGTGTAAGTATCTCAAGTGCAAGATTTTCTGTGCTTGTCTTTTGTTGTTCTAATGGTGTTACAGCATTTAAATTGACTGTAAATATAGCTGGCAATAGAAGCCTTCTCACAGAGAGGAGCAAAGCTGGAAAGTCTAAATGCTTGTCACTCTTCTGCTTACAGTCCAACAGTTTTTCTTTGATCTTGTTCTTATCTTTGCTGAGTGGCCCTGGCCAATTCCTCTAACCTGTCATCAAACACTTCTCACATACATATCTCCACCAGTGGTGCATGCCATTGGCCCCATCTACAAATGCAAAACAAGCTCAGGGAGCTGAGGTGATTTTATCAAAGTCTCACAGAACAGAAGGGCTCCAGGGGTCACACCTGGAGAGCTTTCACACTCTCTGCATCTCGGTGTATTGGGTGTAGTCTTTTTCCCCCCTAAGGTTATTGCATGACCCTTACCAACGTTAGTTACCTTTCATTAGCAATGTAAAGATTCCACTGTATTTTATAATAGGCTAATTACATGCCCACCATACAGTTTCATGCAGGATTTGAGGAGTTACAAAGCCAACAGCTGACCTTGCAGTGTAGGAGGAGGGAGCAGTTTATCTTTCCTTTATTGCCTAGCAAAATTTTCAAGGCCTTGTATATCAAGAACTGCTGGGAGCTGGGAGCTGGGGTTGTTTAGCCTGGAGAAGAGGAGGCTCAGGGGCGACCTCATTGCTCTCTACAACTACCTGAAAGGTGGTTGCAGCCAGGAAGGGGTTGGCCTCTTCTCCCTGGCAGCCAGCACCAGAACAAGGGGACACAGTCTCAAGCTGCAACAGGGGAAGTTTAGGCTGGAGGTGAGGAGAAAGTTCTTCACAGGGAGAGTCATTTGCCATTGGGATGTGCTGCCCAGGGAGGTGGTGGAGTCACCATCCCTGGAGGTGTTCAAGAGGGGACTGGATGTGGCACTTGGTGCCATAGTCTAGTCGTGAGGTTTGTGGTTACAGGTTGGACTCGATGATCTTCGAGGTCTCTTCCAACCTTGGTAATACTGTGATACTGAGAAGAGCTGCCAGGGTAACTACAAGACAGACACATTGCCTTCACCTCTGGTGGCCTGGTTCTGTGGTTGAGATGCGTGGCAGCAGACCATAATGCCTCCTATTATGGTCTCCTCATGTGGATAATAGGGACCTACAGGAGCAGTCTCTTTTCGGTGTGTGATAACCGTGCAGCCTCAGCCTTCTAGGGTGAAGTTTCCTGGATTTTATCAGTGTTGAGTGTACATTTCTCTTAAACAGCAGATATCAGAAGATGTGACTGAGGTGTACTTACAATAGAATAATAGAATCAATAAGGTTGGAAAAAAACCTCAAAGATTATCAAGTCCAACCTGTTACCCAACACCTCATGAGTAAACCATGGCACAAAGTGCCACGTCCAATCCCCTCCTGAACACCTCCAGGGATGGTGAGTCCACCACCACCTCCCTGGGCAGCACATTCCAATGGCTAACAACTCTCTCTGTGAAGAACTTTCTCCTCACCTCCAGCCTAAACTTCCCTGGTGCAGCTTGAACATAACAGAGAAGCTGGAAGTAGATGATCTTTCTGGTCCCTTCCAACCCAACCCATTCTGTGACTCTACAACCTCACTGCAGCTAGATGTCACCACACTTCAGCCCTTCTCTCCAGTCTCTGTGCTGGTTTAGGGGCAGATGGAGCACCCAGCAGCTCTGGCAGCTGAGGGAGGTGCAGATCTACCCTACCCCAGCACCAGTTTGATGCCTGATTCCAGCCAACCCAGGTAGGTATGTGGGAGAAGGCAAGGCTGTGGGCTCCTCAGGCCACAGGCCAATAGCTGGGAAGAAGAGGAGCTGTAGCACAATAATAGAATGGTTTGAGTTGGAAGGAACCTTACAGATCATCTAATCCAACCCTCCTGCCATGGGCAGGGACATCTTCAACTAGACCAGCTTGCTCAAGGCCCCACCCAACCTGGCTTGGAACACTGCCAGGCCTGCAGCCTTCTCTGGGCAGCCCATTCCAGTGCCTCACTAGCCTGGTGGCTCAGAGCAGCCTCTGCAGCTGAGGAACAGGATGCAGCAGCTGCAGAGAAGAAGGAGAAACCTGCTTCTCTTTATCTCAGTGAGTCCCACTTGAACCATGCAAGTCAACTCCACTAATAAATGCAGGCTCAGGGATCTTGATGGGGTCGATAAGCACTACTGTCTTTTCAGAGCCTGATGCCAATGCAGACAGAAGCTTTCTAGCAGAGCCCAAAGCAGACTCCTGAACTTTCAACTCCTAGGCAAATTTCTTAATGTTTCTTAGTGGGTTGAGATGAACTTAAAAAGGAGATTCGTTCCCTCCTGCTGAGAACTGTCCCTGTAAAGCATCACTTGAGTAGTTCATGTACATTTTAGGTATGCACCTTTAAAAAAAGGAACATCAATCATTCCTTAGGGTAAGGCTAAGCCACCACCAGTCTCACTGGCATGATTTCTCTGACTGATGAACCTGTAGATTCAATTCAATATGAGTTCCAGCATTGCCAGCTAGGTCAGAGAAATGACAGCAGCTCTTGGGTTCTCTCTGTGCAGCTTGATACCTGGGAGAAGATTTTTCTTAGGGCAAGCATCCACCAGGGTCATGAAAAGAACGCTGGGGAAGCTGTGGTCTCAGTGAGAAAGCTACAAAGCATAGTTTCAATGTGCTGTGTTAAAACATACACTTGGCTTACCCTCCTTCCATCATCATCAGTTAAGTGCTTGGGGGGTTTTGTTTTGTTTTGTTTCCAAAATATGGATATGAAACAGTGTCAAACATTATAGAAGGTGAGGTTTTCAGGATGGTTAACTGACTTCCTGTGGACAAGGAACACTTGTCAGAGAAGGAGCAAAGGTAGTGACTGGAGAACACAGGGATCATGTGCTTCTAGTTTTCTTATTTACTTGAGACACCTGATATTAGGAAATAAGAATTTGATTTATTTTCTCTGCCTAAACAGTGCTTTTCCTTTTGATGTAGAATCATAGAATTATTAAGGTTGGAAAAGACCTCTAAGATCATCAGTTCCAGTCATCAACTCAGCGCTACCATGGCCACAAAACCATATCCCAAAGGGCCATGTCTGCATGTTTTTGGAAGGCCTCCGGGGATGGTGACTCCACCATTGTTCCAGGGCCTGACAATATATAATACATAATTCCTTTTAGAATAGGATAGGATAGGATAGGATAGGATAGGATAGGATAGGATAGGATAGGATAGGATAGGATAGGATAGGATAGGATAGGATAGGATAGGATAGAATAGGAAGATGATCAGAGGGCTGGAGCACCTCTCCTATGAGGACAGACTGAAGGAGTTGGGGCTGTTCAGTCTGGAGAAGAGAAGGCTCCCAGGTGACCTCATTGTGGCCTTCCAGCATCTGAAGGGGGCCTACAGGAAGTCTGGGGAGGGGCTTCTCAGGATCTCAGGTAGTGATAGGACTAGGGGGAATGGAATGAAGCTGGAGGTGGGGAGATTCAGGCTGTATGTGAGGAGGAAGTTCTTCACCATGAGAGTGGTGAAGCCCTGGAATGGGTTGTCCAGGGAGGTGGTTGAGGCCCCGTCCCTGGAGGTGTTTAAGCCCAGGCTGGATGAGGCTCTGGCCAGCCTGATCTAGAGTGGGGTGTCCCTGCCCATGGCAGGGGATTGGAACTGGATGATCCTTGTGGTCCCTTCCAACCCTGACTGATACTATGATACTATGAATAGAATAGAATAGAATAGAATAGAATAGAATAGAATAGAATAGAATAGAATAGAATAGAATAGACCAGGTTGGAAAAGACCTTTGAGATCATCAAGTCCAACCTATCACCAACACCATGTAATCAAACAAACCATGGCACCAAGCACCCCATCCACTCTCTTGCTAAACACCTCCAGTGATGGTGACTCCACCACCTCCTGGGCAGCACATTCCAATGGCCAATCTCTCTTTCTGTGAAGAACTTCTTCCTAACACCCATCCTAAACCTCCCCTGGCACAGCTTGAGACTGTGTCCTCTTGTTCTGGTAACTTCTCATTAGTGTAAGAATAATTCCTTAACACAGTGACACAAATTTATTCCTGCTGCCATCATAGGAAAATTCTCCAGATAAGAATGGAAGCAACAAGCAATAGAGAGATTTTCTTTTAGCCTTCTGCATAGAGACCAAAATTTGAGGTGTGCCACGTGTTACTGCTCTAACCCTGTGTGCTGCTAACTATTTGCTCAATATTGGGTGGAATATATGGAAAACAAAGTCAATCTCCCAGTGGCAAAGAACTTGATTTGAGGAGCATACTTCAAACTCTTCTGCTAAGCATCTTGGAGAGAATGGCTGTTGACTTGGCAAGAAGGTGAGTTTCTGACTGAATTGGAAGGCAGAAGATGTCTACAGAGAAGGCTTGAGAAAGAGAATACACAGGCCTTAAATTATCTTAGATAGAAGAGTGCAAGTGAGGTTAGTGGACCCAAAATGGCAACAGACTTTAAGGACAAGCAGCTCAGTCTGAGCTACCGAAGCCTCTGAATTCAGCGCTGGCAAATTTTTGTTGTTATCCCCATTGGAAAGCTTACAAATGATGTTTCAAAAGGGATGTGATAGGTCTGCAGGAATGACTGAGTGTGTAATGTTTCAGTTCATGCTTTACTGAGAGTGGAAGTAGGCAGAAAAAATGCAAGAATCCTGTTTGGAGTCAAAAATGATGGAGACTACAGTACGGATCTGCCTTCAAAGGGTGGAACAGGAAGGAAGCAGGAAATTTGTGTGTGTATATATATATATACATATATATATATAAAAGCTTTGGCTGACTTAATGCATCCAAAAGCAGTTAAACCTCCCCCCAATATCTAGTCAATGTTCAAGAAATATATGAATCACCAGAACTAGAGAAAATTAGTAGTTGCTTTTAAATAAGCATCTTGATGTAGGCTTATCATTCTGGCAGGAACAATGCTGCGACCTGCACTGGGTTCTATGGTCCTGCTCCGGCAGGGGGTTGGAACTGGATGGCCTTTGAGGACCTTTCCAACCCTAACAATTCTATGATTCTATGAATGGAATGGAATGGAATAGAATAGAATAGAATAGAATAGAATAGAATAGAATAGAATAGAATAGAATAGAATAGAATAGAGAAGGAGTAGAATTAACCAGGTTGGAAAAGACCTCAGAGATCATCAAGTCCAACCTATCACCCAACACCATCTAATCAACTAATAGAATAGAATAGAATGGCATGGCATGGCATGGCATGGCATGGCATGGCATGGCATGGCATAGAATAGAATAGAATAGAATAGAATAGAATAGAATAGCATGGCATAGAATAGAATAGAATAGAAATAGAATAGAATAGAATAGAATAGAATGAATAGAATGGAATGGGCATGGCATGGCATGGAATGGAATGGAATGGAATGGAATGGAATGGAATGGAATGGAATGGAATGGAATGGAATGGAATGGAATGGAATTAACCAGGTTGGAAAAGACCTTTGAGATCATCGAGTCCAACCTATCACCCAACACCATCTAATCAACTAATAGAATAGAATAGAATAGAATAGAATAGAATAGAATAGAATAGAATAGAATAGAATAGAGAAGGAGTAGAATTAACCAGGTTGGAAAAGACCTCAGAGATCATCAAGTCCAACCTATCACCCAACACCATCTAATCAACTAATAGAATAGAATAGAATGGCATGGCATGGCATGGCATGGCATGGCATGGCATGGCATGGCATGGCATAGAATAGAATAGAATAGAATAGAATAGAATAGAATGGCATAGAATAGAATAGAATAGAATAGAATAGAATAGAATAGAATAGAATAGAATAGAATAGAATAGAATGGCATGGCATGGAATGGAATGGAATGGAATGGAATGGAATGGAATGGAATGGAATTAACCAGGTTGGAAAAGACCTTTGAGATCATCGAGTCCAACCTATCACCCAACACCATCTAATCAACTAATAGAATAGAATAGAATGGCATGGCATGGCATGGCATGGCATGGCATGGCATAGAATAGAATAGAATAGAATAGAATAGAATAGAATAGAATAGAATAGCATGGCATAGAATAGAATAGAATAGAATAGAATAGAATAGAATAGAATGGCATGGCATGGCATGGCATGGCATGGAATGGAATGGAATGGAATGGAATGGAATGGAATGGAATGGAATGGAATGGAATGGAATGGAATAACCAGGTTGGAAAAGACCTTTGAGATCATCGAGTCCAACCTATCACCCAACACCATCTAATCAACTAATAGAATAGAATAGAATGGCATGGCATGGCATGGCATGGCATGGCATGGCATGGCATGGCATGGCATAGAATAGAATAGAATAGAATAGAATAGAATAGAATAGAATAGAATAGAATAGAATGGCATGGCATGGCATGGCATGGCATGGCATGGCATGGCATGGAATGGAATGGAATGGAATGGAATGGAATGGAATGGAATGGAATGGAATGGAATGGAATTAACCAGGTTGGAAAAGACCTTTGAGATCATCGAGTCCAACCTATCACCCAACACCATCTAATCAACTAATAGAATAGAATAGAATGGCATGGCATGGCATGGCATGGCATGGCATGGCATAGAATAGAATAGAATAGAATAGAATAGAATAGAATAGAATAGATGGCATAGAATAGAATAGAATAGAATAGAATAGAATAGAATAGAATAGAATAGAATAGAATGGCATGGCATGGCATGGCATGGCATGGCATGGCATGGCATGGAATGGAATGGAATGGAATGGAATGGAATGGAATGGAATGGAATGGAATGGAATGGAATGGAATTAACCAGGTTGGAAAAGACCTTTGAGATCATCGAGTCCAACCTATCACCCAACACCATCTAATCAACTAATAGAATAGAATAGAATGGCATGGCATAGAATAGAATAGAATAGAATAGAATAGAATAGAATAGAATAGAATAGAATAGAATAGAATAGAATAGAATAGAATAGAATGGCATGGCATGGCATGGCATGGCATGGCATGGAATGGAATTAACCAGGTTGGAAAAGACCTTTGAGATCATCGAGTCCAACCTATCACCCAACACCATCTAATCAACTAAACCATGGCACCAAGTGCCTCATCCAGTCTCTTCCTAAACACCTCCAGTGATGGTGACTCCACCACCTCCCTGGGCAGCACATTCCAAGGGCCAATCTCTCTTGCTGGGAAGAACTTCTTCCTAACATCCAGCCTGAACTTCCCCTGGCACAGCTTGAGACTGTGTCCTCTTGTTCTGGTGCTGGTTGCCTGGGAGAAGAGACCAACCCCCACCTGGCTACAACCTCCTTTCAGGTAGTTGCAGACATCAAGAAGGTCACCCCTGAGCCTCGTCTTCTCCAGGCTAAGCAACCCCAGCTCCCTCAGCCTCTCCTCATCTGTGCTCCAGACCTCTCACAACCTTTGTTGCCCTTCTCTGGACAATACCTTCATCTCTTCTAATTTGCTTACTCTGAAGGAAGAGAACAGATTTTTCATAGGGGCTTTTTCCTGGGTTTTGGGTTTTTTTTAATCCTAGGTGGCATCGAAGGGTCTCCAGATGACTCCCACCCTCTTTTCCATGGTGGGATCCCTGAGCAAGAGCCTTTATACAGGCAGTATCTCTCAGGAGATACTCAAAACTCGCCTGGATGCATTCCTGTGTGATCTGCTCTAGGTGATGCTGCTCTGGCAGGGGTTGGCCTGGATGATCTTTTGAGGTCCCTTCCAGCCCCTAACATTCAGTGATTCTGTGAGATATTTAAAATTCTTCAGAGAATTGCAAGATAACCCAAGCTGAGAGGGACTCTGGATGTTATCTAGCTTGCTGCCCGCTCAGGGAGGGTCAGCTAACACCGCATTCCAGAAGAGGGTGTTCCTTTCCCTCTCTTGTGTTACAAAACAATGCACTTTCTGTCAAGAAGGCATTATCTGTGTAAAAGAAAGAGACCTGTTAAAGATGCTTTTATCAGCTAGTACTTGTGTGCCTGTGGGTTTAAGTTGTGTGATAACATCGCTGTGCTTGGGTAAGTAGTGATGACATGCAGTTAAGATCTGCTTTCAAGATGTCCCTTCCCCAACTGAATCTCCACACTTTAGGGTGTCCTGTAAATGCCAGTCACTGCCAGAGCCACACAGTAGTCTGACAGAAGCTTAAAAAAGCTCTTGAGGAGGCCCTTAATAATCACCCAGGCAATTTTATAGTGGGATTTCATGCACTCTCGTGTTATCTTCTTCTGCAGCCACAAGCCTTAAAGCCTGTGATGATGAAAGGATCTTCTTTAAGTATTTTATATGTTTTTATTCATCCAGGACACAGCAACAAAGCTGGGGAGGGGTCTGGAGCACAGCCCTGTGAGGAGAGGCTGAGGGAGCTGGGGTTGCTTAGCCTGGAGAAGACGAGGCTCAAGGGGAGACCTTATTGCTCTCTACAACTACCTGAAGGGAGGTTGCGGCCAGGTGGGGGTTGGTCTCTTCTCCCAGGCAACCAGCACCAGAACAAGAGGACACAGTCTCAAGCTGCACCAGGGGAGGTTTAGGCTGGATGTTAGGAAGAAGTTCTTCATACAAAGAGAGATTCACCATTGGAATGTGCTGCCCAGGGAGGTGGTGGAGTCCCCATCCCTGGAGGTGTTTAGGAAGAGACTGGATGGGGTGCTTGGTGCCATGGTTTAGTTGATTAGATGGTGTTGGGTGATAGGTTGGACTCGATGATCTCAAAGTTCTTTTCCAACCTGGTTAATTCTATTCTATTCTATTCTATTCTATTCTATTCTATTCTATTCTATTCTATTCTATTCTATTCTATTCTATTCTATTCTATCCTATCCTATCCTATCCTATCCTATCCTATCCTATCCTATCCTATCCTATCCTATTCCATTCCATTCCATTCCATTCCATTCCATTCCATTCCATTCCATTCCATTCTAAAAAAATTACCTCAGACATAGAGCTGATGGAAGCTGATCTCACAAGAACTGTAGGGTCAGCTTTTACAGGTCACTCCCTGTCTGCTAATAGAATAAAGTCAGAAATTCTTTTAAGGCAGTTGGACAATCCAATAGGCTTGGTGATGTCTGCTCTGATATGGATTCACTGTGGCTTTTAGATGACATCATCAATGTTCACTTTTAATCTTGCTGTCTGTTGTCTCCGAGCTGCAGAGTTTGGGCTCCCATTGTGCTAAGAGTTGTATAGATATTTAACATGATCTATCATGGAAATATGAAAAGGAATTAAGGATCAGCATGTTGTTATCCTTTGCACCTGCTGAAGGGACGTGAGAAATGTTAGGATGAAGATCCAGATCTCAAATTCCTGGAAACATACTGGGAATGATTTTTGTTAACTTGGGTAAACTATAAACCAGGTTGTGGTGGTTTGAGGGCTCAGGCATCTTTAAAAAGACCACAGAGACAAAGTCCTCAAAAAACAGAGAGTCTTAAGGGATGGATCTGGTCACCCCAAGATATTATAACATGTTATTCTATTCTGATTCCTGGTGTCACACTATTTAAGACAGTGTGCAGCTGATACTGCTCTCTTCTCTCTTTCTTCTCCTCTTCTCATTTCTTTCTTCTCCTCCCTTTCTTCTCCTCCCTTTTTTCTCCTCTTTTTCTTCTCCTCTCTTTGTTCTCCTTCTCTTTCTTTTCCCCCTTTTTTTCTCCTCCCTTTCTTCTCCCCTCTTTCTTCTCCTCTCATTCTTCTCCTCTTTCATCTCCTCTTTCCTCTCCTTCTCTTTCTTCTCCCCTCTTTCTTCTCCCCTTGTCACCTCTCTTTCTTCTCCCCCCTTTTTTCTCCCCCTTTCTTCTCCCCCTTTCTTCTCTCCCCTTTCTTCTCCTCTTTCTTCTCCTCTCTCCTCCTCTCCTCCTTGACCAGAGCTTGCACCTCTTTATCTCCTGGTCTGGCTGGCAGGGGAATGTTGAGCTGTGTCACAAGACCTGGTGACTCCTGGTAGGCCTGAATCTAATGGAGGAGCTGCTCTCAGGTGTGGGGTGGAGGATCTGAAAGGTTTTGGCCTGGCATACACACCAAATGTGGGAATGCATTCATTCTTCCTGAAAGCCATCTGTATGCATATTTGTAAAGAGGATTTCCATTTAAGCTTCCAATCAGTGTGCAGGATTTGTATTTTCACTCCCCACAAAGGAGTAAAATATCTTTGGTGCCCCTTGGTCTGGAGTAGCTCATGGCTCAAATGCAGGACACAGCAATAAGGTCTTATTGCTCTCTACAATTACCTGAAGGGAAGTTGTAGACAGACAGAGGCTGGTCTCTTCTTCCAGGCAGCCAGCACCAGAACAAGAGGACACAGTCTCAGACTACGCCAGGGGAGGATTAGGCTGGATGTTAGGAAGAAGTTCTATACAGAGAGAGTGATTGCCCATTGGAATGTGCTGCCCAGGGAGGTGGTGGAGTCACCATCATTGGAGGAGTCTTGATGGGGTGCTTGGTGCCATGGTTTAGTTATTTAGGTGGGTTGGATTGGTTGATGGGTTGGACACAATGATCTTGAAGGCCTCTTCCAACCTGGTCTATTCTATTCTATTCTATTCTATTCTATTCTATTCTATTCTATTCTATTCTATTCTATTCTATTCTATTCTCCCCCCTGAGCCTCCCCTATTACAGGAGGGATGTGGACGTGCTGGAGCGTGTCCAGAGAAGGGCCACGAGGATGAGCAGAGGGCTGGAGCACCTCTCCTATGAGGACAGACTGAAGGAGTTGGGGCTGTTCAGTCTGGAGAAGAGAAGGCTCCCAGGTGACCTCATTGTGGCCTTCCAGCATCTGAAGGGGGCCTACAGGAAGGCTGGGGAGGGACTTCTCAGGATCTCAGGTAGTGATAGGACTAGGGGGAATGGAATGAAGCTGGAAATGGGGAGATTCAAGCTGGATGTGAGGAGGAAGTTCTTCACCATGAGAGTGGTGAAGCCCTGGAATGGGTTATCCAGGGAGGTGGTTGAGGCCCCGTCCCTGGAGGTGTTTAAGCCCAGGCTGGATGAGGCTCTGGCCAGCGTGATCTAGTGTAGGGTGTCCCTGCCCATGTCAGGGGGTTGGAACTAGATGATCCTTGTGGTCCCTTCCAACCCTGACTGATTCTATGATTCTATGATTCTACTCTTCTCCAGGCCAAGCAACCCCCACTCCCTAAGCCTCTCTTCACAGGGCTGTGCTCCAGACCTCTCACCATGCCTATAATGTTTTGCTTGTGTTCAGTACCTCATGGATTCCTTTCTGCAACTATCTCTACAATCCCAAGAAATGCTCAAGGTAAATGGAACACTCTGATATTTCAGTCTCCAGCTATTTTTTTCTTCTCTAGAGATATCTTTTTGCCCAAATTGGAGTGAAGATAATTTTCTTGGGAAAATTGGCTGAAACCAGGCTTTGCTTCAGGATGGTAAGAAACCTACCCCAGAACTGGAGACCCATTGGCCTGCAACCAAAACAGACCAGCCCCTCTACCTCTTCTTTCCTCTCTGCAGTGATAATTATTTTGAAAGAATCCAGGATTAAATTTCAGATAACAGCTCATCACTATGTATAAATGTTAGGGTTCTTCAGAGAGGTGTAATTAGCTGCTTTTCTAGGAAGTCTGAAGAGCAAGCTCTTCCTTACCTTTCTCCCTCTCTAAAATAACTTACTGTGTTTCTGATGTCATTCTTTATGTGTTTCCTATTGAGTTACATACCAGGAATGTTTTACCTCCATGGAGTTAAATGGTGAAATGCTGTCCTTCAGAGAAAGGCCCCAAGAGAAGCTATAGAATGGAATGGAATGGAATGGAATGGAATGGAATGGAATAGAATAGAATAGAATAGAATAGAATAGAATAGAATAGAATAGAATAGAATAGAATAGAATAGAATAGAATAGACCAGGTTGGAAGAGACCTTTGAGATCATCGTGACCAACCTGTTATCCAACACCTTCTAGTCAACTAAATAGAATAGAATAGAATAGAATAGAATAGAATAGAATAGAATAGAATAGAATAGAATAGAATAGAATAGAATAGAATAGAATAGAATAGAATAGAATAGAATAGAATTAACCAGGTTGGAAAAGACCTTCAATATCATTCATTCCAACCTATCATCCAGCATCACCTAATCAACTAAACCATGGCACCAAGCACCCCATCCAGTCCCTTTTTGAACACCTCCAGTGATGGTGACTCCACCACCTGCCCAGGCAGCACATTCCAATGGGCAATCACTCTCTCTGTGAAGAACTTCTTCCTAACATCCAGCCTAAACCTCCCCTGGCACAGCTTGAGGCTGTGTCCTCTTGTTCTGGTGCTGGTTGCCTGGGAGAAGAGACCAACCCCCACCTGGCTGCAACCTCCCTTCAGGTAGTTGTAGAGAGCTTTTGTGGAGTCACCGTCACTGGAGGTATTCAGGAGGAGACTTGATGGGGTGCTTGGTGCCATGGTTTATTTGTTTAGGTGGGTTGGATTGGTTGATAGGTTGCACTTGATGATCTTGAAGGTCTCTTCCAACCTGGTCTATTCAATTCAATTCAATTCAATTCAATTCAATTCAATTCAATTCAATTCAATTCAATTCAATTCAATTCAATTCAATTCAATTCAATTCAATTCAATTCAATTCAATTCTATTCTAATTCTATTCTATTATATTCCTTTGTTGCATTTACTAAGGTTATTTCCAACACTGAAAACCAGAGAAGCAGCACAAGGCAACTCCTGGGTCTATTAAAAGCTTTTTTAATATTTATAGAACTTATGCAACATTCTTTTGCTCATTTCAGCCCATGCAGACACATCATTCCTTTGTTTATGGATCTCTCTTAAATATATTCTGGCATAGCACAACCCTCTGTATTTAATATTGCTAACACCATTCACCCTTTTAGCCCTGAATTCTCTTCTAAGGAGGGATAATGCACCCTGCTTTCAGAGTGCAAGAAGGAAATAATTGGGATAGAAGGAGATATAAACTTCTCTCCCAGATCCTTGCTAAAGTGAGTTGTAGGTTTACATGAATGTGGTTGGGATTAGAGCTGGCTTTAGGAGATAAAAACAGTTTTGGCTAGCGAGGTTCAGCATTGCAGGAAAGGCCTTTGTGTGGAAGCACAGAATTAGGGAAAGCTCAGCACAGAGAAACTGTGAAAACAGAAAGAAATTTGTTTGGAGGTTTTTCTTGAGCTGAGGACTTCTCCTTTTTCTTTTAAGCTGAAGCTGAATAGAACTGAAAGCTTCAAGCCCGTTTGCTGGATTTGTGAAAGCAGGAATTAGTGACTCATTTGTTGTTGTTGTTGTGTTGCTGCCATTCCACAAGCCCCTGTCGTGATTATGGACGACTGAGTTACCTTTCCTGCCCTCAGTGTCCTCCCTTTTACTGAAAAAAAACCACAAAAACAAAACTGAGAGAGAAGGAGGTTGGAGGAGATGATTTTGATGCATATTATCTCTGGTTCTTACGGCACATTGCTCATTGCTGTTTTGCTGCTCATTGTAGTTGAGGAATAGCTAGTGTGAGAGAATGGAATGGCATGGAATGGCATGGAATGGCATGGAATGGCATGGAATGGAATGGAATAGAATAGAATAGAATAGAATAGAATAGAATAGAATAGAATAGAATAGAGTAGAGTAGAGTAGAGTAGAATAGAATTAACCAGGTTGGAAAAGACCTCAGAGATCATCAAGTCCAAGCTCGCACCCAACACCATCTAATCAACTAAACCATGGCACCGAGCACCCCATCCAGTCTCTTCCTAAACACCTCCAGTGATGGTGACTCCACCACCTCCCTGGGCAGCACATTCCAATGGGCAATCTCTCTTGCTGGGAAGAGCTTCTTCCTAACATCCAGCCTGAACCTCCCCTGGTGCAGCTTGAGACTGTGTCCTCTTGTTCTGGTGCTGGTTGCCTGGGAGATGAGACCAACCCCCACCTGCCTACAACCTCCCTTCAGGGAGTTGTAGAGAGCAAGAAGGTCTCCCCTGAGCCTCCTCTTCTCCAGGCTAAGCAACCCCAGCTCCCTCAAGCTTCCCACAAGGAAGGTGTGAGAGACAGTGTCAAATGCTTTACTGAAATCAAGGTAAACCACATCCACTTCTCTACCATCATCTATCCACCTGGTTATGACCTCAGAAATGTCTATCAGATTGGTCAAGCATGACTTTCCCCAGGTAAAGCCATGTTGACTGCTCCTAATGACCCTCTTGTCCTTGATATGCCTTGAGACAGCGCAAGGATAAATTGTTCCATCACCTGCCCAGGGATGGAGCTGAGGCTGACCAGTCTGTAGTGACCCAGGACCTTCTTCTTGCCCATTTTTGAAGACTGGATTGGGATTTATGTTCCTCCAGTCCCTCTCCAGTTCCCCACAACTTCTCAATTCCAGGCCTAGCAGCCAAATGAGTCCAAATCAACTGACCCAAATGCTGCTTATTCAGGCAAAATTCCCTGTTTGTTTCCCTTAGGTAAGGATTAAATAAAAATGGAATCAGGACCTCTGGAACTGCCCCCTGGAAAGCTGGAAGGCCCCACTTTGGAGCCAACAAAGAGGAGATCAACGCACAGGAGTTCAGTATAGAGAGCATCATTATTTTATTTCTATTTTTGTTCTCATATATTATCTACAAGCACAAGCTTTCCTCTTTTTAATGTAAAAATGCATACAGATCATTATATATATATATATATATATATATAAAAAAATCAACTAGCTTTGTAGCCAACTGCCAGATGCAACCATCCCCAGGCTTGGGGACAACTTGTCTGGATCCAGGTGCAAACACAGCGGCGGGTCCTTGCTTTCAGCCAGGGTTGCACCCAACCCCCAGAGACGAAAGGTTCTCACAGTTCTAGGGACGTCTTGGCTCCTGATCCAGGTCCTGCAGCATGGGCATGACTAACTCTTCATCAATTGAAGATAGATAGGTTTAAAACTTCATAAGTGACAGCCAACTTGTTGTCGGTAACAAGTATCCATCCCACCTTTAGTCCCCCTGTTTTTGTTTGTCGTCCTTCCCACCCTCTCTCTGCAGAAACGATCACAGGCAGAGGAGAGGATTTTAATGTTAGTCTTCTGTATGAACAGCAGCAGTAAAACCAGACGTTCAGCTCTTGATGACTGCTGTGGAAAGGCTACTGACTGTGGCTTCATGTTGCATTTGGCCTTTTAAATGCACTTTCTTATGTCTCATTCTGCTCACTGTAGAAATGTGACACAATGACAGAATCAGAGAATCATGGAATCAGTAAGGTTGGAAAAGACCTCAGAGATCATCAAGTCCAACCTATCACCGAAAACCTCATGACTAACTAAACCATGGCTTGAAGTGCCCAGTCCAGTCCTTTTTGGAAGACCTCCAGGGATGCTGACTCCACCACCTCCCTGGGCAGCACATCCCAATGGCCAATTACTCTTTCTCAGTAATGACTCTTTCTCCTCGTTTCCAGCCTAAACTTCCCCTGGCACAGCTTGAAACTGTGTCCTCTTGTTCTGGTGCTGGCTGCCTGGGAGAAGAGACCAACCCCCAGCTGTCTACAACCTCCCTTCAGGTAGCTGTAGACAGCAATAAGGTCTCCCCTGAACCTCCTCTTAGCAGAGCCAGTAATATGGTGCAACACTGTAAGCAACAGTAATTCAGATTGCATTTGGTACAATGGAGTGTGTAGCAAGGGGTTATACTATACTGCAAGTGGCTTGAGAAGCAGCCCATTACACCAAGGAAGGAAAAATCAATGAGCAGTTAAGTAGAGAAAACTGTGTTGGTGTGGGCAGAGAGGTCCCCAAGGCGCAGCCTCCTTCCCAACTGAGCGTTTGGCACGTCCGGCAGCGTCCAAATTCTGCCTTTGCAAAGGAATGTCACTAATGTCACTAGGGGTTCTTTTGATGTAACAAGCCACGTTTGCACAGTGCAACACTCTCTTTCACCAAGGCTCCATAATTTCTCCGTACAGGTTTGGGCTCCTCAGTTCAAGAGGGACAGGGATCTGCTGGAGAGGGTCCAGCGGAGGGCTACCAGGATGATGAGGGGACTGGAGCACTGCCTGGTGAGGAGAGGCTGAGGGACCTGGCGATGCTTAGTCTGGAAAAGTGAAGACTTAGAGGGGTTTCAATAAATGTTTACAAATATATGAGGGCTGGGGGTCAGGAGGGAGGGGACAGGCTCTGCTCATCTGCTCCCTGGGACAGGACAAGGAGTAATGGATGTAAGCTGCAGCACAGGAGGTTCCACCTCAACACAAGGGGGAACTTCTTTACTGTTAGGGTCACAGAGCACTGGAACAGGCTGCCCAGAGGGGTTGTGGAGTCTCCTTCTCTGGAGACTTTCAAGGCCTGTCTGGATGCATTCCTCTGTGACCTGAGCTAGATTGTATGGTCCTGCTCTGGCAGGGGGGTTGGGCTCAATGATCTCTCTGGGTCCCTTCCAACCCCTGGCATCCTGTGATCCTGTGATCCATACAGACAGTACAAAAGAAGACACACTTTGCTGGGATCCTTTTGGAAAGTAGCAGGGCTGTGACTTAGTCTCTTCCCTCTCAGCTCTCACAATGTGAATGTGATCAATTTATTTTCTCTTGTCCTTCATATATTACCTTTTCAACTCTGCTCAGGAAGGTTTTCAGAGGGAAGAACTGTTGAAGTTGTTTCAGAGAGGGATAAAGCAACTCTTTAGCACACCAACAGAAAGACATTCCTCTGGGCTGTGTTGCCATGGGATTGCAGGTAAGGATTTTGTTTACTTCAGATTCCTGCAACAACACTTGCTTGAAAAAAATAACAGAATGACTTAGTGCCTCACTTGCAACTGCTCTCTCTGACTCCTAATGTCACATTTAGAAGCTCAGACCTTCAGCTAATGACTGCTGGGGCCTGAATAGACACTATTTCTTTTATACTTCCATTGGTTCTGCATTTCAAATAGGACTAACAAGAGCAAAACCTCTCTCTCTCTTTTTTTTCTCTCTTTTTCTTTATTTCCCCCCTCCTTTTTTTTTATTTCACAAAATTTAGAGATATGACAAATACTTTGGGACCAGATGTGTCACAGAGATAGTGATATCACCTGTTGCAAGAACCCCCTGCCCAGAAGCACAGAGGGTGAGGTTTTCAGTGCAGTCTGTCTAGCTGACGCATGGCAACATACCTGAACACGAGGACTGAAATCTAGCCATTGATTCCAGAAGAGGGAAATGAGTTTCCCCTCTCTGGAATAGGGAAAACAAAGGAAATAAACAGCAGCACAAATAAAATATACATCTGGTGGCAAGGTTCTTTGACTAACGTTGGGTAAAATGCAGTGCTACAGGCTGGAGTCAGAGTGGCTGGAGAGCAGCCAGGCAGAGAGGGACCTGGGGGTACTGGTTGATGGTAGGCTGAACATGAGCCTGCAGTGTGCCCAGGCAGCCAAGAGGGCCAATGGCATCCTGGCCTGAATCAGGAACAGTGTGGCCAGCAGGAGCAGGGAGGTCATTCTGTCACTGTTCACTGCACTGGTTAGGCCACCCCTTGAGTCCTGTGTCCAGTTCTGGGCCCCTCAGTTTAGGAAGGATGTTGACTTGCTGGAAGGTGTCCAGAGAAGGGCAACGAAGTTGGTGAGGGGTTTGGAGCACAAGCCCTATGAGGAGAGGCTGAGGGAGCTGGGGTTGCTTAGCCTGGAGAAGACGAGGCTCAGGGGTGACCTTATTGCTCTCTACAACTACCTGAAGGGAGGTTGTAGACAGGTGGATGTTGGTCTCTTCTCCCAGGCAGCCAGCACCAGAACAAGAGGACACAGTCTCAGTCTGCACCAGGGTAGGTTTAGTCTGGAGGTTAGGAAGAAATTCTTCCCAGAGAGAGTGATTGCCCATTGGAATGTGCTGCCCAGGGAGGTGGTGGAGTCACCATCATTGGAGGTGTTCAGGAGGAGACTTGATGGGGTGCTTGGTGCCATGGTTTTGTTGTTTAGGTGGTGTTGGATTGGTTGATTGGTTGGACGTGATGATCTTGAAGGTCTCTTCCAACCTGGTCTATTCTATTCTATTCTATTCTATTCTATTCTATTCTATTCTATTCTATTCTATTCTATTCTAGAAGGGGGAAACAAAATGACTTTGGTAACGTGTCTTTAAACCAAACCTTTTGAAAAAAGTCCTGACTTGGGACTTTTCTCTGTGGACAGGGATATACAGGCTTGATTCTCCAGCCTCTTCCACCACTTATATGGCTACCTATAACTGTATAAAGTGCTACTCAAACAGATATCCTCACTCTCCTACATATGTGGCTATTTTTGTTTGATAGCATTTTGGTGTGGACTTCCTCACAGAGGCAAATAACCATATGAAGTCCAAAGCAGTGGAGAATAAAGATGGAAGCAGTTGCTACAAGGAGGATGTTACTCAAAGGAGAACACTGCTAATACTCCCATTTGTCATCCCAGCCTTTGGCTGTGGTTCTGCAGAATGTCTGTCTGAGTTGCATACCACACTGCCTCATGGGAGGAAACGTAACTGGTGGGAGACTGGCACAATCTGAATTGAAGTCTTGCACTCTTGGTTCTTGCATCTCTTAGCATACAGTGAACAAACCAAGCAGACAGGAGGTAAAACTTGACAGCTGACTTAAATGAGACACAGGAAGGAGCAGAAGGGAGGAGAGGGGGAAAAATGGACATTTTTTTTTAATCCCAGGCACCAAAATCTGATGCAACTTTCACTTCAATGTGCCAGACAGAAGTCACAATCAAGCTTCGACACTTTAAACCACAGAGTGTTGGCAAGCAACATCTGGAAGTTCTAACAGCTGGCAATTTGGGCTTAGACATGGTACACTTGCCTTCCCGCCCTGGATTCACCACTTCTGCCACGTGACATAGAGGAAGAGGAACTTGAATTGAACTAAGACAACAAAGTAGAAATGTAACCAAAAGCTGAAGCCTACCACCCATACCTAAATCAATAGTGAGATGGTTATGGTTTCAGTTTGATTTCTGCTTTGAGGGTGAAACACTGAAACGCCACTGGCCACTTCTTGATGAATGCTGCAGTTTGAGAGGCTCTGGCAAAGCAGCTGAACTCCCCCCTGCTGCAATGTGTGTCTCGCTGCCTGCACACCCTGGGAAGTAGAACCTTTCCTATACATTTTGTTGCATACGTTGATAGGAGCATCAGCGCTTATAGAGTGGACAGAAATAACAAGGGAGGACAGTCAGGAGTATAAGCACACGATGCACCAAGCCAGGGCTGGTGAAAGGGGTCAGAGCTTTCTGGTACAACACAGCAGCGTCTCAGTGTGTTCAGTCCTTGAGAACACCAGTTGTGATGGCTGTTGATGGGCTGAATCTTCCTCTCCAATGGCTACTAAGCAGCTGGCTGGTCAGAAATTATGTTTAGGCACTACTGACTTGCAGGGGATTGGAGCCAGCCTTGTAGAAGCAGCAGATGCTCTGTCAGTGTCAACCCCCACAATTATTTAGTCCTTTGGAGTTTGCTTTTTGTTTGTTTGCCTTTTTCTTAATTACTTTTCCTTCCTTTTTTGAATTTGATTTCATTTTATTTTTTATTTCCCAGGTTAGCCAGAAGCAGTGTGGCTAAATACACTTTGGAAACAGGGAGAAAAAAAGAGTCTGACCCTGTGTTACTCAGAGAGTGGTGCAGTTTGTCTTTGCTAGGTTGGGTTTGTTCTCGTTAATTGCAAAGCTTTTGACCATTTTAATTAGATGTGCTCTGCCTGCCTCGTCCCTACTCCAAGCTAATATGCACTTAAATGCTTCTCTGGCTTTAGTACTTCTCTTTGTTCCTTTTTAGCTGCTGATTTTGGTAAGCATCTTATTAATGGCCTGCTTGACGTGAGTGGTGGAGCTCCGCCGCCGAGTCTTGCCCTGGACCATCTTCCGACGCCGGACCTCACGACACAGCTCGTAGAAGGCCTCCATAATGTTGCCCTCCCCTGTGCAAGCAGAGCACTCATAGAAAGCACAAGCTAGTTCTGTGGCCAGCTTTTCACCTTCCTCGGTGCTGACCTGCCTGGAGTGATCCAAGTCTGCTTTGTTCCCCACCAGGATCAGGGTGACGTTTTTGGGCTTTTTGACTTCATCCAGCAGGTTTTTAAGCGGCAGCACTTCCTCGAAGCTGCCCCTGTCCGTGATGTCATACACCAGCACAAAGCCTTCGCCCCACCGAACGTGGCCTTCCTTCTGGATGGCATCCTCCTGTTTGGGAAAGAGAGACACCAACCTTAAGGATCTGTGTTGGAGAATGGCTTAAATCTAAGGGACATGATTCTGTGGAACAGCAACTTGAGCAGAATGTGCAGGCCTTGCTCCATCTTGTTGTTTACTGCCCATAGTTAGCTGGCATGCTGAGGCCTTGTAGCTGTTCTTGCAGCTGTGTGTTTGTAAGATGACAGGATGGGAAAGGAAGAGCTAGTGAGAAGGGAGTTTTCTGAGATTGTACACAGACCTAATTGCAAGTAGGCTGGATATTATAATGTGGCCTTCAGCCAGAGACCAATAGTGTGCGTTAAATTAGAGTAGAATTAACTGTGTATAAGACAAGACAATAAATAACAAAGTGTGGAACAATAAAGTTGGATGATTTCTGTGACTCATATTGAGTCTTGTCGTCCCTGTCTCCGTTCCCGTCAGATCTGATGGATGAAGAGTCATAGAATCATAGAATCAACAAGGTTGGAAAAGACCTCAAAGATCATCAAGTCCAACCTGTCACCCAACACCTCATGACTACTAGACCATGGCACCAAGTGCCAAAGAAGACACCAGGCCTTCAGATAGACATTGGTCCTCCAAAGCCTGCAAAGCCATGTACAGCTGCTTTACATTATGCACATCACCTCTCTTATCACAAAGCACAGGAGGTCTGCTCTAACAAGGTGCCGTGGGCTGCTTGTGTAAAGGCTGGTAGCAGACACCTGGAAGAGGGTCTCTGTTGAATGCTACCTGACACACCAACTGCGTGAGACTATGCAGTGTGAGCATTTGCCATGTTTAGAAAGGAAGGGAGATCTGACTGGGACTGAAGCTGCACCAGGGGAAGTTTAGGCTTGAGGTGAGGAGAAGGCTCTTCCCAGAAAGAGGAACTGGCCATTGGAATGGGCTGCCCAGGGAGGTGGTGGAGTCACTGTCCCTGGAGGTGTTCAAGAGGGGATTGGACGTGGCACTTGAAGCCATGGTTTACTTAGTCATGAGGTGTTGGGTGACAGGTTGGACCGGATGATCTCAGGTATTTTCCAACCTTATTGATTCTATGATTCTATGGTTCTGTGATTCTGTGAACTGCACTTCACTTTGGTGGGAATCATTGGCTGAGGCTGCCAGACCTCATTGCCTAGCTGTAGAAAAACGGTGCATAATATTAACATGTCATTGGGTTGGCTGTGAATCAAGGAATGAGAACCAAATCATGTCGTTCCCAGAATAAACCCTGGCTTGTTCGCTTCCAGTGCTTGGAAACGCTAAGCAGAGTCCCTTGCAGAAAGGTCTGGATCCGGCATTCCAGCTTCAGCAGCAGGCCGATGGTGGTGGAGGAGAGGAGGCTCTGCCCAGAAGCAAATCTCTATTCCCAGAGGCAGATAGAGATTCTCACTGCATTGCTGCCACCACCACACTCCCCTTCCCTGCTGTCTGCCGGAGCCAAGGTACTGGATACCAGTACATGTGCCCACGCACCTGACCAGCTGTGTCTAGTATCTCCATGGAAACCACTTCATCATCAATGGTAGCTTGGTGACGATACGTAGACTCTGAAATAGGAGCACAGATGTTGAAACACATGAAAAGAAAGTTTTGGTTATTTTTTTATCTTCTTTACAGCTTACCCCAGCACAAGACCTGAGATGTGACTCACTGCTTCATGAGGTATCGTTTGTTGGAGCTCTTCCAGCCCTTCTGGAGCACACTCAGGTCCTCCTTTCTACAATGGTGACTCTTTTACCTCTCCCCATATGGCATAAGCCTTTCTTTCCCCATTTTACACCTGCAAAGGGCTGTGCCTGTGGACTCTGCACTCAACAAAAGGACAAAGCCTCATGTAGCAAAGAGCTCTGCAAGACTTCAGACCATTTTTCATGTCTGCTTATAGTGAAGGCTGCCACCTAGGAAAGACAAATACAGCTACTCTTAAACTATCCAGCTCAACATTGCATAGCTTGAAGCCTCACAAGATCAAAATCAGTACGGCTGCAGATCAGGGAACTTAACCACTAAGCCCAGGCCTTATACTGTGATAAAATCACAGAACAATTAGCTATTTCAGGAATGTCTTTTGGAAACATGCTGAAATAATCACATTCCCCTCTTCCAGCAAGGGCTCAGGCAGTGATTTTCCTTTGTACAACTTGTAAGGATAACCAGTGGGCATTAAGCATTCGCACTGTGCTACAGGACAAAAAGAAACCAATTTGCTGTGTCCTAGGTTCTGGCATCAGGCACTTAATCAGAAAGCTAATGACAAAAGCTCCTGTTTTATCTTAATGAGCAGATAAGTTCAATTTGATAGCATTTGACCTAAAAAGTGGAAAATTAGCTGTGCCTAATTCAGATTTATTGCTGTTGCTAGCTCACAGATGTCCTATATCAAAAGGCAAATGGTTATGCTGTAAAACTGTGGCCAGGGACTTTGAATGCTTTTCATTGTCAGGGAGACAATTCTTACTTTTGGTGCAAATCTCCTCAGTAGGAATGAAGGACATCCTTAATACAATACAACAGAATAAACCAGGTTGGAAGAGACCTTCAAGATCATTGCGTCCAACCCATCAACCAATCCAAACCACCTAAACAACTGAACCATGGCACCCAGCACCCCATCAAGTCTCCTCCTGAACACCTCCAACGATGGTGACTCCACCACCTCCCCGGGCAGCCCATTCCAATGGGCAATCACTCTCTCTGTGTAGAACCTCTTCCTAACCTCCAGCCTAAACCTGCCCTGGCACAGCCTGAGACTGTGTCCTCTTGTTCTGGTGCTGGTTGCCTAGGAGAAGAGACCAACATCCGCTTGTCTACAACCTCCCTTCAGGTAGTTGTAGAGAGCAAGAAGGTCACCCCTCAGTCTCCTCTTCTCCAGGCTAAGCAACCCCAGCTCCCTCAGCCTCTCCTCATAGGGCTTGTGTTCCAAACCCCTCACCAACCTCGTTGCCCTTCTCTGGACACCTTCCAGCAAGTCAACATCCTTCCTAAACTGAGGGGCCCAGAACTGGACACAGGACTCAAGGGGTGGCCTAACCAGTGCACTGTGCAGGGGCAGAATGACCTCCCTGCTCCTGCTGGCCACACTCTTCCTGATGCAGGCCAGGATGCCATTGGCCTTCTTGGCTGCCTGGGCACACTGCAGGCTCATGTTCAGCTGACTATCAACCAGTCCCCTCAGGTCCCTCTCTGCCTGGCTGCTCTCCAGCCACTCTGACCCCAGCCTGTAGCACTTCATGGGGTTGCTGTGGCCAATGTGCAGAACCCGGCACTTGGATGTGTTCAATCTCCTGCCCTTGGCCTCTGCCCATCTGTCCAGCCTGTCGAGGTCCCTCTGCAAAGCCTCTCTGCCCTCCAGCAGATCAACTCCTGCCCCCAGCTTGGTGTCATCTGCAAATTTACTGATGATGGACTCAATGCCCTCATCCAGATCATCAAGAAAGATGTTAAAGAGCATGGGGCCCAGCACTGATCCCTGGGGCACACCACTAGTGCCTGGCTGCCAGCTGGATGTGGCACCATTCACCACCACTCTCTGGGCTCGGCCCTCCAGCCAGTTCCTATACCCAACGCAGTGTGCTCCTGTCCAAGCCAGGGGCTGACAGCTTGGCCTTTGAAGTTCTGCAAAGGGCCCATGTGTGGGGGGTGCCTTTTTTGTTGTTGTTATGCATTAAGGAGCGTCACCTCTTCATTATTGTGAGTGTTTCAGTGTTGTCAGGCAAAAACTGTATCATCAGTGCTACAAACACCCTTCCCAACCCCAAAACTGTCACTTCAATTCTGAGCCACCTTAATCCCTTTAAGTCGTACAGCTGCCTCTAATTGGGACAAATGGTCAATTTGATTAGGCAGATGGCAAGCCAGCTTGCTGTAGGGTTTCAGGCAATGAAGACTGGGGCCTTTTTAAACCTTTAAATACCCCTTCTGTTTAGCTCAGCAAGGCTGTTGAGGGAGCTGTGTGATCCTGAGGATATAGCTCCACAGCAGGGTAAGACATATCTGCGGTGTGTCTTATCTGTCCCTTCTGTGCATCCTCCTAGATGCAGCAGTTTCCCTCAACAGAAAAGGCAGGAGCTGTAGTTTGGTGTGGAAGCTGCAGTGATTCACTTTCAACAAGTTATTTCAGCAGCTGAAATGTGCAGTGCCAGGTTGAGACTTCCTGTACAGCATTCCTCATCTGAGGCCATTTAGGAAGTTATGTTTAGCTTCTTTGGGGGAGAGTGCTGTGAAGAAGAGATGGCTTTCAGAGTGAGTAATGTGATAGTGTTTAGGCCTTGCAGTGCTTGAATGCCTTCAACCATCTGTCCCTGCTTGACAAGTAGCTGTTAGGAATTGGTGCACACCACCTGAGAAAGTAAACATCTGAGCACCTTTGCAGCATATCTGTGAAATGGCCTTCTTAGGAGGCAGAGTGCAGCAGGCCATATGGCCCTTCCCTGTGAAATGGGAGGATAAATTCCAAGGAGCAGACCAGTAGTCACAGCAGGAAAGCAGCAGGATTCTTACCTGATACTCCAGGTCTCAAAATACAGAATTAACCATGTGGGAAAAGACCTTTTTGATCATTAAGTCCAACCTATCACCCAACACCATCTAATCAACTAAACCATGGCACCAAGTGCCTCATCCAGTCTTATTTTAAACACCTCCAGGGACAGTGACTCCATCACCTCCCTGGGCAGCACATTCCAATGGCAAATCACTCTGTGAAGAACTTCTTCCTAACATCCAACCTAAACCGCCCCTTGAGACTGTGTCCTCTTGTTTTGGTGCTGGTTGCCTGAGAGAAGAGACCAACCCCCAGCTGGATACAACTTCCCTTCAGCTATTTGTAGAGAGCAAGAAGGTCTCCCCTGAGCCTCCTCTTCTCCAGGCTAAGCAACCCCAGCCTCCTCAGCTCTCCTCACAGGGCTGTGCTCCAGACCCCTCCCCAGCTTTGTTGCCCTTCTCTGGACACCTTTCAGCAACTCAACATCTTTCCTAAACTGAGGGGCCCAGAACTGGACACAGGACTCAAGGTGTGGCCTAACCAGTGCTGAGCACAGGGCAGAATGACTTCCCTGCTCCTGCTGCCCACACTATTCCTGATGCAGGCCAGGATGCCATTGGCCTTCTTGGCCACCTGGGCACACTGCAGGCTCATGTTCACTCTACTGTCAAATAGGACTCTGGCAGCACTTTATGTTGCAAGCTTAACTCACTCTGGCTGCTCACGTTGGGATGGAATTTGCTCCTGGATGAGCAGCGCTGACTTGAGTCAGACTAGTGTGTAAATATGTCTTAGGAAGTATGTGCCTGTTCCTGTGCTTTGGAATGTGTGGTAGCTGGGTGAATGTTAATGAGGAGTGTAAAACAGCTGGTCCTTTAAAGTGGTTTCTGGTGTAAGCACAGACGTGGCTTCTCCTTCAAGGGAACGAAAGCATCCAAAGAATCTGTTCACCTTGTAAATCATGAACCCTGAGGCTGTGTTTTCCAGCCTGCTTACATTGATCCCATGGGACTTTACAAAGGCATTGCCTTGCTTTGGGATTGTTTTATTTACTTTTTTTTTCTGAGCCTTGTGGATAGATAGGAATTGGCTGCCTTGAGATACCTGCTGGGTCCCTAAGTGAAGCAATCAACAACATAGGTGTCTGCGTTTCAGCTAAGAGCCCTTGGCTCCTTTATGGAGTTAAGGAAGTAAAATAGGGGCTGAATACAGCTTGTTTGATCTCTGTCCTGGGATAAATTGCACCTCAGAAGTGCTTAGTCTAAAACTGGTCAGATGAACCCATGGTCAAGCAGAAAGAGCAAAGTGCACCACTGTGCTAGAGGCTCCCAAGATGACTATAGGAAACTTTCTGAGCTTCAAGAATGTGCTGCCCAGGGAGGTGGTGGAGTCACCATCACTGGAGGTGTTTAGGAAGAGACTTGATGGGGTGCTTGGTGCCATGGTTTAGTTGATTAGATGGTGTTGGGTGCTAGGTTGGACTTGATGATCTCTGAGGTCTTTCCCAACCTGGTTAATTCTATTCTATTGTCATTTGCACCAGGTGAGGCTTTTCTATTACAGCCATAGCTATGTGGCTAAAACCTCACAGACAGACAAGAGCCCTCAGAGATATGTTTTGCCCTCACAGACTCGGTGTCAAAACTGCACTGGTGCTTGGTGCTTAGTGAGTGGTTGGTTTTTAATCCCTCTTCCTAATTGCTAATGAAGCAGAAAGGTAATAGATGGATAGTGCCTGCATAGCCCCATCAAACCATAAAGTTCTCATCTTGGTATGAAGGCAGAATCTGCTTTTTAGGTAGAACACATGGGAGGTATAAAATTAGTCTACATTAAAACATTCCTATCTTGACACAGTTGTATTCTCAACAAATAGAATTTTAGCCTCAAAACAGAAATCCTTAAATACAATTTTCTTGAATATACTTCTAAAAATGTTGACTTCTGGTGCACAGGGCTTTTGCATGCAAAGCCTGGGCTTCTTTTGAGGAGTAGTGCTGCATTTTCCTTCCTACAGGTTTCCCTATAGGTCTAGGGAGGTTCTTCTCCCCTCTGCTCTGTCCTGCTGAGACCACACCTGCAATACTGTGTCCAGTCTTGGGCTCCCCAGTTCAAGAGAGACAGAGACCTGCTGGAGAGAGTCCAACAGAGAGCCACGAGGATGATTAGGGGACTTGAGCATCTCCCCTGTGAAGAGAGACTGAGAGCCCTGGGGCTGTTTAGTCTGGAGAAGAGAAGGCTGAGAGGGGATCTGATCAATGTCTATCAATAGCTGAGGGGTGGGGGGCAAGTGGAGTGGGCTTAGCTCTTTAGGTGCACAGTGATAAGACAAGGACCAATGGATACAAACTTGGACATAGAAGGTTTCAGCTCAACATGAGGAGAAACTTCTTCAGGGTGAGGGTGAGAGAGCCCTGGAGCAGGCTGCCCAGAGAGGTTGTGGAGTCTCCTTCTCTGGAGACTTTCAAAACCTGCCTGGATGCATTCCTGTGTGGACTGCCCTGGGTGACTCTGCTTTGGCAGGGGGTTGGACTGGATGATCTCTGGAGGTCCCTTCCAACCTCAAATGTTCTGTCATTCTGGACCTGGGGGTACTGGTTGATGGTAGGCTGAACATGAGCCTGCAGTGTGCCCAGGCAGCCAAGAGGGCCAATGGCATCCTGGCCTGCATCAGGAACAGTGTGGCCAGCAGGAGCAGGGAGGTGATTCTGCCCCTGTACACTGCACTGGTTAGGCCACCCCTTGAGTCCTGTGTCCAGTTCTGGGCCCCTCAGTTTAGGAAGGATGCTGAGTTGCTGGAAGGGGTCCAGAGAAGGGCAACAAAGTTGGTGAGGGGTTTGGAACACAAGCCCTGTGAAGAGAGGCTGAGGGAGCTGGGGTTGCTTAGCCTGGAGAAGAGGAGACTGAGTGGTGACCTTCTTGCTCTCTACAACTACCTGAAGGGAGGTTGTGGACAGGCAGATGTTGGCTTCTTCTTCCAGGCAGCCAGCACAAGAACAAGAGGACACAGTCTCGCGGACAAACAAGTGGATGTTGGTCTCTTCTCCCAGGCAGCCAGCACCAGAACAAGAGGACACAGTCTCAGGCTGTGCCAGGGGTGGTTTAGGCTGGAGGTGAGGAAGAAATTCTACACAGAGAGTGATTGCCCATTGGAATGGGCTGCCCAGGGAGGTGGTGGAGTCACCATCGTTGGAGGTGTTCAGGAGGAGACTTGATGGGGTGCTTGGGGCCATGGTTTAGTTGTTTAGGTGGGTTGGATTGGTTGATAGGTTGGACATGATGATCTCAAAGGTCTCTTCCAACCTGGTCTGCTCTGCTCTGCTCTGCTCTCTCTATTCTATCCTGATCCACCTTTTCCTGAGATAGGCAAAGGACATGTCTATAGGCAATTGGATTCATCCAGACACACTAAAGCAAGTACTGAACCCAACCTAAAAAAGCCAGAGCAGTGCCAATCAGTAAGGAGTAAGCTTCAAGGCTTTAACTGTCCTGATTTTTCTATTTCTGATGTAACTTTCCACACTAAGCAGAGGCATTAGTGCCTGGTGGGAATTAGGCCCATGACAAGCCCAAACAAGCCACATATTGCTACACTTTTCTGATTGTGGCAAGAAATCTTTGTTGGCAAAGCTGTGAGTTTCACCTTATTTCTGCCAGTATAAATGAAAGCTAACCAGCAAGACTTCTCTCACACCTAAAAGAAGCAAAAGTGGGGGGAGGCCTATTCTCCTGAAGGTGCAAAAGCACCAGCAGCATATGCTTGTCTGCAGAACATCTCAGAATATGATGAGTGAGAAAAGTAGGATCCAAATATTTTGCAGCTGTAGCTATAGCAAAACCAGCCACTGACACTCCTGAGTTTTGCTGCCTGTTCAGCTACCACCAAAATGCATTATTTTTTTCTGGAGTCAGGTATATCTTCATAGAATCAATAAGGCTGGAAAATACCTCAGAGATCATCAAGTCCAACCTGTCACCCAACACTTCATGACTAACTAAACCATGGGTCCAAGTGCCACATCCAATCCCCTCTTGAACACCTCCAGTGATGGTAACTCCACCACCTCCCTGGGCAGCACATTCCAATGGCAAATCTCTCTTTCTGGGAAGAATTTTCTCGTCACCTCCAGCCTGAACTTCCCCTGGTGCAGCTTGAGACTGTGTCCTCTTGTTTTGGTGCTGGTTGCCTGAGAGAAGAGACCAACCCCCAGCTGGATGCAACTTCCCTTCAGCTATTTGTAGAGAGCAAGGTCTCCCCTGAGCCTCTTCTGCTCCAGGCTAAACAACCCCAGCTCCCTCAGCCTCTCCTCACAGGGCTGTGCTCCAGACCTCCCCCAGCCTTGTTGCCCTTCTCTGGACACATTCAAGTGTCTCAATGTCCTTCTTGAAATGAGGGGCCCAGAACTAGACACAGGACTCAAGGTGTGGCCTAATCGATTCTGAGTACAGGGCACAATGACTTCCCTGCTCCTGCTGGCCACACACTGCTGGCTAGGATGCTGTTTGCCTTCTTGGCCACCTGGGCACACTACTGGCTCATGTTCAGCCTCCCATCAACCAGTACCCCCAGGTCCCTCTCTGCCTGGCTGCTCTCCAGCCACTCTGCCCCCAGCCTGTAGCACTGCCTGGGGTTGCTGTGGCCAATGTGCAGAACCCGGCACTTGGATGTGTTCAATCTCCTGCCCTTGGACTCTGCCCATCTGTCCAGCCTGTCGAGGTCCCTCTGCAGAGCTCTAACAGATCAACTCCTGCCCCCAGCTTGGTGTCATGTGCAAACTTACTCATGGTGGACTCAATCCCTAATCATCTTGAGACACATGAAAGAAAACAAACCACATTTTCAGGTCACTGCTTCCCATGTGGTTTTGTTTTGTTTTGGTTTGGTTTGGTTTGGTTTGGTTTGGTTTGGTTTGGTTTGGTTTTTTTTCCCATCTTGATGAGCTGCTCTCAAGTAGTTTCATCCTTTCAACTCTGTGCTGAGCATTTGAGGAGCCAGCATTGGAGGCTGGAGCTGCTCTAGACCATACCAGTCCGTTTCCTTCCTGACACCTCTGAGAAATCCAAAAGACTTTCACGACTCATTGCCATAATGCATTCAAGTATCAATTCCTGCTGCTGAGGCCTGTGGTAAAAATGAGGTAACATATTAAATGTGCATCAAGTGAAGTAATGTTTCTACTGTTTTGAAGTGGGGGGGCAGGGGGATTTAAAAATAGAAGGCCAGGAAGATACCTAGGAAGGCCCAACTTGGTCTGTTGACAACTGAGTCCCTCAAGCTCTGAGGCAGAAGGAATGAATAATTTTGTTAATATAAATTGAGGCTGCTAATAGCTCGAGCTTGAGCTACAGCTTGTTGGCTTGGAAATAAGGCTCTCTTCCAGGAATTTATTAAGTGTCTACACATTTGTCATGGCACTTCCTGAAACACAGGTTGGCAGCCATCCCTCCTCACCCCAAATGCTTGGTTACCATTACAGCTCCTTTTGGCTCAAGGCCCATACTGGACCCCACATGCTATTCCTAGCTTGTGCTTGGATAAGCTGCAGTTGTCAACATGGGTATTCAGATGGAATATGCAGAAGGCCAAGTTCTGCAGGATGATGGCAGAACTCTCCTCTCTTGCTGGCCGTGGAAAACGATTATTTTTAATCACAAGCATGTCAATGGGCTCATCTATAGCACTGTGTAGACCCACAGTGCCCTGATGTGCAGCAGAAGGAAGGGAGGGCTGGGAGGGGAGGCTTCTGCCATTCTGTCAGCCTTTACACCCTAGGGCTGAAGGGGCCATCAGTGAATGATTCATTAGTGCTTGGTTTAGTGTGGGCCCGTTTGTTTGAAGTTCCCTTTGCTGCCTGGGCTGTTTCTTTCTCAGCTGTGCTGCTGAGAGTTAGCATTTTTATGGTAGAGTCAGGCAGTAAGCTTTCAGGAGTGTTAAGACAAACTTGCTGAGTGAGCCACAAGTCAAGCAAACTAGGAAGCTACAGTATACAAAAGCATGTGTTCCTTCAGCCTGCGATGTGCCTCGGGGAGGGCAATCCTGGGGATGAAGACTTGGTATTCAGCTGGTATTTCAGCTGGTCAGACAATGTGTTAGTTGAATAAACCAGAGAGCAAAGACAGCCCGTGAGGATTGTTTGGACTGAGGACTTGAGCTCTTTATCATGGCTACACTGGTACAAAATTATCCAGAAAGAGATTGCCAGAGTTGCTTATTCTGAATGAGGTCTTGGCTCCCACTGCTAAACTGGTTTTGGTCACCAACATTTTGATGGAAGCCGGTTTGGATGTATTCTCACTTTGCTCTGTGTTGTTTCTACAAGTTCTCCATGGGTCAGCAATGCACACTTGTGGCCAAGAAGGCCAAGGGGATCCTGGGGTGCATTAAGAGTGTGTCCAGCACATCTAGGGAGGTTCTCCTCCTCCTCTGCTCTGCCCTGGTGAGACCTCACCTGGAATAATGCATCCAGTTCTGGGCTCCCCAGATCAAGAGGGACAGGGATCTGCTGGAGAGAGTCCAACAGAGGACTACCAGGATGATTAAGGGACTGGAGCATGTGCCCTCTGAGGAGAGGCTGAGAGCCCTGGAGCTGTTTAGTCTTGAGAGGTGAAGACTGAGAGGGGATTTAATAAATGTTTATCAATATTTGAGGGCTGGGTGGCAGGAGGGAGGGGACAGGCTCTGCTCAGGTGCACCCTGTGATAGGACAAGGGGTAATGGATATAAACCACAGCACAGGAGGTTCCACCTCAACATGAGGAGGAACTTCTTCACTGTGAGGGTCACAGAGCACTGGAACAAGCTGCCCAGAGGTTGTGGAGTCTCCTTCTCTGGAGACTTTCAAACCCTATCAAGCCCTATCTGGATATGTTCCTGTGTGGCTTGGGCTAGATTCTATGGTCCTGCTATGGCAGGGGGGTTGGACTTAATGATCTCCAGAGGTTCCTTCCATCCCCTAGCATCCTGTGATCTCTATCAGACACAGACAAGAAACTTAGGCTAGCAACACTTGCCAGTGCTGCACCGTTAATTGCATGTTGTGTGGCATCTGCATACTTCCCTTATGGTCCCAGAATGATAACCTTTGTGTTAACAGAAGCCCAGCTACAGATGTAGTTATATAAGCAGAACTACCCCTCTAATGCAAAAAAAGATAACCTTCCTTGCAGCAAGCCTTCCAGTGAGAAAAGCCTTCTTGCCAATGTAAACACTTCCATCAGAAGGGAATTTCTGCTGCTCCTGCCACAGCAATGAAATTTGTCTCGAGATGGTCTACAGGAGATGAAGTCATGGAATCAACAAGGTTGGAAAAGACCTCAAAGATCATCAAGTCCAACCTGTCACCCAAGACCTCATGACTACGAAACCATGGCACCAAGTGCCACAAAGTCCTCTGCTGTGAGATAATTCAGGGCACTAACAGAGGTGTCTATCTCCCTTCCTCCAGTACTTCCTTACCTAGTGCACCGTCCTGCAGCCCTTTGGCTCTCCAGTGCTATACTGGATAGCAATAGTGTTACCACAGGCCTTACACACTCAGACTAGTGGTACAGACATTTGTATCACCTGATCTACTCTTTATGCTGCGTTATTGATGTCTGCATGTTACCCACATCTGGTGGTATCTTATGGGTTCCCTCTATCTTGTATTGGCCAGGACTTGATAGTGCTGGGTTAGGAGCTGGCTGGAGGGCCGGGCCCAGAGAGCGGTGGTCAATGGTGCCACAGCCAGCTGGTAGCCAGTAACCAGTGGCGTCCCCCAGGGATCAGTGCTGGGCCCCATCCTCTTTAATATCTTCATTGATGATCTGGATGAGGGGATTGAGACAGTCATCAGCAAATTTGCAGAT
The DNA here is from genome assembly GCA_033816785.1 of Picus viridis. NCBI lineage: Eukaryota > Metazoa > Chordata > Aves > Piciformes > Picidae > Picus > Picus viridis. Next base: position 4,403,418 of record CM066568.1, read on the forward strand.
GACACCAAGTTGGGAGCAGGTGTTGATCAGTTAGAGGGCAGAAGGGCTCTGCAGAGGGACCTGACTGACTGGACAGATGGGCAGAATCCAACGGGATGGCATTCAACTAGTCCAAGTGCCGGGTGCTGCACTTTGGCCACAGCAACCCCATGCAGAGCTACAGGCTGGGGTCAGATTGGCTGGAGAGCTGCCAAACAGGGAGGGACCTGGGGGTGCTGATTGACAGCTGCCTGAACATGAGCCAGCAGTGTGCCCAGGTGGCCAAGAAGGCCATTGGTATCCTGGCCTGCATCGAGACTAGTGTGGCCAGCAGGAGCAGGGAGGTCATTGTGCCCTGTACTCTGCACTGGTTAGGCCATATCTTGAGTCCTGTGTCCAGTTCTGGGCCCTCAGTTTAAGAAGGACATTGAGACACTTGAACATGTCCAGAGAAGGGCAACAAGGCTGGGGTGAGGCCTTGAGCACAGCCCTGTGAGGAGAGGCTGAGGGAGCTGGGGTTGTTTAGCCTGGAGAACAGGAGGTTCAGGGGTGACCTCATTGCTCTCTACAACTCTCTGAAGGGTGGTTGTAGCCAGGAAGGGATTGGCCTCTTCTCTCTAGCAACCAGCACCAGAACAAGGGGACACAGCTTCAAGCTGCACCAGGGGAAGTTTAGGCTGGAGGTGAGGAGAAAGTTCTTCACAGAGAGAGTAATTTGCCATTGGAATGTGCTGCCCAGGGAGGTGGTGGAGTCACCGTCCCTGGAGGTGTTCAAGGGGGGATTGGATGTGGCACTTGGTGCCATGGTCTAGTCATGAGGTCTGTGGTGACAGGTAGGACTCGATGATCTTTGAGGTCTCTTCCAACCTTGGTGATTCTGTGAAACATCAGCTCAGGTTTTTCCCCTCCCAGTAGACAAACAATGAACAGAAGTCTGAATGCCTTAAAGAAATTGTGCCATAGTTGAAAGAAATACTCTCTAAAAATGCCACTATTAATCTAGTGGTCTCATCAAAACTGTAATGTAAGGCTCATGATTGTTATTTTTTATGGTTACCTCTTCTCCTTTTAAGCTAAGAATTATATTTTCTCTGTCCCATTCAGATCAAATACAATTTGATGATACCAAGCTGGGAGGCTTGCCTGAGACACCTGAAGGCTGTGTGGCCATTCAGCATGACCTGGACAGACTGAGAGCTGGGCACAGAGGAACCTAATGAGGTTCAACAAGGATGAGTCTAGGGTTCTGCATCTGGGAAGCAAGAATAAACTGCACCAGTACAGGTTAGGAGGTGATCTGCTGGAGAGCAGCCCTGTGGAGAAGGACCTGGGGGTCCTGGCGGACAGCAAATTATCCATGGGACATTAATGTGCCCGGGGGCCAAGAAGGCCAATGGGATCCTGGGGTGTATTGAGAGGAGTGTGTCCAGCAGATCCAGGGAGGTTCTCCCCCCCACTGCTCTCCCCTGGTGAAACCTCACCTGGAATATTGCATCCAGTTCTGAGCTCCCCAGTTCAAGAGGGACAAGCATCTGCTGCAGGGAGCCCAACACAGGGCTGCAAGGATGATGAAGGGACTGGAGCACTGCCCTATGAGGAAAGGCTGAGAGAGCTGGGGCTGGTTAATCTTGAGAGGAGAAGACTGAGAGGGGATTTAATCAATGATTATCAATACCTCAGGGCTGGGGGTCAGAAAGGGAGGGACAGGGACAGCCTCTTCTCAGTTGCTGGGATAGAACAAGGGGCAATGGATGGAAACTACAGCACAGGAGGTTCCACCTCAACAGGAGGAGGAACTTCTACACTGTGAGGGTCACAGAGCACTGGAGCAGGCTGCCCAGAGAGGTTGTGGAGTCTCCTTCTCTGGAGACTTTCCAGCCCTGTCTGGATGCATTCCTGTGTGACCTGTGCTGGATTCTATGATCCTGCTCTGGTGGAGGGTGTTGGAATTGATGATCTCCAGAGGTCCCTTCCAACCCCTAATATTCTGTGAGCTGTTCTGCTGTGCTTTGTCTCTCATTGCCTGAATAGACAGCCCGGTCTGCCATGCACTTTTCTGCTGATTATCTGCTCAGAGGCAGTTTCTCTTCCATAGGATTAGCAAGGTTTTATGAAATGTGTGAACAGCTGGAGAAAGACATCTAGTGATGGTGTGAGGAAGCCAAGTAACATGTAGAAGGTCAACAAAGCCACCTCCTTGGTTGCTGTTTTAAGTAGACTTGGGTTTAAAATTCAGTCTCTGGAGAAACACTTGGTGTTTCTGTGCACCTCTGATATGTGAGCTTCAACTCTGAGTGCCATTTACTTCAAGGGTTTATAACCCTTTGAGATGAAGGACTCTGCTTGTTGGGTTTCCCCCCCCATATACTTAAAATAGGTGTTTTAAGTCCTTCTGCCTGTACATAAACCGTACTTTGAAGAGCTCATTTGGAAATGAGCTCTCACAATCCCCTCTTTAAAAACCACCCCTTCAATATCCCAGCTCTGATTCTAGCTGGCAAATGATGCCAGCTGTGGTAGGACAACAAAAGTGTTCTCAGAGAAATACTGTAAAACTCCTGTTTCCAAAGCACTCACTTAGCCAGAGCTGTGATGAGTTGTCAGCATTTGACTGAGGAGATTCTCCCTGCATGCCACAGCTGATGGAGGCAGGCAATTTGATGCTGCTCATGAATTACTCTGCAGGTCAGCAGTGCTGTCTGCTGCTGTGATGACTCTCTGGGTTTCCTCCTCCTTTCTTGCTCCCCCAGAAAAAGAAATGTACCAGTTCTCCTAATGACTGTCTCTGATTCAGCACCTCCAGTTTGAGAATCAGTTGAGTATCACTTGCTTGATGGCATACCATAACATCTCTCCCTTCAGGTAATTGTAGAGAGCAATAAGGTCACCCCTGAGTCTCCTCTTCTCCCGGCTAAGCAACCCCAGCTCCCTCAGCCTCTCCTCACAGGGCTGTGCTCCAAACCCCTCACCAACTTTGTTGCCCTTCTCTGGACACCTTCCAGCAACTCAACATCCTTCCTAAACTGAGGGGCCCAGAACTGGACACAGGACTGAAGGTGTGGCCTAACCAGTGCAGTGTACAGGGGCAGAATGACCTCCCTGCTCCTGGTGGCCACACTCTTCCTGATGCAGGCCAGGATGCCATTGGCCCTCTTGGCTGCCTGGGCACACTGCAGGCTCATGTTCAGCCTACCATCAACCAGTACCCCCAGGTCCCTCTCTGCGTGGCTGCTGAGCCCCAAGAGGACCACCTGCAGTGGTGCTGCTGCAGGCTGTCTGCTTGCAGGCTGCAAACTCTCCTCAAGCCAAGGTGCCTCAGTGGCAGGCAAACTGTCAGTCTGCTGTCACCCTGTGCCTGGCAAGTGCTGCTGAAATGGTACAGAGGAATGCTTATTTTCATGCTGCTTCTAAGAATCTCTTAGCAGAGACAAACTGAAATACAGCACAAACTTCCAGTTCTGTAATAAATCCACCACAGATGTGCTGCTTATTTTTGTGGAGCACTTTAAGGCTGTGGCTTAAGTGGTGCCTTAGCCAGACCAAGTATTTTTAGGCTCTGCAATCATAGAATCATTTAGGTTGGAAGAGGCCTTTAAGATCAAGTCCAACCATTGATCCAGCACTGCCAAGTTACCACTAAACCATGTTCCTAAGCACCACATCTACACATCTTGTAAATACTTCCAGAAATAGTGACTCTACCACTTCCCTGGCAACCTGTTCTGGTGCTTAACAACTCCTACTATGAGGAGATTTTTTCCTAATCTCCAACCTAAACCTCCCTTGGCATAATTCCAGGCTATTTCCTTTTGTCCTATTGTTTGGAGAAGAGAGATGCCCAACTTGATCCTTTCAGGTAGAAAGAGCTAGAATGTCTCTCTTCAGCCTCCTTTCCTCCAGACTAAGCAACCCCAGTTCCCTCAGCCCCTTCTCATAAGACTTGTGCTTTACCAGCTTCATCACCCTTCTCTGGGCATGCTCCAGCACTACAGTGTCTTTACTGCAGCGTGGCTTCCGAAACTGGGAACAATATTAAAGGTGCTGCCTCACCAGTGCTGAGTACCAGGGTCAATCACTCCCCTGGTCATGGTGGCTGGATCCTGTTGGCCTTCTGTGACAGTTTAGGCTGTGCCTTCAAGAAAAGGACAGCTGCAGAATCCTCTAGCTGAATGTTTGGGTGTAAAAAGGAAAACAAAGACTAATTCTAAAGGAATTTCATTGGTCAGATGTGAGATGCACCATAGCAAATACCTCTAACATTCTCACTTCACTCCAGCTTCAGTCTGTTCTGACTTTCGTTTCTTGGCCAGAGTGCATGCTGCTGACCCTGGACTGAAACTGATAAGACAAGAAAACTAACTTCTTAACTACTGCTTTGAGCTAATGAAGTTCCTTTAATATCCTTTTAATACAATAATAATAATACAATAATAATACAATACACCAGGTTGAAAGAGACCTTCAAGATCATCACATCCAACCCATCAACCATCCAACCCACCCAAACAACTAAACCATGGCACCAAGCACCCCATCAAGTCTCCTCCTGAACACCTCCAATGAAGGTGACTCCACCACCTCCCCGGGTGGCTGATTCCAATGGGCAATCACTCTCTCTGTGTAGAACTTCTTCCTAACAGCCAGCCTAAACCTGCCCTGGCACAGCCTGAGACTGTGTCCTCTTGTTCTGGTACTGGCTGCCTGGGAGAAGAGACCAACCTCTGTCTGTCTACAACCTCCCTTCAGGTAGTTGTAGAGAGCAAGAAGGTCACCCCTCAGTCTCCTCTTCTCCAGGCTAAGCAACCCCAGCTCCCTCAGCCTCTCCTCATAGGGCTTGTGTTCCAAAACCCTCATCAACTTTGTTGCCCTTCTCTGGACATGTTCCAGCAAGACAACATCCTTCCTAAACTGAGGGGCCCAGAACTGGACACAGTACTCAAGGTGCAGCCTAACCAGTGCAGTGTACAGGGGCAGAATAACCTCTCTGCTCCTGCTGGCCACACTGTTCCTGATGCAGGCCAGGATGCCGTTGGCCTTCTTGGCTGCCTGGGCAGCCTTTCTCCTTTTTTGCCTAACTAACTGGAGGGGAAAGGGAAGGGGGAAAAGGGGTTGGGGGGAACCCGAGGTGGGATCCTCCTGCTAGGGTTTTTTTTTCCTGTGCTGTGTTCTTTCCTGTCAATTCTTGTCTAACATTGTAACTACTGTGTATTTTGTATGGATTCACTGCATGTCATTATGGTCACCATATGCCATGGTCTAGTTGTGAGGTTTGTGGTGACAGGTTGGACTCGATGATCTTCAAGGTCTCTTGCAACCTTGGTAATACTGTACTATTATTGCTTGTGAAATGCAGCCTGCATTCGCTTCTGCCACTGGGCAAGCTGTTGTGACCGGTTTAGGCTGTGCCTTTAAGAAAGGGACACTTTCTGAACACTCTGGGCGAATGTTTTTGATATTAGAATGAAAACATTGATATGCTAATTCAATTTCATTGGCGGGACCCAGTTGCAGTTTTTTTGTTTAGTCTTTCAGTCGGGGAGTCAGTCAGGCAGTTGTTTTCTTTTTCCCCCTGTGCTGTGAGCTGGCTCGTTTCTCTCTACGATTCCTCTCTAACCAGATAAGAAAACTAACTTTTTGCATTCGCTTTGAGCTTTAACAAAGTTTTCCCCTTTTAATTACCTTCCTTTCTCTCTCTCTCTAACCCTTTTGGGAAAAAAGGGGAGGTAGGGAGGGAGAAGGGAGGGACAGGGCCGAACCCCCCTGGCCAAAGGGGGGGGTTGGGGAAAGGTTTCCTGTATTACATACATTGCTGTATATTTCTGTATATATTGTAAATATTGTATATTTTTGTACATATTCACTGCATTCCATATCTGCTTGTAAAATACAGCTTTCATCTGCTTCTCCGGCTGAGTTAGCTGTGGAATTCTTTTGTGTGTGGGGGGAACCTTCCTACTCCACCACATATTTTTAATTGGCGCCCAACGTGGGGCTTGTGGATAATTGCTGTCCAGAAGCTGGGCTAAAAGGTTGCTTGATTTATTGCCTGCTCGAGTCGGAGTTGCAAACATGAAAGTGTTTTGGCTTTTAGAACGTTTGGTCTTTTCAGTTTGTTCGGTACTGGTCTACAAGTACTTCATGGGAATGATTTTCGATCGCTTAGGCAGATACTTGATGTATAGATTGTATTTATGGTTTAAGTATAAGATTCAGCTTCTTTACGACCGGTGCCTGGGATTCTTCTGGCTTAACAGATACGGGAATGTGACCTCCAGCACTCTGCCCATAGAGATAAAGGAGTTTAAGATCCCGGTAGGCGAAAAGGTTGTTTTAAGTGATGGCTGGGATCCGAAGGTGATTTATTTGATGTGTTTAAATCTGCTGCTGGTGATGGTGATTGCGTACTTGTTATATACGCTGTACCGAGAGAGGAAGATATATAGAGTGTCGAAAGCCTGCTTTGTAATTAAGCGTAGATCGAAACGCAGAAAGCGCAGCTCTAACTCTACCCCAGAGGTATCTAGTGATGAGGAAAATGCAGAATCTGTATCAGTTAACGACAAGGCTAAAAAGTCCATCGGAAAGGCTGCTCTGAACGGTGCTGTTGGTGGCTCTGGCAATCAGCCAGCGGCAGCGGCAGCTCCTAACATGGCTTCCACGCCCTCGGCAGCCATTAATGGGGCAAAGCCATTTCCTCCTTCTTCTTTGGCAGGACCGGAAGTGTCCTCCACAGCAGCTGATTCGTCTCAAAACCTGTCAGCTTCTATTAAGCCAGCTGTAAATCCAAACACAGCTCCAGTTAAGCAGGTAGCTGTTTTAACTACGAGAGGAAAAAAGGGCAAAGCTGATCCAGATGCTGATGGGGGAGAGCAGCAGGATCCTGGTGAGGGAACTTCTGCTCAAAGAGACCCTGCTGAGATGGAGGAAAAGGTTTGTCTTAAAGATATAGCTGAGTTATTGAGATCATCACTGGATGGAGATGCAGGGCAAATTGCTGATAGCAGAACAACTAAAGGTGGCACTCCTGACCTTAAGCAGATTCTTAGGAGAGTGACAGTAAGATTATTGGGACAAGAACTTCAGGAAGATGAGGCAGAGGAGGAGGAGTCAGATGACATTGAAAGCTGTTCGTCACCCAGGGAAGAATTGCGGAATGTGCGTAAAGATTACATCAGAGCAGATAAGGAGCCAATCCTAGCTTGGCTTGGTAGATGCTATGATACAGGTGCTCCAGCTCTGGTGGTTGGAGACAAGTCAGCAGCTCAACTAGGAACTCTCTCAAAGGATAATGGAATAGATAGACATCTAGGCAGGACTCTCGGTAAGGTTACTCTGTGGATACGCCTTTTAATGGCAACTCTCATGAGATATCCTTCCCGAGATGATCTTCCATGGAATGCTAAACCCTGGACTACCATAGATGAGGGAATCAAGCGTCTGAGAGAATTTGCTGTTAGAGAGGTACTCTATGGTGGCCATGAGACTCTGAATCCTGATGAAATTCCTGTAGGAACTGGGCTTGCTAAGAAGCTCATCAAACTTGCTCCTCCTAATTATGCAAATATTCTGGCAAGCAGAATTGTGGCAAGAAATTATGGTGGTGCTTCTCCTACGGTTGGCCAATTCACTGATCAAATGAGACAATTGGAGGACAGCATGACACGTGTTTCTCTGGTTTCAGCCATTGAAACTCTGTCTGGAAAAATTGAGAATTGCATGAAAGAGCTGAAGGATGAATTTAAAAATACCATCTCCCAATTGGCACAAAGAGATAATTCCAATTCTTCCTCCAGATGGATACAGGTTTCCTCTGTGAGGAATAGACGTCCTCCAAGGATGTCATTCCAAAACAGGTCATTCCAAAACAGGTCATTCCAAAACAGGTCCAACCAAAACAGACCACCAAGGCAATCACGTGCGAGTATCTGGATAACTCTGCGTGATCAGTTTGGTGAGAACATGAACAGATGGGATGGTCAACCAACTGCTAATCTTTTCAGGAGACTGAGGGAACTGCAAAGTGGCAGAACCCGAGGTAGCAATACCAGAAGGGTAGCTGTTACTTCTACAGTTCCCCAGGACAACTCTAATAGCTCCAACAGTGGCTCCAGTTCTAACACTGCACCATGTGCTCATTGCACATGTGGGCATGTTCCCCATAACTAGGGGTGCCCTGCCTCCCGCCAGGGGGAGGAGAGGGATAACAGAGATAACAGAATCTATTGGGATGTGTACATCCAGTGGCCTGGCACTTCACAATTTCAGAAGTACAGGGCCTTGGTTGACACAGGGGCTCAGTGCACCATAATGCCATCAAATTATCAGGGATCAGAAGCTATAACTATTCTGGGAGTCACTGGTGGATCTCAAGAGTTAACTAAGGTGGAGGTTGATATAAGTTTAACTGGTAAACAGTGGAGAAAGCATACAGTTGTGACCGGACCTGACGCACCTTGTATTCTGGGAATTGATTTTCTGAGAGAAGGGCGTTTCAAAGACCCTAGAGGTTACAAATGGGCTTTTGGAGTAGCATCTGTAGAAACTGATGGACAAAAGCTGAAGCTGTCTGTTAGACCTGAGCTTTCTGATGAATCTGCAGTTGTGGGACAACACAAGATTCAGGACATTAAATTGCCGGTTGCTTCTCAGACTGTGCATCACAGACAATACAGAACCAACCGTGACTCTTTGTTGCCCATTCAGAATCTGATTCGTCAGTTGGAGAGTCAGAAAGTCATCAGCAAAACTCATTCACCTTTCAACAGTCCAGTGTGGCCTGTGCGAAAGCCGAATGGAGACTGGCGTCTGACAGTCGACTATCGAGCCCTGAATGAAGTAACTCCACCTATGAGTGCAGCAGTACCAGACATGATGGAACTGCAGTATGAGCTGGAATCCAAAGAGGCCAAATGGTATGCTACCATAGACATTGCTAATGCTTTCTTCTCTATTCCCATAGCAGAGGAATGCAGGCCTCAGTTTGCTTTCACCTGGAGAGGAATCCAGTACACTTTCAACAGGTTGCCAATGGGCTGGATCCACAGCTCAAGCATCTGTCATGCGGTGATCCACGATGCTCTGGAGGAAGGTGGTGCTCCAGAACACATCCAGTTTATCGATGACATCATTGTCTGGGGTAAAACTGCTGAGGAAGTCTTCGAGAAAGGTAACAAAATCATTGACATTCTTCTGAATGCAGGTTTTGCCATCAAGCGAGACAAGGTGAAAGGACCTACCAGAGAGATCCAGTTTCTGGGAGTGCGGTGGCAGGATGGACGCCGACACATTCCAGTGGATGTGGTAAACAGAGTCTCTACCATGGCAAATCCCATGAACAAGCAAGAAACTCTACGTTTCTTGGGGATAGTGGGATTTTGGAGACTGCACATTCCTGGATACAGTCAGATCGTGAAACCTCTGTACGATGTGACTCGAAAGAGAAACCATTTCCACTGGGGACCTGAACAACAAGCAGCCTTTGACCAGATAAAGCAAGAGGTAGTGCAAGCAATGGGTCTGGGACCTGTCCGAGATGGTCCAGACATTAAGAACATTTTGTACACGGCTGCAAGTGACAATGGTCCAACCTGGTGCTTGTGGCAAAGAGCTCCAGGTGAGACACGTGGACGACCTCTTGGTTTCTGGAGTCGAGGTTACAGAGGTTCAGAGGCTAACTATACTCCAATGGAGAAAGAGATTCTAGCTGCCTATGAAGGAGTAAAAGCAGCTTCTGAAGTAATTGGAACTGAATCACAACTTCTCTTAGCTCCCAGATTACCAGTTTTGAATTGGATGTTCAAAGGCAAAGGTTCCACACCACATCATGCAACAGATTCCACCTGGTCTAAGTGGATGGCTCTGATAACACAGAGAGCTCGAATGGGAAATCTTGAAAGACCTGGTCTGGTGGAGGTGATCTCAAGTTGGCCTGAAGGTACCAACTGTACCAAACCTCCAGAGGAGAGAGTAACTCGTGCCGAGGAAGCTCCTCCTTACAATGACCTATCTGATGACGAAAAGAAATATGCTTTGTTCACAGATGGTTCCTGTCGTCTTGTCGGGAACAAGCGAAGGTGGAAGTCTGCAGTGTGGAGTCCAACACGCCGAGTTGCAGAAGCAAAGGATGGAGAAGGAGAATCCAGTCAATTCGCAGAGGTAAAAGCTGTCCAGCTAGCTCTCGACGTAGCTGAACGTGAGAGATGGCCAAAGCTTTATCTCTACACCGACTCATGGATGGTAGCCAATGCTCTGTGGGGTTGGCTAAAGAACTGGAAAAAGAGTGGTTGGCAGAGAAGAGGAAAGCCCATTTGGGCGGCTGACCTGTGGCAGGACATTGCTGATCGAATCGAGAGAATTCCAGTGAAGGTGAGACACATTGATGCTCACATTCCTAAGAGCAAAGCTACTGAGGAACAGCAACACAACCATCAAGCAGATCTAGCTGCAAGAGTTTCTCCAGTAGACATGGACTCTGATCTTGATCTCGACTGGAAACACCGAGGTGAGATATTCTTAGCTCGGTGGGCTCACGATTCGTCAGGACATCAAGGCAGAGATGCAACCTACCAGTGGGCTCGTGACAGATCCATAGACATTTCCATGGATGCTATCACACAAGTCATCCATGACTGTGACATTTGTGCTGCTATTAAGCAGGCAAAACGACTTAAGCCCTTATGGTATGGTGACAGATGGTCCAAGTACAAGTATGGTGAAGCTTGGCAAGTTGACTACATCACTCTACCGCGTTCTCGTTCTGGTAAGCAATATGTGCTTACTATGGTAGAGGCGAACACTGGATGGTTGGAAACTTATCCAGTGCCACATGCAACTGCGCGCAACACCATTCTCGGTCTGGAGAGACAAATCCTGTGGAGACACGGAACTCCAGAGAGGATTGAGTCAGACAACGGAACTCATTTCAAAAACAACCTTGTAAAGAGTTGGGCCAAAGAGCACGGCATCGAGTGGATATTCCACATCCCCTACTATGCACCAGCTGCAGGGAAGATTGAACGCTACAACGGTTTGTTGAAGACCACTCTTAAAGCCATGGGGGGTGGATCTTTGAAAAACTGGGAAAAGCATTTAGCACAAGCAACCTGGCTGGTAAACAGTAGAGGTTCAGTGAACCGAGCTGGACCTGCACACTCAGATCTGCTACAGAAAGTAGAAGGTGATAGAGTTCCTGTTGTTAAAGAAAAGAATCTGTTAGGTAAAACTGTTTGGGTATTTTCTCCCTCAGGAGAGGCTAAACCTGTCCGAGGGGTGGTTTCAGCTGAAGGTCCAGGTCACACTTATTGGGTAATGCAAGAGGATGGTGAAATTCAGTGTATCCCACAAAGAAATTTGACTTTAGCTGAAAGAGTTTAAATTCAGAGTGTTGTACAGCTACATCGCGCCCAAAGGAAGAATCCCTGAGGAATCCATGGTGCACGAACCCTGAGAGCCCTGAGTCAACTGAGAGTCCCTGTTTCCCTGTTTTCCTGTTTTTCCTTTTCTTCGCTTCATCTGCGAAGAGACAAACTGTTTTCCATTTTTCTTCTTTCTTGGACTTCTGAATCATCTACACCTGAGGATAGCCGGAATGGACTATGAACTTTACTTACAAACTCTAGATGTTGTTTTGGATTGGATGGACAGTATGAACAGCCAATGAAATTGTTTAGCAGGGGTGGATTGTGACCGGTTTAGGCTGTGCCTTTAAGAAAGGGACACTTTCTGAACACTCTGGGCGAATGTTTTTGATATTAGAATGAAAACATTGATATGCTAATTCAATTTCATTGGCGGGACCCAGTTGCAGTTTTTTTGTTTAGTCTTTCAGTCGGGGAGTCAGTCAGGCAGTTGTTTTCTTTTTCCCCCTGTGCTGTGAGCTGGCTCGTTTCTCTCTACGATTCCTCTCTAACCAGATAAGAAAACTAACTTTTTGCATTCGCTTTGAGCTTTAACAAAGTTTTCCCCTTTTAATTACCTTCCTTTCTCTCTCTCTCTAACCCTTTTGGGAAAAAAAAGGGGAGGTAGGGAGGGAGAAGGGAGGGACAGGCCGAACCCCCTGGCCAAAGGGGGGGGTTGGGGAAAGGTTTCCTGTATTACATACATTGCTGTATATTTCTGTATATATTGTAAATATTGTATATTTTTGTACATATTCACTGCATTCCATATCTGCTTGTAAAATACAGCTTTCATCTGCTTCTCCGGCTGAGTTAGCTGTGGAATTCTTTTGTGTGGGGGGGAACCTTCCTACTCCACCACAGCTGTGCTTTATGTCGGTGCGGGTGGGCTAAAGCATCACACCACTACACCTCCTTGGCCACCTGGGCATACTGTTAGCTCATATTCAGCCAGCTATTGGCCAATATCCTCAGATCCTTTTCCATCATCTAACATCACACTGCATTTTCTTATTGCTTTGCAAGTTGTGTTCCATTGCAAATATATAGCCATTAATTAACCTTGGTGAAAGGCATGTGGGAACCCAATCACAGGATGTTAGGGGTTGGAAGAGGCCTCCAAAGATCATCGAGTCCAACCCCCCTGACAGAGCCGGACCATAGAATCCAGCACAGGCTGCACAGGAACACATCCAGATGGGTCTTGGAAGTCTCCAGAGGAGACTCCACAGTCTCACAAGGCAGTGCTCCAGTCCCTCAAGCATCCTGGTAGCTCTCTGTTGGACTGTTTCCAGCAGATCCCTGTCACTCTTGAACTGGATGCAACATTCCAGGTGAGGTCTCATCAGTGCAGAGTAGAGGGGGAGGAGAACCTCCCTGGATCTGCTGGACACACTCCTCTTAATGCACCCCAGGATCCCATCTGCCCTCTTGCCACCAGGGCACATTGCTGGCCCATGCCTAACTTGTTGTCCACTAGGACTCCCAGGTCCTTCTCCTCAGGGCTTCTCTCCAGCAGATCACCTCTGAAGTGAACTCTTCCTCAGTGCATGTTTAACAGCCTAACAAGGCTGAAGTTCAATGCTGAATAGATGTATTAATTATTTTAGAGAGCAGCTGTATTTCTCAAAATGTGCAGTTCCAGCCCATTGCTACCTAGAGATCTTTCACTGGACCTTCCAATTCTGCTGCACGTGTGAGGCAGATGTGGGATTTATTGTAAGTCAAGATTGAGAGTGGGAACTCTGCTTTGACAATGCCAGAGAACAACTTAACCTGAGACACTAGGAACTGCTTTCAAACAAACAAAACAGCCAACAAGCCAGGATGCTGACACTGACTTGCCATTTAATCAGAAATGATGGCCTGATGGTTGACAGTCCCCAACAAGTGACCTTTGCTGTAGCTATTACCCCTTGGCTGAGAAGAGGGAGCTTGACAGGCTGGACAGATGGGCAGAGTCCAAGGGCATAAGATTTAATATACCTAAGTGTCAGGTTCTACACATTGGCCACAGCAACCCCATGCAGTGCTACAGGCTGGGGGCAGAGTGGCTGGAGAGCAGCCAGGCAGAAAGGGACCTGGGGGTGCTGGTTGACAGTAGGCTGAACATGAGCCTGCAGTGTGCCCAGGTGGCCAAGAAGGCCAATGGCATCCTGGCCTGCATCAGGAACAGTGTGGCCAGCAGGAGCAGGGAGGTCATTGTGCCCTGTGCTCAGCACTGGTTAGGCCACACCTTGAGTCCTGTGTCCAGTTCTGGGCTCCTCAGTTTAGGAAAGATGTTGACTTGTTGGAACATGTCCAGAGAAGGGCAACAAAGCTGGGAAGAGGCCTGGAGCACAGCCCTGTGAGGAGAGGCTGAGGGAGCTGGGGTTGCTTAGCCTGGAGAAGAGGAGGCTCAGAGGAGACCTTCTTGCTGTCTACAACTACCTGAAGGGAGGTTGTAGCCAGGTGGGGGTTGGTCTCTTCTCCCAGGCAACCAGCACCTGAACAAGAGGACACAGTCTCAAGTTGTGCCAGGGGAGGTTTAGGCTGGAGGTGAGGAGAAAGTTCTTCCCAGCAAGAGAGATTGGCCATTGGAATGTGCTGCCCAGGGAGGTGGTGGAGTCACCATCACTGGAGGTGTTTAGGAAGAGCATGGATGGGGTGCTTGGTGCCCTGGTTTAGTTGATTAGATGGTGTTGGGTGATAGGTTGGACTCGATGATCTCAAAGGTCTCTTCCAACCTGGTTAATTCTATTCTATTCTAAGAGTGAAATGAATAGAATCACAGAATGGTCCAGGCTGGAAGGAACTTCCGAAAGTTCTTCACCGAGAGAGTGATTCGCCATTGGAATGTGCTGCCCAGGGAGGTGGTGGAGTCACCATCCCTGGAGGTGTTCAAGAGGGGATTGGATGTGGCACTTGGTGCCATGGTCTAGTCATGAGGTCTGTGGTGACAGGTTGGACTCGATGATCTTCAAGGTCTCTTCCAACCTTAGCAATACTGTGATACTGTGATACAGACCAACCTCCCTGCAGTCAGCAGGGAAATCTCCAACTAGATCAGGCTGCTCAGGGCCTCGTTGACCCTCACCTTGAGTATCTCCAGGGAAGGGGCCTCAACCACCTCCCTGGGCAACCTGTTCCAGTGAAGAGCTTCCTGATATCTAATCTAAATCTGCCTTTCTCTAGTTTGAAGCCATTGCCCCTTGTCCTGTCACTGCAGGCCCTTGCAGAGTCTCTCCCCATCCTTCCTGCAGGCCCCCTCCAGGCACTGGAAGGCTGCTCTCGGGTCTCCCCTGCTTTGGTGAGGGTGCAGCTGTTCCAGTGATGCTCGCTCAGATGCAACACCATGCACACAAGTGGCAGAGCTGCACAGCCCTGACTTCATCAGCTGCTTTGTGTGCCAAAGGTTGCAGGACTCAGTGATGCTCCTCCTGCCAGAAAAACTTACTTCATGGTTTGCAGTTTGGCTCCCAGAGCTACAGTGATATATCCAGATGCTGCTAAAAATATGGTCCTTCATTTTCTTCTGGCAGGTTAGAGCAGTAAGGACTATTTATAAGGTGGTGTTTTTCCTTTCCAGTTCAAATGTACCACACTTGCATTAAGAGGAAAAAGTTGTTGGTGTTGTTTTGTTTTTTTTTTTTTACCCTTAGTTTAGGATCATGTTGAATTTCCACCAGGCCTTGTACAGCTCAGTGAAAACTCTCCTAAAAATAGGGATTATCTGGGATTCCTTGCATCAGAGGGCTGATGAGTGCTTGAAAACTTGATGTGAGAAATAGACTATAAATATGACACTTCTGTCAGAGTCCCAGTGATTTTTTGGCAAGGCCTTGTGGTGCCTAGTAGCTGGAGAGTTTGCATCTGTTTCACTCCTGCCCTTTCAAAACTACTTAACAAAACCACTTATTCTCCTTCTAGGGCAGATGAGTCTCACTGACACAAAGGGGTTTGGTGGAATATAGATACCACTCTTTCCACCCAACTACCAGTCCATGCCCATGTCATGGGAGGTGATTCTCCCCTTTACTCTGCTCTGGTGAGACCCCACCTGGAGCACTGCATCCAGTTCCAGAGCTTCTATTACAGGAAGGATCTGGAGGTGCTAGAATGTGTCCAGAGAAGAGCCATGAGGTTGTAGACAGGCAGGGGCTGGTCTCTTCTCCCAGGCAACCAGCACCAGAACAAGAGGACACAGTCTCAAGCTGCACCCAGGGAGGTTTAGGCTGGATGTTAGGAAGAAATTCTTCATAGAGATTGGCCACTGGAATGTGCTGCCCAGGGAAGTGGTGGAGTCACCATCACTGGAGGTGTTTAGGAGGAGACTGGATGGGGTGCTTGGTGCCCTGGTTTAGTTGATTAGATGATGTTGGATGATGGGTAGGACACGATGATCTCGAAGGTCTCTTCCAACCTGGTTTATTCTATTCAGGGCTGAGTACAGGGCAGAATGACTTCTCAAACCTTTTCTTCTAAGCAACTTACAGCACTTAGCTTTGCAGTAAGTGCAATAAATGATTTAAGCTTTTATCCTCTCAACTGAATGAGAGCATGGGAATTGAGTTCAGTCAGAGCAGATTTAATTGTTCTCTTATTGAGGTAGGACTGTTGTCTGTGTGAAAGCTTTCTGTGCTGTGAACAGCAGATGAATAGATTCCTGAGGGGCATGGTTCATTTGCAGTTGAGTTCATTTGTAAAACAAAAACCAATGTCAAGTCTTGTACCCCACAAAACAACAGAGGGCCTTCCTAACAGGGTAAAAGATAATCAAACTTGCATGTAATACCTCAGTTTCTGTGCTTAAACAAGGATACTTTTGCATACAAAGTCCCTGTGAGAGGTTAATGAACCTGGACTACCCTGAGACAAAACACTTTGCATGCTGCTTCTCCTGTCAAACCCTTAAGATGTTGTATTAGTGCTAGAGACATCAAGTACTAATGCTAATAATATTAATGAAACATGATATCGAACATCCCACTGTGCAGTGCAATGCAGGTGTCACAGTGCACTGATTAATTAGCAGATGAAAGAATGCAGAATACAGAATTAACCAGGTTGGAAAGGACCTTTGAAATCATTGCCAGGCAGAGAGGGACCTGGGGGTGCTGGTTGATGGGAGGCTGAACATGAGCCTGCAGTGTGCCCAGGCAGCCAAGAAGGCCAATGGCATCCTGGCCTGCATCAGGAAGTGTGGCCAGCAGGAGCAGGGAGGTCATTCTGCCCCTGTACACTGCACTGGTTAGGCCTCACCTTGAGTCCTGTGTCCAGTTCTGGGCCCCTCAGTTTAGGAAGGATGTTGACTTGCTGGAAGATGTCCAGAGAAGGGCAATGAAGTTGGTGAGGGGTTTGGAGCACAGCCCTGTGAGGAGAGGCTGAGGGAGCTGGGGTTGCTGTATTATCTCTCAGAGAGTGATATAATACAATACAATACACCAGGTTGGAAGAGACCTTCAAGATCATCGCGTCCAACCCATCAACCAATCCAACCCACCCAACAACTAAACCATGGCACCAAGCACCCCATCAAGCCTCTTCCTGAATACCTCCAATGATGGTGACTCCACCACCTCCACGGGCAGTCCATTCCAATGGGCAATCACTCTCTCTGTGTAGAACTTCTTCCTAACTTCCAGACTAAACCTGCCATGGCGCAGCCTGAGACTGTGTCCTCTTGTTCTGGTACTGGCTGCCTGGGAGAAGAGACCAACATCCGCTTGTCTACAACCTCCCTTCAGGTAGCTGTAGAGAGCAAGAAGGTCACCCCTCAGTCTCCTCCAGGCTAAGCAACCCCAGCTCCCTCAGCCTCTCCTCATAGGGCTTGTGTTCCAAACCCCTCACCAACTTTGTTGCCCTTCTCTGGACACCTTCCAGCAAGTCAACATCCTTCCTAAACTGAGGGGCCCAGAACTGGACACAGGACTCGAGGTTTGGCCTAACCAGTGCAGTGTACAGGGGCAGAATGACCTCCCTGCTCCTGCTGGCCACACTGTTCCTGATGCAGGCCAGGATGCCATTGGCCCTCTTGGCTGCCTGGGCACACTGCAGGCTCATGTTCAGCCTACCATCAACCAGTACCCCCAGGTCCCTGTCTGCCTGGCCACTCTCCAGCCACTCTGACCCCAGCCTGTAGCACTGCCTGGGGTTGCTGTGGCCAATGTGCAGAACCCGGCACTTGGATGTGTTCAATCTCCTGCCCTTGGACTCTGCCCATCTGTCCAGCCTTGGAATGTGCTGCCCAGGGAGGTGGTGGAGTCACCATCCCTGGAGGTATTTAGGAAGAGACTGGATGGGGTGCTTGGTGCCATGGTTTAGTTGATTAGATGGTGTTGGGTGATAGGTTGGACTTGATGATCTCTGAGGTCTTTTGCAACCTGGTTACTTCTATTCTAATTCAGAGCAACTACCTGACAGGGCTTTTGAGACATCTCTGCCAGCTTCTCAGAAAAGACAGGCCCAATGGAGCTAAGTGAGAGCGGTGAAGGAGACACGTGGATGTTCTTCTGATGCCTGGTGTCTCTGTCTGGTCACCCCAAAAAAAAGTGAAACACAATCTGTGTTTGAAAGTGAGGAGAAAACATTTACCAAAGGGTGGGTGCATAGGCTGTGAGGCACTTCCAATTTTATTTTCTGGGTTGTTTTTTTCCCCACACTAAACAGTTTTCAGAGTGAAATGCTGGTGGAATTGCTCTCCATGGCAAAGTGACTTCTGTGTGGGCACCAATGTGCCTGATATTAATTCTCCTTTGGCCTGAGTGAGTACTGCCTCTCAGTTCTGCCACCTTGGACAAGGCTTTGTTCCAGCTTCAAATGACTGCAGAGAAGCTTTCCACAGCTAATTAAAAGGCTGACTAAGGCTTGGAAATGTAACTCTCTGCCTTTCTATTACTTCAGCCAGGCTATTATATACAGCAGGCCATGCGTTAGCCTGGTGAAGAGGAGGCTCAGGGGGATCTTCTTGTTCTCTAGAACTACCTGAAGGGAGTGGGGGTTGGTCTCTTCTCCCAGGCAACATGTGGTAGAACATGAAGATAAAGTCTCAAGCTGCACCAGGGGAAGTTTAGGCTGGAGATGAGGAGAAAGTTCTTCACAGAGAGTAATTGGCCATTGGAATGTGCTGCCCAGGGAGGTGGTGAAGTCACCGTCCCTGGAGGTGTTCAAAAAAGGATTGGATGTGGCACTTGGAGCCATGGTTTAGTTGTGAGGAGGTGTTAGGTATTAGGTGATAGGTTGGACTTGATGACCTCTGAGGTCTTTTCCAACCTGGTTGATTCTGTGAAGACTCAAATGCCACTTACCTAGTGTCGGGTCGTACTCCCAGATGAAGCGTTTGGTCAGGAAGCGTACGACAAGAGCTGGAGGAGCAAAAGATTCAGGTAAGATGCACAGGCCACCAATTCATCTGATTCCTACAGCTTGTCTTACAAACTCTTCTTTTTAAACTGGCATGTAGCAAAGCCCCTAGGCTGCGAGCAGATTTCAGCTTTGCTTATTGTGGCAATTGAGACAACGTCAGTGTTTACAGCCAGCTTTACACTTTCAGAGTGGGGAGACAAAATTCAAACCCCCCACTCTTTACAACATTAATCATCTACCAATGTAGCAGTGCAGGAGGTTTTCAATCACAGGATGCTAGGGGTTGGAAGGGACCTCTGGACAACATTAAGTCCAACCACCTCTGGCCAGAGCAGGACCAATTCTTGAAAAGTTCTCCTTAAAACTTGAGACCTTGGGGAGGGACATTTTAGGGTGTCAGGGAGTATCATAGTATCATAGTATCAGTCAGGGTTGGAAGGGACCACAAGGATCATCTAGTTCCAATCCCCCTGCCATGGGCAGGGACACCCCACACTAGATCAGGCTGGCCAGAGCCTCATCCAGCCTGGGCTTAAACACCTCCAGGGCCTCAACCACCTCCCTGGATAACCCATTCCAGGGCTTCACCACTCTCATGGGGAAGAACTTCCTCCTCATATCTAGCCTGAATCTCCCCACCTCCAGATTCATTCCATTGCCCCATGTTCTATCACTGCCTGATGTCCTGAGAAGTCCCTCCCCAGCCTTCTTGTGGCCCCCTTCAGATACTGGAAGGCCACAATGAGGTCACCTCGGAGCCTTCTCTTCTCCAGACTGAACAGCCCCAACTCCTTCAGTCTGTCCCCATAGGAGAGGTGCTCCAGCCCTCTGCTCATCCTCGTGGCCCTTCTCTGGACACACTCCAGCACCTCCAGATCCCTCTTGTACTAGGGGCTCCAGAACTGGAGGCAGTACTCCAGGTGGGGTCTCACCAGAGCTGAGTAGAGGGGGAGAATCACCTCCCTTGACCTGCTGGCCACACTTCTCCTGATGCAGCCCAGGAGCTGATTGGCTTTCCGGGCTGCAAGTGCACATTGAGAGCTCCTGTTGAGCTTCTCCTCCACCAGCACCCCCAAGTCTCTCTCCTCAGGGCTGCTCTCCAGCCAGTCCCTGCCCAGCCTGGATTTGTGCCTGGGATTGCCTCGACCCAGATGCTGGACCCTGCCCTTGGTCTTGTTGAACCTCATGGGGTTGGCTTGTGCCCACCTCTCCAGCCTGTCCAGGTCCCTATGGCTGGCATCCCTTCCCTCCAGTGTGTCTGCTGCACCACACAGCTTGGTGTCATCAGCAACCTTGCTGAGGGTGCACTCAATGCCACTGTCCATGGCACCCACAAGGATGTTGAACAAGCCTGGTCCCAGGACTGATCCTGAGGGACTCTGCTTGTCCCTGGCCTCCACTGGGACATGGATCCGTTGACAGCCACTCTTTGGGTGCGGCCATCAAGCCAGTTCTGTATCCATCTAGTGGTCACCCATCAAACCCATGTGTCACCAGCCTGGAGACCAGGAGGTGGTGCAGGACAGTGTCGAAGGCTTTGCTCAGGTCCAGGTAAATGACATCAGTTGCTCGCCCCTCATCTATTAATGCTGTCACCTGATCATAGAAGGCCACCAGGTTTGTCAGGCAGGAACAAAACCAGTAATAGTTAGATTCAGATTGGATGTGAGGAAGAAGTTCTTCCCCATGAGGGTGGTGAGACACTGGAACAGGTTGCCCAGGGAGGTGGTGGAAGCCTCATCCCCCACTGGAGGTTTTTAATGCCAGGCTGGATGTGGCTGTGAGCAACCTGCTGTAGTGTGAGGTGTCCCTGCCCATGGCAGGGGGTTGGAACTGGATAATCCTTGAGGTCCCTTCCAGCCCTGACAATTCTGTGAGACTTCCCCAGTCACCTGGGATCATCCTGAGGTGGCATTTTCTTCCTTTCCCCAGGCCCAAGCAAGCATTATGCAAGTGTACAATTACCAGCAGTGCTGAGCAGGCATTTCACTGCACTTGCTGTGCTCCCTGCTGTACCTGCCAGCCCAGGGGGCTAATTGCCATCTGGCCCTGTCCGTGGCAGCTGGCCCACACCTTCCCTTTCTTTTCTTCAGCTCCCTGCTGCATATGCAATTATTTGTTATTTCTCCATGCAGGCCTCCCTCCTGGAGATGAATACAACCTACTTTCCTCCTCACCACAGCTCACATCTGTGATGTCTGATTCTTAACCTCAGCAGCATTCAGTGAACCTCATTAGGAAGTTCTTATCCCACACACTGAAACTGAGAACTCACTGTCCAGAGCTCCAATATCAAAAGCCTTATTTGCAAATCAGCAAATTCATTACTAGCATTTACTGATGGTTGGCTTAAAATACAAAAGAGCTGATTCCTTCAATTGACAAGTAGGAAGACAAATTGCTGCAAGACAGGCATGCCAAAGCTTTTTAGATGGAAGCTTTTTAGATGATTATGTCTATAGAATTGTAGAACTTCTTCCAAACTTCCAACCTGAATCTACCCATTTCCAGCTTTGCTCCATTCCCTGTGTCCTATCACTCCCTGACACCCTCAAAAGTCCCTCCCCAGCTTTCCTGTAGGCTCCCTTCAGATACTGGCAGGCCACAATAAGGTCTCCTCAGAGCCTTCTCTTCTCCAGACTGAACAGCCCCAACTCCTTCAGGCTGTCCTCATAGGAGAGGAGCTCCACCCCTCTGATCATCCTCATGGCCCTTCTCTGGACACACTCCAGCACATCCAGATCCTTCCTGTAATAGTGACCTTAGTGTACCAACCTCAGAGTCATGTTCTCTGTGCCATTTGTGGTGGCCTGCACACTTGGGGCTGGGCAGGCTCTGCTCAGCCTCCCACTTCCAGCATGGCCGATTCCCTCAAAACACTCCTGCTCTCCTTCATGGCAATGGTTACAGCCCATCCAATGGAGCTTTTCACTTCCACACATTTTTACAAGGCTAAGGATTAGCAGCTGCATTTCACAGATGTGGAATGTGAAATGCTCTTGATCCAGCATCTATCCTGTTTGTAACTATTGTGAGCTGCTTTGGATGGGAAATGTATCACAGTATCACTAAAGTTGGAAGAGACATCAAAGATCATCGAGTCCAACCTGTCACCACAGACCTCATGACTAGACCATGGCACCAAGTGCCACATCCAGTCCCCTCTTGAACACCTCCAGGGACGGCGACTCAACCACCTCCCTGGGCAGCACATCCCAATGGTGAATCACTCTCTCGGTGAAGAACTTTCTCCTCACCTCCAGCCTAAACTTCCCCTGGCGCAGCTTGAGACTGTGTCCCCTTGCTCTGGTGCTGGTTGCTAGAGAGACGAGGCCAACCCCTTCCTGGCTACAACCACCCTTCAGGTAGTTGTAGAGAGCAATGAGGTCTCCCCCTGAGCCTCCTCTTCTCCAGGCTAAACAACCCCAGCTCCCTCAGCCTCTCCTCACAGGGCTGTGCTCAAGGCCTCTCCCCAGCCTTGTTGCCCTTCTCTGGACACGTTCAAGTGTCTCAATGTCCTTCTTAAACTGAGGGGCCCAGAACTGGTCACAGGACTCAAGGTGTGGCCTAACCAAAGCAGAGTACAGGGGCACAATGACCTCCCTGCTCCTGCTGGCCACACTATTCCTAATGCAGGCCAGGATGCCATTGGCCTTCTTGGCCACCTGGGCACACTGCTGGCTCATGTTCAGGCCAGGCTGTCAATCAGCACCCCCAGGTCCCTCCCTGTTTGGCAGCTCTCCAGCCACTCCGACCCCAGCCTGTAGCTCTGCATGGGGTTGCTGTGGCCATAGTGCAGCACCCGGCACTTGGACTTGTTGAATGCCATCCTGTTGGACTCTGCCCATCTGTCCAGTCAGTCAGGTCCCTTTGCAGAGCCCTTCTGCCCTCTAACTGATCAACACCTGCTCCCAACTTGGTGTCATCTGCAAATTTGCTGATGACTGTCTCAATCCCCTCATCCAGATCATCAATGAAGATATTTAAGAGGATGGGGCCCAGCACTGATCCCTGGGGGACGCCACTGGTGCCTGGCCGCCAGCTGGAGGTGGCACCATTGGCCCCCACTCTCTGGGCCCGGCCCTCCAGCCAGCTCCTAACCCAGCGATGTCTTCACGTTTGCCTCATTAGAGGTGCTTAAGAGATGAGCCCCAGCTGAATATCCACACAATGCATGACTTTGCTGTCTAATCTGACTGAAAATAGCCAGTGAGAGGAAAGCTGGAAAGGGCATCCAAGTGCTTGGGCTCTCTGTCTGCAGACCAGCTTTCTGGCTTGTGCCACCTGACCTAGCAGTGGTCCCCCTGGAGCAGCAGCCATTTAGTTTGTGTTGTGTTCTCTTGCTGCCAGCTCACATCAAGATTTTTTTTTTTTAGATCAATGACTTCTGCCAGCAGAAGAATCAGAAGTGAGGGCATAAGGGATTGGCTCTGCCCTGGAGTTGTGAGCACCGGAGATTTCCTGCAGCTGGCATAAACACTGCTTGAGGCAAAGCAACCAAACCTCCTCCTCTCCTTAGCAGGATTGCATAGAGTCAAGATGGGCATCACTCCCTGCTTGCCTTAAAGGTGTGTGGACCCTGTTGACCTGCCAGTCTTATTTAGACATGCCTAACTCTAATAACAAGCCAAAAATAACCCAACACACACACACACAAATATGCTCCAAATGCTGGGGTTTGATTAAACACAACATTGAGGTTGGGAATTAGTGAAGGGCATTGTTTTCTGATTAAAGCAGGTGACTAGCTCATATTAAAATGAGCAGCTCTGGTGCTTATCCTCAATGGAGATGAAATGCATTTTGCAGCAGGCAAGATCTGGATCAATACAGTACCCAATAAGAGTGAAATTCATGATCCTCCACTGAGACTAGTCCAGGCTCTTCCCAGACAGTTACTGCTCAGGACACACAAGATTGCAGGCTTGGAAGGAAAGAATCTCCATCAAACTGCAGTTTGGATTCCCACTGTGTTTCTCAGAGACATAAGCATTACCTAAGGGAATTGATGTAATGTCCCAGCACAGGAAGAATAGACTCATGTCTCACTTCCAAGTCAGCTGTTTTACACAGGGTTTAAATCAGAGTAGAACTTGGCCCAGGACTTTCATTCACTCACGTTTAAGCCTTCTGCCTTAGAAGTTATTCTTGGAGAAGGAGCTCGATTATCTATCAACTACATTTGCAATGTAACTCCACTGAAGACAATGAAGTTCTATCAGGAATATACTTGGCATACAAAGTGAGATTATCAACTACATAACCAATTCCTCTGGGACTTGTGTGGGTGAGTCCCTTACTCAGCTTTAAAAATCCCAGTCTATATATTTTGGACTCTATGTATCCCTCTCTCTATATACATATTTCATAGTGTTTTGTGCCTTGCTTTGTATCTCCAGTCTATATATTTTGGACTCTATGTATCCCTCTCTCTATATACATATTTCATAGTGTTTTGTGCCTTGCTTTGTATCTCCAGTCTATATATTTTGGACTCTACGTATCCCTCTCTCTATATACATATTTCATAGTGTTTTGTGCCTTGCTTTGTATCTTTGGATTAAGTAACACATAAATGGTCTGGCTAAATTTACAGGCTGCCTGAGTGTATATCTTGGTGAATGTGTTATCATTCCAGCTGAGCTAAGCTTTTCAGGGAAGGATGGAAGCAGGCTTTGAGTTCAAAAACATCCCTCCCCCAAAAGCTACAGAGTTCAAAGTCAGTCTAAGAAAAAATAACAAGTCTCCACGCTGAAATAACTGCATGATGACTCTTGTCTATTGTGAGAATGTTCAGCCATAAAAAGTGGGCTGGAAGTAGTCCTATGATTTAACTTATCAACAAACCCCCTCCTGGTGCCATGATGATGTGTCATCAGTAAGCCAGACTTGGCAGAAGACACCAGAGTGGTTTAAACCAAAGGTTATAATGATCAAGAGGCACTTTCACAAAGCAAGTACTTCATTTTTCTTCTTCTTTATTTCGCCCCCTGCCCCCAAAACCTTACATTTTCATTAGTGAGCTCATGCCCCATTCACCCTCTTGGAGACCCCTTGTGTACTGGAATTTCAGTGCCCTTGGAGCACATGGTGAGGGCCAACCAGCAGGGTGGTGGTGCTAAAGGCTTGTGGTATGTGATGTGCTGCCTGCTCAAACAGCTCTGTGTCCAGCTTTAGGAAATAATGATTTCATTTAAAGGCACTACCCCAGGAGTCATAGAATCAATAAGGTTGGGAAAAACCTCAGAGATCTTCAAGCCCAACCTATCACCCAACCCTTATGACTAACTAAACCATGGCTGCAAGTGCCACATCCAATCCTTTTATGAACACCTCCAGGGACGGTGACTCCACCACCTCCCTGGGCAGCACATTCCAACAGCCAATCTCTCTTGCTGGGAAGAACTTTCTCCTCACCTCCAGCCTAAACCTCCCCTGGCACAACTTGAGACTGTGTCCTCGTGTTCTGGTGCTGGTTGCCTGGGAGAAGAGACCAAGCCCCAGCTGGCTACAACCTCCCTTCAGGGAGTTGTAGAGAGCAATGAGGTTGCCCCTGAGCCTCCTCTTCTCCAGGCTAAGCAACCCCAGCTCCCTCAGCCTCTCCTCACAGGGCTGTGCTCCAGACCTCTTACCAACCTCATTGCCCTTCTCTGGACACATTCAAGTATCTCAATATCCTTCTTAAATTGAGGGGTCCAGAACTGGATGCAGTACTCAACGAATTTAATTTGCTTCTAGAAGTGCAGGTCTTTTGTGGAGGGGTAAGGAGAAAGTATGAACTTATCATGCAGCATGCTTTTCTGATCCTAGTATGTCATGCATGACAACATGCAACCATTACTTGTGTCTCTGTGTCCATGGGCCTGTGTTTGACTCAGTTTTGACAGCATCCCAGGCAGTTCAGTGGTGTGGGGATATCAGAGGTGAGTGAGACATCACTAGGATGATTTCTCTGCCTTTCCTCCTTTCTCGGTTTGCTCACTGTGGTCACAGAATCACAGAAACATTCAGGTTGGAAAAGACCCTCAGGATCACCAAGTCCAACCCAGAGCCCTACTCTACAAGGGTCTCCCCTAAACTATAGCCCCAAGCACCACATCCAAACCACTTTTAAACACATCCAGGGTTGGCAACTCCACCACCTTCCTGGGCAGCACATTGCAATGCCTGAGCACTCTTGCTGTGATGCTGAGGCCTAACATGCTGTAATAAAGTAGAAGGTAAATGCAACAGAACAAAAAGAGATCAGTGGAAGGAAAAAAAGAACAATACCTAGCATAAAGAATGATCAGTTTTATACTGCCTTGTCTGAAACTCTGCATATTTTATGTCTATTTTAATCACTGTCTTCAGCAGTGAACTGTTCAGAGAAATTACTGTACAGGCTTGTACTTTTTTCCCCTGTAATCATAGAATCAATAAGGTTGGAAAAGACCTCAAAGATCATCAAGTCCAACCTGTCATCCAACACCTCATGACTAACTAAGCCATGGCTTCAAGTGCCACATCCAATCCCCTCTTGAACACCGCCAAGGATGGTGACTCCACCATCTCCCTGGGCAGCACATTCCAATGGCGAACGACTCTCTCTGTGAAGAACTTTCTCCTCACCTCCAGCCTAAACTTCCCTGGCACAGCTTGAGACTGTGTCCTCTTGTTCTGTTCCTGGTTGCCTGGGAGAAGAGACCAACCCCCACCTGGCTACAACCTCACTTCAGGTAGCTGTAGAGAGCATTAAGGTCTCCCCTGAGCCTCCTCTTTTCAGGCTAAACTAGCTGGAGGGCTGTGCCCAGAGTGGCACATCCAGCTGGCAGCCAGGCACTAGTGGTGTCCCCTAGGGATCAGTGCTGGGCCCAATCCTGTTCAATATTTTTACTGATGATCTGGAGGAGGGGATTGAGTCCATCATCAGTAAATTTGCAGATGACACCAAGTTGGGAGCAGATGTTGATCTGTTAGAGCGTAGAAGGGCTCTGAAGAGGGACCTCAACAGGCTGGACAGATGGGCAGAGTCCAACAGGATGTCATTCATAAAGTCCAAGTGCCTGGTGCTGCACTTTGGCCACAGCAACCCCATGCAGTGCTACAGGCTGGGGTCAGAATGGCTGGAGAGCAGTCAGGCAGAAAAGGACCTGGGGGTACTGGTTGACAGCAGCTGAACATGAGCCAGCAGTGTGCCCAGGTGGCCAAGAAGGCCAATGGCATCCTGGCCTGCATCAGGAATAGTGTGGCCAGCAGGAGCAGTGTAGATCATTGTGCCCTGTGCTCAGCACTGGTTAGGCCACACCTTGAGTCCTGTGTCCAGTTCTGGGCCCCTCAGTTTAAGAAGGACATTGAGACACTTGAACGTGTCCAGAGAAGGGCAACAAGGCTGGGGAGAGGCCTTGAGCACAGCCCTGTGAGGATGACCCAAGGAGGTCCACCACTGATTGACTATCTAAATATAAAAGGTATATATACTTCTAATTATAAATATGCACTAACAGAAACATCAAAAGCATATGTACTGCTTCGATATACTGATACATACTGCATGGCAGTATGTGTGTATGTATAGAACAGCATAAGAGTAAATACAGACCAGGATTGAGTAGCTGTGTGATGAAATGTGTTGCTCTTGCCTTTCAGGAGCTTATGCTGCTTAGTGTGATGTAACTTTTCTTCCTTCAGTGGTGGTGATGTGAGCATCTGTTCTTTGGAGCCAAAGCTGACCCTCAAAAATGGCTGAAATTGTTCTGGTGAGGCAGAAAGGGATTGGAGCCCTTGTCTCAAATCCCTACCTTAATACTCATAGCAGCATCATGGGCCAAACCAGCATTCTGTGTTCAAGTAGAGAGTAGAATTACCCTGTTTGGAAAAGACCTTTGAGATCATCAAGCCCAACCTATCACCCAACACCATCTAATGAAGTGCCTCATGCAGGCTCTTCTTAAACACCTCCAGTGATGGTGACTCCACCACCTCCCTGGGCAGCACATTCCAATGGCCAATCTCTCTTTCTGTGAAGAACTTCTGTCTGCATATTCACCACCTGGACTCATACCTAAGAACTGTATAAAAGATCTGAGCAACTACTGGCTTGGGAGAAGGAAAAGCCCGGGGCAATGCTGCTCTGAAGAAAAACAGAGATGATGCCAGGACAGAAAAATGACAGAGACAGCACCATGGAGCCTGGAAGAAGCAGAGCAAGAGGAACCCTTTCTCCATGCCCTAAGTTCTGCCTGCTGCAACTCATGGAGCTGAAGAGGCTGCTCAGAGGACAGCACAGCCAACAAGGATGCCAAAGCTGCAGCCCCCTTCCCAAAGCTGCAGCCCCCTTCCAAAGCTGCAGCCTCCTTCCCAAAGCTGCAGCCCCCTTCCCAAAGCTGCAGCCCCCTTCCCAAAGCTGCAGCCTCCTTCCCAAAGCTGCAGCCTCCTTCCCCAAAGCTGCAGCCCCCTTCCCAAAGCTGCAGCCCCCTTCCAAAGCTGCAGCCTCCTTCCCAAAGCTGCAGCCCCCTTCCCAAAGCTGCAGCCCCCTTCCAAAGCTGCAGCCTCCTTCCCAAAGCTGCAGCCCCTTCCCAAAGCTGCAGCCCCCTTCCAAAGCTGCAGCCCCCTTCCCAAAGCTGCAGCCCCCTTCCACAGCTGCAGCCTCCTTCCCAAAGCTGCAGCCCCCTTTCCAAAGCTGCAGCCCCCTTCCAAAGCTGCAGCCCCCTTCCCAAAGCTGCAGCCCCCTTCCCAAAGCTGCAGCCCCCTTCCAAAGCTGCAGCCCCCTTCCACAGCTGCAGCCCCCTTCCAAAGCTGCAGCCCCTTTCCAAAGCTGCAGCCCCTTCCCAAAGCTGCAGCCCCCTTCCCAAAGCTGCAGCCCCCTTCCCAAAGCTGCAGCCCCCTTCCCAAAGCTGCAGCCCCCTTCCCAAAGCTGCAGCCCCCTTCCCAAAGCTGCAGCCTCCTTCCAAAGCTGCAGCCTCCTTCCAAAGCTGCAGCCTCCTTCCAAAGCTGCAGCCTCCTTCCAAAGCTGCAGCCTCCTTCCCAAAGCTGCAGCCCCCTTCCCAAAGCTGCAGCCCCTTCCCAAAGCTGCAGCCCCCTTCCAAAGCTGCAGCCCCCTTCCCAAAGCTGCAGCCTCCTTCCAAAGCTGCAGCCTCCTTCCCAAAGCTGCAGCCCCCTTCCCAAAGCTGCAGCCCCTTCCCAAAGCTGCAGCCCCCCTTCCAAAGCTGCAGCCCCCTTCCCAAAGCTGCAGCCCCCTTCCCAAAGCTGCAGCCCCCTTCCCAAAGCTGCAGCCCCCTTCCCAAAGCTGCAGCCCCTTTCCAAAGCTGCAGCCCCCCTTCCCAAAGCTGCAGCCTCCTTCCAAAGCTGCAGCCTCCTTCCCAAAGCTGCAGCCCCTTTCCAAAGCTGCAGCCCCCTTCCAAAGCTGCAGCCCCCTTCCCAAAGCTGCAGCCCCTTCCAAAGCTGCAGCCTCCTTCCCAAAGCTGCAGCTCCCTTCCCAAAGCTGCAGCCCCCTTCCCAAAGCTGCAGCTCCCTTCCAAAGCTGCAGCCTCCTTCCCAAAGCTGCAGCCCCCTTCCCAAAGCTGCAGCCTCCTTCCCAAAGCTGCAGCCCCCTTCCCAAAGCTGCAGCTCCCTTCCAAAGCTGCAGCCCCCTTCCCAAAGCTGCAGCCCCCTTCCACAGCTGCAGCCTCCTTCCCAAAGCTGCAGCCCCCTTCCCAAAGCTGCAGCCCCCTTCCCAAAGCTGCAGCCCCTTTCCAAAGCTGCAGCCCCCTTCCTAAAGCTGCAGCCCCCCTTCCCAAAGCTGCAGCCCCCTTCCAAAGCTGCAGCCCCCTTCCAAAGCTGCAGCTCCTTCCCAAAGCTGCAGCCCCCTTCCCAAAGCTGCAGCCCCCCTTCCACAGCTGCAGCCCCCTTCCCAAAGCTGCAGCTCCCTTCCCAAAGCTGCAGCCCCCTTCCCAAAGCTGCAGCCCCCTTCCCAAAGCTGCAGCCCCTTCCCAAAGCTGCAGCCCCTTCCAAAGCTGCAGCCCCCTTCCAAAGCTGCAGCCTCCTTCCCAAAGCTGCAGCCCCCTCCCAAAGCTGCAGCCCCTTCCAAAGCTGCAGCCCCCTTCCCAAAGCTGCAGCCTCCTTCCAAAGCTGCAGCCTCCTTCCCAAAGCTGCAGCCCCTTTCCAAAGCTGCAGCCCCCTTCCAAAGCTGCAGCCCCCTTCCCAAAGCTGCAGCCCCCTTCCAAAGCTGCAGCCCCCTTCCCAAAGCTGCAGCCCCCTTCCAAAGCTGCAGCTCCCTTCCAAAGCTGCAGCCCCCTTCCAAAGCTGCAGCTCCCTTCCAAAGCTGCAGCCCCTTCCAAAGCTGCAGCCCCCTTCCCAAAGCTGCAGCCCTTCCAAAGCTGCAGCCCCCCTTCCCAAAGCTGCAGCCCCCTTCCCAAAGCTGCAGCCCCCTTCCCAAAGCTGCAGCCCCTTCCCAAAGCTGCAGCCCCCTTCCAAAGCTGCAGCCCCTTCCCAAAGCTGCAGCCCCCTTCCCAAAGCTGCAGCTCCTTCCAAAGCTGCAGCCCCTTCCCAAAGCTGCAGCCCCCTTCCCAAAGCTGCAGCCCCCTTCCAAAGCTGCAGCCCCTTCCTAAAGCTGCAGCCCCCTTCCCAAAGCTGCAGCCCCTTCCCAAAGCTGCAGCCCCCTTCCAAAGCTGCAGCCCCCTTCCTAAAGCTGCAGCCCCCTTCCCAAAGCTGCAGCCCCCTTCCAAAGCTGCAGCCCCTTCCCAAAGCTGCAGCCCCCTTCCAAAGCTGCAGCTCCCTTCCAAAGCTGCAGCCCCCTTCCCAAAGCTGCAGCCCCCCTTCCAAAGCTGCAGCTCCCTTCCCAAAGCTGCAGCCCCTTCCAAAGCTGCAGCCTCCTTCCAAAGCTGCAGCCTCCTTCCAAAGCTGCAGCCCCCTTCCAAAGCTGCAGCCCCTTCCCAAAGCTGCAGCCCCCTTCCCAAAGCTGCAGCCCCCTTCCAAAGCTGCAGCCCCCTTCCCAAAGCTGCAGCCCCCTTCCAAAGCTGCAGCTCCCTTCCAAAGCTGCAGCCCCCTTCCCAAAGCTGCAGCCCCTTCCAAAGCTGCAGCTCCCTTCCCAAAGCTGCAGCCCCCTTCCAAAGCTGCAGCCTCCTTCCAAAGCTGCAGCCTCCTTCCAAAGCTGCAGCCCCCTTCCAAAGCTGCAGCCCCCTTCCCAAAGCTGCAGCCCCCTTCCCAAAGCTGCAGCCCCCTTCCCAAAGCTGCAGCCCCCTTCCAAAGCTGCAGCCCCCTTCCCAAAGCTGCAGCCCCCTTCCAAAGCTGCAGCCCCCTTCCCAAAGCTGCAGCCCCCTTCCCAAAGCTGAAGCTCCCTTCACAACGCTGAAGCCCCCTTCACAAAGCTGCAGCAGCCTTCCTCCACAGACCCAAACTGTCTTGGGGGATCAGGGGTGTGGTGATATAATTCCTTTCCTCTCCTCTCTCCCTCTTCACTCTCCCTCTTCTCTCTCTCCATCTCTATTTTCTCTCTCTCCCTTTCTGTTCCATCCACTTTATTCTGTGAGTAATTAGCCTAGCTGTTGACATTTTAGCCTCATTTCTGCCTCTGATTTCATGGCACAGGAATATTCCAAAGAATTGAGGCTCTTTCCCTCTCTGGACTGAGACATGTGTCTAGTGGGTTGGATTCTTATATTGATGCTTCAACCATTCCTCCTCTTTTGACTTCAATGTGTAACTTGTTACGTCACCCCTTTGTGAAGAATAACCTTTCTGGTGTGCCAGTGCTAACACACATAGCTTTCCAAAACACAGCTGATAGGAACACCTCCAGATGTTTGTGTGTCTGAGATGGAGTATATTTGTGATCAAGCTGTGGGGCAAGTCTTGGGGATGAAATCACTCTAATACCTGCTGCTTTTCTACAGGACTGTTACGGGTTTATGAAACTGGGATGTCTTAAACCACAGAGTGCAGACCTCCAGAGGCTAGGTAGGTCCAGGGGTGGACTGAAAAGTGTAATCTTTTGCTGTTTCATACCCAGAACATCTCCCCTTTATAAGGGAACAGCACAAGCTGTTCCCTCCCGATTCTCCTTCACTCTCTCTCTTCATGGTGGAGACCTTCTCTGCCATGTGGGCCTGGTTTGGAGGGAGGTTGTGGAAAGCTTTGGCCTAATCAGATTTTTGGCTGAGGTGGACTTTGGATTTGTGCATTCTATATGTTTGGGTTTTTATGTGTTGCTGTATGTAGATAGGAATAATACTTCCATTTAAACTTCTGATCCTTTCCAATCTGGTGTGGAGCTTTCTTTTAACCCCTTTGAGAAGGGGCTAAAGGGAATCTGTCTGCTCTTAAAACAAAGACACTGACACAAGTAAGGTTTGAATTTGCAGGCTGCTTTCACACAGTATCATCAAGGTTGGAAGAGACCTCAAAGATCATTGAGTCCAACATGTCACCACAGACCTCATGACTAGACCATGGCACCAAGCACCCCATCAAGTCTCCTCTTGAACACCTCCAGGGACGGTGACTCCACCAACCTCCCTGGGCAGCACATTCCAATGGCAAATTACTCTCTCTGTGAAGAACTTTCTCCTCACCTCCAGCCTAAACTTCCCCTGGTGCAGCTTGAGACTGTGTCCTCTTGTTCTGGTGCTGATTGCTAGAGAGAAGAGGCCAACCCCTTCCTGGCTACAACCTCCCTTCAGGTAGTTGTAGAGAGCAATGAGGTCTCCCCTGAGCCTCCTCTTCTCCAGGCTAAGCAACCCCAGCTCCCTCAGCCTCTCCTCACAGGGCTTGTGTTCCAAACCCCTCACCAACTTCATTGCCCTTCTCTGGACACATTCCAGCAACTCAACATCCTCCCTAAACTGAGGGGCCCAGAACTGGACATAGGACTCAAGGTTTGGCCTAACCAGTGCAGTGTACAGGGGCAGAATGACCTCCCTGCTCCTGCTGGCCACACTGTTCCTGATGCAGGCCAGGATATAATGAGGGGGAAAAAACATGAGAAAAATTTTGGGGGAGGGAAATTTAGAAGCAAGATCCTGGCTGTCAGTAGCAACCTGGCCATAAATCTTTACCCCTACCTTTATGGGGAGGCTGCTGGTAAAGAGCTCAGTGAAGCAGTTTGCCTCATGCTGGGGCTGGTGCTTGCCAGTTTGGGGGCTGGCTAGTGTCTCACCATCCTAGTGGTGGCTGTTCTAGCTAGGAGCAAAAGACATTTTTGTTTCACATGGTATGTCCTGGTCCAATAAACCTCTTCTGCAAAGTCTCAACATACTCTTTTGCTGCAAGGGGGAAGAATTTGTGTAACTCTAAATGCATAAAACTAAGGTTTTTATCAAGCCCTGGTGAGTCAGCCTGAATGAGAGGACAATTAACATACTGTGAGCAAGGCCACTGGCACTAATGCTGGGTCACTGACTGTGCTTCTAACCTTCAGAATGGCAAAGAGTATCTTTTGAGAGCAGCTGTGCTGCTGCTTCACTAAGCCTGTATGCATCAGCACATACAGTAACTAAAAATGGCATAAAGTGTTCCACCTTTTCTCATTTGCCTCAGACTCAGTGATGTAACAGGATTCAGAGCTCCTCATTGCATTTTGGCAGGCAACACAGGCTGTGTGTGGTCACTGAATGGACTGACTATCACTCAATTCTCCTCACTTTGACTGGAATAATTTCTGTACCAAATTCTGGGCTCCTCAGTTTAAAAAGGACATTGAGACACTTGAACGTGTCCAGTGAAGGGCAACAAGGCTGGGGAGAGGCCTTGAGCACAGCCCTGTGAGGAGAGGCTGAGGGAGCTGGGGTTGCTTAGCCTGGAGAAGAGGAGGCTCAGGGGAGACCTCATTGCTCTCTACAACTACCTGAAGGGTGGTTGTAGCCAGGAAGGGGTTGGCCTCTTCTCTCTAGCAACCAGCACTAGAACAAGGGGACACAGTCGCAAGGGGAAGTTTAGGCTGGAGGTGAGGAGAAAGTTCTTCACCGAGAGAGTCATTTGCCATTGGAATGTGCTGCCCGGGGAGGTGGTGGAGTCACCGTCCCTGAAGGAGTTCAAGAGGGGACTGGACGTGGCACTTGGTGCCATGGTCTAGTCATGAGGTCTGTGGTGACAGGTTGGACTCGATGATCTTTGAGGTCTCTTCCAACCTTGGTGATACTGTGATACTGTGAATGTGTCCAGAGAAGGGCAGTGAGGCTGGGGAGAGGCCTGGAGCACAGCCCTGTGAGGAGAGGCTGAGGGAGCTGGGGTTGCTTAGCCTGGAGAAGAGGAGGCTCAGGGGAGACCTTATTGCTGTCTACAACTACCTGAAGGGAGGTTGTAGCCATCTGGGGCTTGGTGTCTTCTCCCAGGCAACCAGCACCAGAACAAGAGGACACAGTCTCAAGCTGTGCCAGGGGAAGTTTAGGCTGGAGGTGAGGAGAAAGTTCTTCATAGAAAGAGAGATTGGCCATTAGGAGGCCATTGCCCAGGGAGGTGGTGGAGTCACCATCACTGGAGGTGCTCAAGAGGGGATTGGGTATGGCACTTGGAGCCATGGTTTAGTTGCCAGGAGGTATTAGGTAATAGGTTGGAGTTGATAATCTCTGAGGTCTTTTCCAACCTGGCTGATTCTGTGATTCTGTAATTCTTTCATCCTGTTTCAATACACTCTATTAGATAAGATGACAGCTCACCAAAGAAAGGAAAATAAAGGCGGCCAACCTGTTCCCTGGCTTTTCCTGCGATATATTCCTGTCTTTTACATGCACTTTTCTGGGTTTGGCTTCATCAGAGAATTGTCAGGGTTGGAAGGGACCTCAAGGATCATCCAGTTCCAAGCCCCCTGCCATGGGCAGGGACCCCTCACACTACAGCAGGTTGCCCAAAGCCACATCCAGCCTGGCCTTAGCTTCCAGGGATGTCAGATAACCTGGAAAAAACTTGAATTTACAATCCAGCTAGAGTAGGACATAAGGGAAAATCTTGAAGCTATTATGTCCTGCACAGTTTCCATCTGTCTTTGACAAAGGAGCTTGGGTGAACCCTAGAGGTATGTATCAGCCTTACTGACTGATGAGCCACGAATCAGTCAGTGGATGCATAACTTGTAAGGAGCCTTTGTCACAGTGGAATGAAGAATTAGGGCAACAAAATACCCTGGAAACTGACCAATGCATTTTTCATGAGCCTCTCTTTTTATAAGCCTGATGACATAAGCATTGATAAATGTAACATCTTCTTAAGACAGTATTTATGGGAACCTTTCCAGGTCCTGCTATTGCAGGTTAAGGACTGCTGGTGGATTTCTGCAGTGCAGCTCCTTGGCTACCTGGAGTTTTAAAGGAAGAAGATAAGGAATTGTTTTCTTCCTGACAAGCCCATTGCCAACTACCTGAACCAGGGACACATGGAGAAGGTCCCAGAAGAATGAATGAAAAAAAAGCGTGAGAGAACAGCTATATTAGACAGTGACATAACCCACAATGGTTTTCAAGCCTGTGTGACTGGTTACTAGTCACATACTGTATAATCTTCCCACTGCCTCTAGCATCTCCTGGAAAGTGGTAGCAAATGTCCTGACAGCTGTTCTCATGTTTTACCTGTGCTTGAGTTTTGTTTTCACCCTCCCTCCTTTTCTCTGTTAAGACACCTGCTCCTGTTGCTTATTTGCTGGGATCTTGAACTTTCAGTTGTATCAGCAATTTCATTGAATTGTCAGGGTTGGAAGGGACCTCAAAGCTCAGCAAGTTCCAACCCCTGCCATGGGCAGGGACACCTCACACTACAGCAGGTTGTCACAGCCACATCCAGCCTGGCTGCAAAAATCTCCAGGCATGAGGCTTCCATCACCTCCCTGGGCAACCTGTGCCAGTCTCTCACCACCCTCATGGGGAAGAACTTCTTCCTAACATCCAACCTCAATCTACCCATTTCTAGTTTTGTTCCATTCCCCCAGTCCTATCACTCCCTGACACCCTCAAAAGTCCCTCCCCAGCTTTCTTGTAGCCCCCTTCAGATACTGGAAGGCCACAATTAGGTCTGCTTGGAGCCTTCTCTTCTCCAGACTGAACAGCCCCAACTCCCTCAGTCTGTACTCATAGGAGAGGAGCTCCAGTCCTCTGCTCATCCTCATGGCCCTTCTCTGGACACATTCCAGCACATCCAGATCCTTCCTGTAACAGAGGCTCCAGAACTGGATGCAGAACTCCAGGTGGGGTTTCACCGGAGCAGAGCAGAGGGGGAGAATCACCTCCCTGGCCCTGGTGGCTCTGCTTCTCTTGATGCAGCCCAGGATGTGACTGGTCTTCTGGGCTGCAAGTGCTCACTGCTGGCTCCTGTTGAGCTTCTCATCCACCAGCACTCCCAAGCCCTTTTCTTCAGGGCTGTTCTACAGCGCAGCTTTGTCATTCCATATGGAGAATTAAGAGAGAGAGCAGCAGGGGCCAAGAAGCTCTTATCGAGACAAAGGTCTCAATTTCCACAGTAGGGCAGGCAATACTACAGAACAAGGAAAGTGAATGATAGAAAGCCTATGATCAGCAGCTGAAGTACAATGTAAGTTAAGTGCTATGGACCACATGCTGCTTTCTCATAGTGGAGAAATGATTAGCTGAAGAAAGTTCAGTCTGAAAACAGATTTTCTAACGTGGTGCAGAGATGCTTGTTTCCAGGGGCAAAAAGCCTAACTCTACAGGAGGTGGAACTAGCTCCCTAATGATATCTAACAGCATCACTTATTTCTTGGAGCAGGCTGGGAGAGCAGGAGAGGGTGAAGAGCAGCTTTTCATAAACACCTTGATCAATGTGACCAGTTCTGGGCTCCTCAGTTTAGGAAAGATGTTGAGTTGCTGGAAGGTGTCCAGAGAAGGGCAACAAAGCTGGGGAGGGGTTTGGAGCACAGCCCTGTGAGGAGAGGCTGAGGGAGCTGGGGTTGCTTAGCCTGCAGAAGAGGAGGCTCAGGGGAGACCTTCTTGCTGTCTACAGCTACCTGAAGGGAGGTTGTAGCCAGGTGGGAGTTGCTCTCTTCTCCCAGGCAACCAGCACCAGAACAAGAGGACACAGTCTCAAGCTGCACCAGGGGAGGTTTAGGCTGGAGGTGAGGAGAAAGTTCTTCCCAGAGAGAGTTATTGGCTATTGGAATGTACTGCCCAGGGAGGTGGTGAAGTCTCTGTCCCTGGAGGTGCCATGGTTTAGTTGATTAGATGGTGTTGGGTAATAGGTTGGACTTGATGATCTCTGAGGCCTTTTTGAACATAGTTAATTCTGTACTCTGCAGGGGCTATTATTAGCCTCCTGCTTGGGAGCTGCATGCACAACCCTGGGAACTGTTCAGAGTAAACTTTCTGAATTACATCTGTGTGTGTGTGTGGGCAGGGGGGAAAGCAAGATCTAAATTTAAGTGGTAAATTGCTGCTTTCATTTTCAATGCTGAAGGGAATTCAGCTAATAAATATCATATGTCTTCAAACAAAGTAAAAGTCTCAGTAGTAGATAATGGCTGTCGTAAAACCTCAGCCTTATCTCAAGCCTCAAACGTGGAGGATTAACTTCGTTTATGGTGTTCATCACAGCTGCCAGGAGACCTAGCCCTGCCTTCCCAGCATGCAACAGCTACAGGGGGTGTTCTTCTGGGCTCAGAGAGCTAGTTAGCTGTACTTTAAAGCCTATATAAAAGGAAGCTCTACCAACTTTGTTCCTGATGGATAGTGAGCTGTACCCCCAAAATCTGCGGTGCTGTATGCGTGAGATTGTCTGGTCTATAGAAACTACACAGAGAGCAAAGTCTCATAGTCAGGACTCTCTCAGCCATTATCTCATTCAGTGGTTTATTCAGTTTGAAGTGACCTTAGGGATGGGATTTTCTTCATTCCTTTTCCATGACACCGCAAACACCCAGTTCCTGTTTGTTCTGGGAGGACCTTAACGATCCCACAGCAGTTTTGCAAGTGTATTGTGTCATCTTTCCCTGCTAGGATCCTTTCCTCTCTCCTGAGGGTCAGTAGGTCCATGTCACCACAGGGGATAACAGTGGCAGGGTTCCTTCAGGCCTAAGGAAGTTTGCAAGCTTCAAAGCATCAGCCCACTAGCAATTGTGATGATATTAGCTTCTATAATTTCTCTCAGGCCAGTGTGATGAACTCCTTGCGAAGGTTTTTGCCTAATGCTTTTCTTAGGAACACTTCCTCAGTTTCACCCTGTGATCTTTTTAGAGTGAGCAGGGAGAATATAAACAATTCCACTTTCTCTGCCAGCATTTGAGTGAAAAAAAAAACACCCAACATTTATTTTTCCTGTTAGTGCCCTTCAGAGTGCTGTATCCTGACTGCAGCAAGCTGTGCTTGCTTAGCCCCTCACGATGGTGTCACGCGAGCCGTGAGGAAATGCAGCCCTGGGAACCTACAGTTTGACAAGTAAGAAAACCTCCAATCCCTCTTAATGAAGGCTGATGTGGTGGCTAGGGAGCCAGCCCAAGACACGGTTTACATTCCTAGATTTGCCATGCTTCGTGTTTGGCTTTCCCAAACAGAGAAATGAGTGATTGCATTTTCCAAGCTATCGCTGTGCCCCGCAGGGCAGAGAGTACCCAGCGTGCTGCCCACCTTCCCCCTCCCCAAACAAAGGCTAGTTTAATTCAAGCTGATTCTTCACCTAGGTGATTTTCAGGAAGATGAAAGTATCACTATGTCTGCAGTACCTTGGAATAATCTTGTAAAAAGGGGTCACATATCTCACAGAATCACAGAGTGTTAGGGGCTGGAAGGGACCTCGAAAGGTCATCCAGTCCAACCCCCCTGCCAGAGCAGCATCACCTAGAGCAGGTCACCCAGGAATGCATCCAGGTGGGTCTTGAATATCTCCAGAGAGGGAGACTCCACGACCCCCTGGGCAGCCTGTTCCAGTGCTCTGCCACCCTCACAAGGAAAAAATTCTTTCTCCTCTTTCCATGGAACTTCCTATGCCTCAACTTCCACCCAGTGCCCCTTGTGCTGTCATTGGGCATCACCCAGCAGAGCCTGGCTCCAGCCTCTGGGCACTCACCCTGCACATCTTTATAAATATGAATGAGGTCACCTTTAGGAATAGAATAGAATAGAATAGAATAGAATAGAATAGAATAGAATAGAATAGAATAGAATAGAATAGAATAGACCAGGTTGGAAGAGACCTTCAAGATCATCATGTCCAAACTATCAACCAATCCAACACCACCTAAACAACTAAACCATGGCACCAAACACCTCATCAAGTCTCCTCCTGAACACCTCCAGTGATGGTGACTCCACCACCTCCCCGGGCAGCCCATTCCAATGGGCAATCACTCTCTCTGTGTAGAACTTCTTCCTAACATCCAGCCTAAACCTCCCCGGCGCAGCCCGGGACTGTGCCTTGTCTCCATTGAATTGATTTGGCTTTAAGGATTCCCTTCCCTGGTCTTCTCCCATCCATGTCTCCCCAATGAGACTCAGTCACTCCAAGTCCATTCACCCAGCTGTGCTGATTCATGTGTTTGCAGGGATGAGCTCTACAGGAAACGAAGTTATCTTGATTCCAAAGATGCTCTTTCCCCAAGACTGTTTGTTGTTGTTGCTAACTCAGATCATTCCAATGCTCCTGCCTCCAGTGGCTGAAGCAGAAGAAGAGGAGACTGAGGGGTGACCTTATTGCTCTCTACAACTACCTGAAGGGAGGTTGTAGCCAGGCAGAGGTTGGTCTCTTCTCCCAGGCAACCAGTACCAGAACAAGAGGACACAGTCTCAGGCTGCGCCAGGGCAGGTTTAGGCTGGATGTTAGGAAGAAGTTCTACACAGAGAGAGTGATTGCCCATTGGAATGGGCTGCCCGTGGAGGTGGTGGAGTCACCATCGTTGGAGGTGTTCAGGAGGAGACTTGATGGGGTGCTTGGTGCCATGGTTTAGTTCTTTAGGTGGGTTGGATTGGTTGATGGGTTGGACGCGATGATCTTGAAGGTCTCTTCCAACCTACTGTATTGTAGTATTATTGTATCATTGCAGACAAACTGAGACCAGCAGGTGGTTTTCTGGGAAAGGTGGGGAGTGTTTAAATTGGCTTTCATAGAATCTATAAGGTTGGAAAAGACCTCAGAGACCATCAAGTCCAACCTAGCACCCAACACCTCACGACTACTAAACCATGGCTTCAAGTGCCACGTCCAGTCCCTTTTTGAACACCTCCAGGGATGGTGACTCCACCACCTCCCTGGGCAGCACATTCCAATGGCCAATCTCTCTTTCTGGGAAGAACTTTCTTCTCACTTCAAGCCTAAACTTCCCCTGTGCAGCTTGAGGCTGTGATTCTCTCATTCTGGTGCTGGTTGCCTGGGCTTTGCTGCTGGAGAAAACACAGCCCTGATGACTTCCCTTCCTCTAGGGTGTATCTAAACGTTTCCCTTGTGACCTATCTTCCTCTTTCAGCTCTGAGGCAGCTTTGGAAATGCTTGCTCTTTACTTTCCCTGCGCATTCCTCAGTTTCATGTGGAACCTGGCTGTGATGGTAATGCTGCTGGGATAAATGGATTATCCCTGCAGAAAGGGTGCTGCTGACAAAGCAGAGGTGTTTTGGAAATCTAAAGGGTGCTTCGTGCTTGCTTGCTGAAACACTGCTTTCACAGCTGTGCCTTTAAGGAGAGCCTCTGGGTTATTTTATTATTTGCTAGGAACTGAATTTAAAGGCAGCTGCTAGAACAGCCTGTAACTATAATTTCCTCACTGTTTTCTTAGGAGGCAAATTTAGCTGGCACTTTTAACTTCCCTGATGCACTCTGACACGGCCTCCCCGGGAGATAAACAGGAGCCTTGTGGGCTCGCAAATTACTCTGCTGCAGAGCGGGATGAACTCTTCAGCACAAACCGTGCTCACCAAAGCTGGGAACGTTGCTCACCTTTCTGACAGGAACCAGGGCTACTTTTAAAACAGTCACATCCTCTCTGTATTGTTTCTGGTTTCATATAGGAGGAAGAAGTATGGTCCTGCCCTGTATACTTAAAGAGCACCTGGGAGGGCTGTGGCACCGCCTGCAATCTGCCTGGGGCAAAGCCAATCACGTTCTGGGCTGTATCAAGAGAAGCACAGCCAGCAGGGTGAGGGAAGTGATTCTCCCCCTCTGCTCTGCTCCGGTGAGACCACACCTGAGTACTGCCTCCAGTTCTGGGGCCTCTATTACAGGAAGGATCTGGAGGTGCTGGAACATGTCCAGAGAAGGGCCACAAGGATGAGCAGAGGGCTGGAGCTGCTCTCCTATGAGGACAGACTGAGGGAGTTGGGGCTGTTCAGTCTGGAGAAGAAAGACTCCAAAGAGACCTTCTTGTGGCCTTCCAGTATCTGAAGGGGGCTACAAGAAAGCTGGGGAGGGACATTTTAGGGTGTCAGGGAGTGATAGGAGTAAAGGGAATGGAACAAAACTAGAAATGGGTAGATTCAGATTGGATGTTAGGAAGAAATTCTTCCTCACGAGGGTGGTGAGAGACTGGCACAGGTGCCCAGGGGAGGGGATGGAAGCCTCATCCCTGGAGGTTTTTAAGGCCACACTGGATGTGGCTCTGAGCCACCTGCTGTAGTGTGAGGTTTCCTTGCCCATGGCAGGGGGTTGGAACTGGATGATCCTTGAGGTCCCTTCCAACCCTGACAATCCTATGAGTCTATGAAATGTGATGGAGGTCCTGTGACATGAAGCCCCTAGGGAGCAATAAATGGCAGTGTTCCGTTCCTGTCCTGCTTCTGCTCCAGGCAAACCTTGTTGCTCTGTCTACCTGTTGTCCTGGAGGATAAGCAAAAGTAGCAATTCCTACTCTGCTCACTGTTATCCAAGTCAGAGCTGGAGGAGGAATTCTGTAATTCCTCACCATTTTCTGAATTCTGTCCTTTTTTCCCCCATTTTTCAGGATTTTGCCTCCAAAACAAAAGCAGGAGAAGTGACAGAAGAGACAAAGAATTCACTGCTCTGAAGGAATGAGCATGGTCTG
This sequence comes from Picus viridis, assembly GCA_033816785.1. Taxonomy (NCBI): domain Eukaryota; kingdom Metazoa; phylum Chordata; class Aves; order Piciformes; family Picidae; genus Picus; species Picus viridis. The sequence goes on from CM066568.1 coordinate 4,445,034, forward strand.
GTTAGAAAGGGAGCATATGTTATGCTCTCATTTGAATCAGATAAAGCAGACCATTTCAAGGCATGCCAGCCACTGATACAAGAGATAAGAAGACCAAGACCATATGCCTGGGAAAGCAGAGAAGCAGCAGGCTCGTTGCAACCTGTTGTCAGATAAGCCACTGTGACAGAAAGCATTGGCTGGAAAAGGGGAGGGGAAAAAAAAACCCCACTCCTGGAAACAAAGCTGAGAGTGAAAGGGTAGAAAACTTCCATGGCACTGAAACGGCTCCTCGAGGAACATGCAGCAGGAGGCTACTCTGGACTGGGCTGTTCAAACACCTTCAAGAGCGGGGAAGTGCCCTGCTAGTGCTCCACCCAGCTATCCAGGGCCAAAATGACTTTTCTCCTGGATTTTTCTATCCTCACGTGGAGCCTGGAGGCACAACCCACTGAAGTCATCCACAGGTTTGCCTTTCCTTCTGTAGGTTGAAGCTCGTGCCCCTAGGGGGCTGTTTAGGTGCGATGAGATAAACAACGCTCTCAAATTGATACCAGCAGCAACCCCACCCCTAACAATAAAAGAGACGTTAAGATTGAAACCCCTGTGCCTGCAATAGCTGGAAACAAGGAGGCACTAGCTGAATTCCTGCATCTCAGAGCAGTCTCCTAAAGAGAGGGTTTCTCATCTCTCCAATAGTTTCTGTGTGAGCATTTCATAGAATCATAGAATCAATAAGGTTGGAAAAGACCTCAGAGATCATCAAGTCCAACCTGTCAACCATCATCTCATGACTAACTAAACCATGGCTCCAAGTGCCACATCCAATGCCCTCTGGAACACCTCCAGGGACTCCACCACCTCCCTGGGCAGCACATTCCAATGGCCAATCTCTCTTTCTGGGGAGGAACTTTCTCCTCACCTCCAGACCAAACCTCCCCTGGTGCAGCTTGAGACTGTGTCCTCTTGTTCTGGTGCTGGGTGCCTGGCAGAAGAGACCAACCCCCACCTGGCTACAACCTCCTTTCAGGTAGTTGTAGACAGCAATGAGGTCTCCCCTGAGCCTCCTCTTCTCCAGGCTAAACACCCCCAGCTCCCTCAGCCTCTCCTCACAGGGCTTGTGCTCTTCTTGTGAGCACTTTTTGCCAGCATCTCCCCAGTTTTTCAGGTGTTTCCTTTACTATTCAAGGCTCTGAATACCTTGCCTGCACCTGGGAAATCTCCTTACACCTAAATTAAAGTATAACTGCTCTGCCTCACACCTTACTCCTGATCTTTCTCAACAACTTCTTCCTAACATCCAATCTGCATGTACCCATTTCTAGTTTTGTTCCATTCCCCCTAGTCCTATGATTACCTGACACCCTACAAGGTCCCTCCCCAGCTTTCTATCCATAAACACACATCGAAGGAAACATGGACAGTCGCTGCTAGCTAGGATTACACTCAGATGCTGCTTTGTTCAATTCTTGCTGCACCAGACTTGAGCTGACTTCCCTCTAGCCATGCCCAGAGTGCCTAATGAACAGCAGATGGATGCCCTATAAACCACAACGGGAGACTAATGAATCCAAAGGGGTGTCACAGGGTTGTGTGCCAAAGGGGTCATGGTGAACATGCTGGCTTAGTCCAATGATAGGACTGAGGCAGGAGTGACAGAGTAGCTCCATTTATGTAAGTGAAGCAGAGGAACTATGCAGAGAAGAATTAGAATAGAATAAGCCAGGTTGGAAGGGACCTTCAAGACCATTGTGTCCAACCTATCATCCAACACCACCTGATCAACTAAACCATGGCACCAAGCACCCCATCAAGTCTCCTCCTGAACACCTCCAGTGACGGCGACTCCACCACCTCCCCAGGCAGCCCATTCCCATGGGCAATCACTCTCTCTGCATAGACCTTCCTTCTAACCTCCAGCCTAAACCTCCCCTGGTGCACCCTGAGACTGTGTCCTCTCGTTCTGGTACTGGCTGCCTGGGAGGAGAGACCAACCCCCACCTGGCTACAACCTCCCTTCAGGTAGTTGTAGACAGCAAGAAGGTCTCCCCAGAGTCTCCTCTTCTCCAGGCTAAGCAACCCCAGCTCCCTCAGCCTCTCCTCACAGAGCTGTGCTCCAGACCCCTCCCCAGCTTTGTTGCCCTTCTCTGGACACCTTCCAGCAACTCAACATCTTTCCTAAACTGAGGGGCCCAGAACTGGACACAGGACTCAAGGTGTGGCCTAACCAGTGCTGAGCACAGGGCACAATGACTTCCCTGCTCCTGCTGGCCACACTGTTCCTGATGCAGGCCAGGATGCCATTGGCCTTCTTGGCCACCTGGGCACACTGCTGGCTCATGTTCAGCCTACTGTCAACCAGTACCCCCAGGTCCCTTTCTGCCTGGCTGCTCTCCAGCCACTCTGACCCCAGCTTGTAGCACTGCAAGGGGTTGCTGTGGTCAATGTGTAAAACCTGGCACTTGGATGTGTCCAACCCTCTGCTAAAGCAGGACCACAGAATCCACCACAGGTCATGCAGGAACACATCCAGATGGGCCTTGAAAGTCTCCACAGAAGGAGACTCCACAACCTCTCTGGGCAGCCTGTACCAGTGCTCTGTGACCCTCACAGTGAGAACTTTTCTGCTAACTGTGGTTTGAACTGGTTCATAGTAATAATATTGCCATACCCTACCTTTCCCCTTACTCACCCAAATAACATTGGCCACCTTTCCCACCAGCCATTAGATTCCAGTACCTTTGTGACTGTTGATTCTCCAATAGAGGCAAGTCAGTGACCTGCTCATGCAGAGGAGTGAAATTGAATTCACTTTAATTCATTTGGAAAAGATTCTGTAGTAGACAAACTTTCTTATGCTTCTCTCCAGTAGAACTATTCCTGATAAAAATCACAACATAGTATCATAGTATCAGTCAGGGTTGGAAGGGACCACAAGGATCATCCAGTTCCAACCCCCTGCCATGGGCAGGGACACCCCACACTAGATCAGGCTGGACAGAGCCTCATCCAGCCTGGGCTTAAACACCTCCAGGGACGGGGCCTCAACCACCTCCCTGGATGACCCATTCCAGGGCTTCACCACTCTTATGGGGAAGAACTTCTTCCTCACATCCAGCCTGAATCTCCCCACCTCCAGCTTCATTCCATTGCCCCTAGTCCTATCACTACCTGAGATCCTGAGAAGTCCCTCCGCAGCCTTCCTGTAGGCCCCCTTCAGATACTGGAAGGCCACAATGAGGTCACCTGGGAGCCTTCTCTTCTCCAGACTGAACAGCCCCAACTCCTTCAGTCTGTCCTCATAGGAGAGGTGCTCCAGCCCTCTGCTCATCCTCGTGGCCCTTTTCTGGACACCTTCCAGCACCTCCAGATCCCTCTGGAATAGGGGCTCCAGAACTGGGGGCAGTACTGCAGGTGGGGTCTCACCAGAGCTGAGCAGAGGGGAAGAAGCACCTCCCTTGACCTGCTGGCCACACTTCTCCTGATGCAGCCCAGGAGCTGATTGGCTTTCCGGGCTGCAAGTGCACATTGAGAGCTCCTGTTGAGCTTCTCCTCCACCAGCACCCCCAAGTCTCTCTCCTCAGGGCTGCTCTCCAGCCAGTCCCTGCCCAGCCTGGATTTGTGCCTGGGATTGCCTCGACCCACATGCAGGACCCTGCCCTTGGTCTTGTTGAACCTCATGAGGTTGGCTTGTGCCCACCTCTCCAGCCTGTCCAGGTCCCTCTGGATGGATCCCTTCCCTCCAGCTGTCTGCTGCACCACACAGCTTGGTGTCACCAGCAAACTTGCTGAGGGTGCACTCAATGCCACTGTCCATGGCACCCACAGAGATGTTGAACAAGACAGGTCCCAGGACTGATCCCTGAGGGACTCCGCTTGTCCCTGGCCTCCACTGGGACATGGTCCCATTGACAGCCACTCTTTGGGTGCGGCCATCAAGCCAGTTCTTTATCCATCTAGTGGTCACCCATCAAACCCATGTGTCACCAGCCTGGAGACCAGGAGGTGGTGCGGGACAGTGCCGAAGGCTTTGCTCAGGTCCAGGTAATACGCTTATTCTCCTTTGATGAGGAAAAGAGCAAGTGTCATAAAAAGGCAGTTACTGAGTAACCAATCATTCCACAGAGCTGAGTGCATGGCTGCACAGCAGATGGCCCTTGGGTCTTTTCCACCTACCCTGCCAAAATGGAGTTTGTTGGGTGGTTTTTTTTCACACTGCTCTATAAACTCATAAAACATGTGTGTGTCCAAAATCCCAACCAGAGCAAATTCCTCCGATATCATTTGGTCTATGGTTGCCAAAATTTTGGGTGACCTCAGCCTAAAAGGCAGGGAAGCCTTTACAAAGGCTTTGGAAACAAATCATCAATCCCTTCAGTGAGGTTATAGAATTCTGAAAGGGCCCAGATCCAGCAACAGCTTCTCTTGAAAGTTCTCATTTGCCATAAGAACTACTATATTTAAGCTCTTAACATGCAAATAGGGACCTTAGCAGCTGCTTTAGGAATGTATCCCACTATCACAGGACATTAGAGGTTGGAAGGGACCTCCAGAGATTGAGACCAACCCCCCTGCCAGAGCAGGATCACCCAGGGCAGTCTGCACAGGAATGCATCCAGGCAGGTTTTGAAAGTCTCTAGAGAGGGAGACTCCACAACCTCTCTGGGCAGCCTGCTCCAGGGCTCTCTCACCCTCACTCTGAAGAAGTTTCTCCTCGTGTTGAGCTGAAACCTTCTATGTCCAAGTTTGTATCCATTGGTCCTTGTCTTATTACTGAGCATCACTGAAAAGAGTTTGGCCCCCTCCACTTGCCCCCCACCCCTCAGCTATTGATAGACATTGATCAGATGCCCTCTCAGCCTTCTCTTCTCCAGACTAAACAGCCCCAGGGCTCTCAGTCTCTCTTCACAGGGGAGATGCTCAAGTCCCCTAATCATCCTCGTGGCTCTCTGTTGGACTCTCTCCAGCAGGTCTCTGTCTCTCTTGAACTGGGGAGCCCAAAACTGGACACAGTATTACAGTTGAGGCCTCAGCAGGACAGAGTAGAGGGGGAGAAGAACCTCCCTAGCCCTGCTGACCACACTTTTCTTGATGCACCCCTGGATCCCATTGTCTCTCTTGGCCACAAGGGCACATTGCTATCCCACGCAGAATTTGTTGTCCACCAGGCCTCCAAGGTCTTTCCTGTTGGAGCTGCTTTCCAACAGGGCAGCCCCCAACCTGTACTGGTGCCTGGCATTGTTCATCCCCAGATGCAGGACCTTTGAGTTCCCTTCCAATCCTAACAATTCAATGGTTCTTGCTTTTCCCATCATATATATTCAGCTTCCAATAATACTAAGGATATTTAGCTTCCAGAGAGTCTGTGATGCTTTCAGTTACAGTAACTTGACTGCTTCTCTAAGAAAGAGGTAAAGGGGCAAAACAATCAGCACCAACTGAACAGGTTTGCCTTCTGTTTGCACTGCAGACTGGGTATCACAGTATCACAGTATCACCAAGGTTGGAAGAGACCTCGAAGATCATCGAGTCCAACCTGTCACCACAGACCTCATGACTAGACCATGGCACCAAGTGCCACATCCAATCCCCTCTTGAACACCTCCTGGGATGGTGACTCCACCACCTCCCTGGGCAGCCCATTCCAATGGCGAATCACTCTCTCGGTGAAGAACTTTCTCCTCACCTCAAGCCTAAACTTCCCCTGGCACTGCTTGAGACTGTGTCCTCTTGTTCTGGTGCTGGTTGCTAGAGAGAAGAGACCAACCCCCTCCTGGCTACAGCCTCCCTTCAGACAGTTGTAGAGAGCAATGAGGTCTCCCCTGAGCCTCCTCCTCTCCAGGCTAAGCAACCCCAGCTCCCTCAGCCTCTCCTCACAGGGCTGTGCTCAAGGCCTCTCCCCAGCCTTGTTGCCCTTCTCTGGACATGTTCAAGTGTCTCGATGTCCTTCTTAAACTGAGGGTAGTTACCAGCCTAAATAAAATCTGTCTTGCCCTATTTTATTCAAGTAGAAAGCAGTTTTCTGTGTGTTAACAGGAAGGGGCTGCACTTAACCAGAAGCAATTCCCTGCAAGCAGGGTGGAGGGAGAGCAAGAAGAAATGTCACTAGATCCCAGTGCAAAAACCAGCAAAGACTGACAGAGACAAAGGCCATCTGCAATCCAAGCCAAATAAAAACAGCCAACCAAAAGCCCAAGAGAGACACAGGATTCCCCTTCTGAAGAATTTCTATTTTGCCATTTAACTCATATCTAAAGCAAATGGGACAGGGAGAAAGGAGTTACCATATAGCACTGGCCAGAAGTATTAGAGTCTGGGTCTTCACCTACACCAAAGAAAGAGACACACTTGAGCAAGTGACTCTTCTCTCATCTTCAGGGGCACTCTTACATACAGGAATACTTCTGACATAAAAATGAAAGCAGAGCAGAATGTCACTTGCACAGATCATAGAATCACAGAGTAATAAGGTTGGAAAAGACCTCAGAGATCATCAAGTCCTACCTGCCACCCAACACCTCATGGCTAACTAAAATCATGGCTCCAAGTGCCACATCCAATCCCCTCCTGAACACCTCCAGGGATGGTGATTCCACCACCTCCCTGGGCAGCACATTCCAATGGCCAGTTACTCTTTCTGGGAAGAACTTTCTCCTCACCTCCAGCCTAAACTTCCCCTGGCACAGCCTGAGGCTGTGCGCTCTTGTTCTGGTGCTGGGTGCCTGGGACACCAACCCTCACCTGGCTACAACCTCCCTTCAGATAGTTGTAGACAGCAATAAGGTCTCCTCTGAGCCTCCTCTTCTCCAGGCTAAGCAACCCCAGCTCCCTTAGCCTCTCCTCACAGGGCTGTGCTGCAGACCCCTCCCCAACCTCGTTGCCCTTCTCTGGACATGTTCCAGTGTCTCAATGTCCTTCTTAAACTGAGGAGCCCAGAACTGGACACAGGACTCAAGGTGTGGCCTAACCAGTCCTCGTTACAGGGGCACAATGACCTCCCTGCTCCTGCTGGCCACACTAAATGATAATGAAGGCACACTCCTGGCAACCTGCCTTTCCTTCCATTCTGGCCATGCTTTCATGCCAATAGTTTTGGTACGTATAGAGGTCTCCAGAGCAGAGCACAGCCTGTGAGGTATCCTCATTTCTCTGGATTCCTTCCCTTCCTTTTGCCAGCTGGATGGCAGGCAGAGCAACACAAAAATGGCTACACCACGTAATTAGATGAAAGCCAGAGATGCTTGCATGCTTTGCTCAGTATCTCTGCTTTGCACTCAATCATAACAGCCTGCTGAGCAGACCTGCTGCAGTTTAATTAGAGCGTCTGCATCCACCTCCTGTTCCCGGATAATAACATTAGTCAGAAGTGAACTGTCTGGTTCCTGCCTCTCCTAGGTTAGTGTGAGCTGCTGATGGGGGGCTGGCCACATCAGTTAATTGCACTGCTGACTTTTAAAGGTCAGGCCTTACAAAATCTAATAACATTCAGAAGGTTTCCAAAACAAAGTAGATTGAAAAGAAAAGCCTGGATTCCTCCTTTGAGAAGCTGCCTATTGAGCTACAGGACAAACCATCCACCCCTGCAGCATCCATCAGGATTGCTGCTGGCCAGCCCAGCCAGCAAGGCTACAGACAGATGGTAAAAGGCACTTTCAAGGGTAGCTTCCTCTCAAGTTTTGAGCAGCTGGCATGGTACAGGATTGCACTAGCTTCTGGGGACATGCACTTCAGGAGAGAGGACAGAGTAAAGGAAAAGGATCATAGAATCACAGTATTACCAAGGTTGGAAGAGACCTCGAAGATCATCCAGTTCCACCCCCTGCCATGGGCAGGGACACCTCACACTACAGCAGGTTGCTCACAGCCACATCCAGCCTGGCCTTAAAAACCTCCAGGCATGAGGCTTCCACCACCTCCCTGGGCAACCTCTTCAGGGTGTCACCACCCTCATGGGGAAGAACTTCCTGAAAGGAAGCTGTAACACCACGTTGCTACTCAGCTGATTTGCCCTTGTGTAAGGGACTGCATGACATCCTAAAAATTCTTCAGCCTTGGTTTATCCTAACATGACCTCTGAATGGTTGCTCCAGCAGCATCAGCTGAGGCAGACAAACTCAGAAACCTGAAAACTGGCTTGAGAAGGACAAGGTATTTCAGTAAAGCATGCAGGCCCTCGGTTTCTTGCATGGTGTAACTAGTGAGGAAGAGAGTGACCCTGCTGAGGGTGACACATAACTAGGATACACAGTTTGTAGATGCTTCACACAACCAAGAAGGTTGGAAAAGACCTCAAAGATCATCAAATCCAACCTGTCACCCAACACCTCACGACTACTAGGGCCATGGCACCAAGTGCCACATCCAATCCCCTCTTGAACACCTCCAGGGACGGTGACTCCACCACCTCCCTGGGCAGCACATTCCAACAGCTAACAACTCTCTCTGGGAAGAACTTTCTCCTCACCTCGAGTCTAAACTTCCCCTGGTGCAGCTTGAGACTGTGTCATTCATCCAAGCTAATAATTTCTGTCCTTGAAAAGCAAATTATCCTCTGTTTTGACTTCCTTCACAGGAGAAAGCCCAGAAATCTCCATTGTAATCACCTCTCTCTTGGCAGAGGAGAGCAGGCAGCTGAGGGCAATTGCTGCCCTTTTCCCACCCTGAGTTCCCATCCTGACTTCCCTCCCAGGAAGGGAGAACCTTGGCTGGGGCATTCCTTTCCCCAGATAGATTCTTTTCCTCCTCATTCCAACACCTGAATGAAAAGTTTATAAATCCTAACAATCTCCAGTCCTCTCCTGCTCCTAACTCAGCCTGCCTGGAGGCAAGTGGTCTTCACTGCCACAGCCAGAGAAAAGGGTTAGTTTTGAGAGGCATCAAAGAGCAGCTCTTGTGCTGCTGCTGCTTCCAGAGAGAGAGGAGTCAATCTATTTAATTACAGCTGAGACTTCCACTTCTGCTCTTCTTGGCAGTCAGTATTGTTTGAAATCTCTCCTTTGCCAATCCACAACAGAGTTTATGCAATATAAATAGTTGTGGGTTGGGTTTGGGCTTTTTTGCCTTTCTGTGGCTGACACTTTTCTAACATTATAGAATCACAGAATTGTTTTGGTTGAGTTCATTGAGTCCAACCATCAACCTAACCCCACCATGGCCATTCAACCATGTCCCAAAGGGCCACCACCACACATTTCTTGAACACCTCCAGTGACAGTGGCTCCACCACCTCCCTGGGCAGCCTGTTCCAATGCCTGACCACTCTTTCAGTACAGGATTTTTCTAATAGCCAATCTAAACCTTCCCTGGCACAGTTTCAGGCCATTTCCTATGATGATACTATGATGATTTCCTCTCATTCTGTCACCTGATAGCAGAGGGAAGAGGCTGAACCCCACCTCACTACAACCTGCTTTCAGGTAGTTGCAGAGAGCAATGAGGTCTTCCCTCAGCCTCCTCTTCTCCATACTAAACAACCCCAGTTCCCCCAGCTCTTCCTCATCAGACCTGTTCTCTAGACCCCTCACCAGCTTTGCTGCCTTTCTCTGGACACTCTCTAGCAACTCCACGTCCTTCTTGTAGTGAGGGGCGCAAAACTAAACACAGTACTCAAGGTGCAGCTTCACCAGGGCTCAGTACAGGGCCACAATTATTTCCCCACTCCTGCTGGCCACATTATTCCGGATCCAGACCAGGATGCCATTGGCCTTCTTGGCCACCTGAGCACACTGCTGGCTCATGTTCAGCCGGCTGTCAAACAGCATCCTCCGGTCTTTTTCTGCAGGGCAACTTTCCAGCCACTCTGCCCAAGCCTGTAGCGTTCCACAGGGTTGGTATGACCCAGGATCTGGCACTTGGCCTTGTTAAACCTCATGCAACTGACCACTGATCCAGCCTGTCCAGATCCCTTTGCAGAGCCTTCCTAAGCTCAAGCATCTCAGCACTCCCACCCAGTTTGGTGGCAGCAGCAGACCTGTGGAGGATGCACTGATTGTGGCGAGGCTGAGGGAGCTGGGCCTGGAGGAGGCCCAGGGGAGACCTTATTGCTCTCTACAACTGCCTGAAGGGAGGTTGTAGACAGGAGGGCTTTGGTCTCTTCTCCCAGGCAACCAGCACCAGAACAAGAGGACACAGTCTCAAGCTGTGCCAAGGGAGGTTTAGGCTGGAGGTGAGGAGAAAGTTCTTCCCAGCAAGAGAGATTGGCCGTTGGGATGTGCTGCCCAGGGAGGTGGTGGAGTCACCGTCCCTAGAGGTGCTCAGGAGGGGATTGGACGTGGCACTTGGTACCATGGTTTAGTCATGAGGCCTGTGGTGACAGGTTGGACTTGATGATCTTTGAGGTCTCTCCCAACATTATTGATTCTATAATTCTGTGATTCAATCTTCTCATCCAGATCATTGCTAAGGACATTAAAGAGAAATGTCCCCAGGGGACAGCACTAGTGACTGGCTGCCACCTGGATTTAACTCCATTCACCATCGCTTTTGGAGCCCAGCCATTGTTTACCAAGTACAAAGTCTGAACAATTGCTTTTTCTCCTCCTTGCCTTTCTCCATCTTTTCCACCCTTTTTATTGTTTCAAGGGCTTTTTCCTTTGAATTTTAGTCTGTTGGGGGGGTGTTGCTTGTATGTGCTTTTTTTCCAGCTGGTATGCGTGTAGATGATGTTTGACTGAGGCTGCTGTTTGGGGAAGGAGACATGAAAACACTCTGCTTGTTTGCATAACACAGCAGTTGAATAAACAGTGCTTATTAGTTTACTTCCATGTTTGCTTTGCATTCCTTCACTTGGTTTCCACAAACAACACAAGGGTGTTTGTACTACAATGAACAGAATCACAGAAGGTTAGAGACTAGAAGGGACTTTGAAAGCTCATCCAGTCCAACCCCTCTGCCAGAGCAGCATCACCTAGAGCTGATCACGCAGGAATGCATTCAGGCAGGTTTTGAATATCTCCAGAGAGGGAGACTCCACAACTTCCCTGGGCAGCCTGTTCCAGTGTTCTGTGAGCCTCAAAGGAAAAAAAAAACTTTCCACCTGTTTCCATGGAGCTTCCTATGCCTCAGCTTCCATCATTGCCACTTGTGCTGTCATTGGGCATCACCCAGCAGAGCCTGGCTCCAGCCTCTTGGCACTCACCCTGCACATCTTTATCAACATGAATGAGGTCATCCTTCAGTCTCCTCTTCTCCAAGCCAAAGAGCCCTCAGCTCCCTCAGTCTCTCCTCATAAGCATTTAGAATATGCTAAAACTCAACTAAAATTTCTTGGTGTGTCCTCTTTATACCAACACATTTTTGCAAGCATAAGACTTGGGGATTAGCTTTACAGTACAATACAATAGGATACAATACACCAGGTTGAAAGAGACCTTCAAGATCATCACGTCCAACCCATCAGCCAATCCAACCCACCTAAACAACTAAACCATGGCACCAAGCACCTCATCCAGTCTCCTCCTGAACACCACCAATGCAGGTGACTCCACCACCTCCACGGGCAGCCCATTCCAATGGGCAATCACTCTCTCTTTAGGCTTGAACAGCATTGCTGCCTTCTTGATTATTCATGCCCTTTAATTTTTCTGGTTACACATTCCCCCACTGAGTCCCTGTCCTGTTTTCTTTTGCTTCTCCTCATGTTTCCTCCCCTATACCCATTTTGCCTAAAGCATGCCACAAAGTCATTAGAAGAAAGACTAATATCATAGTATCAGTCAGGGTTGGAAGGGACCACAAGGGTCATCTAGTTCCAACCCCCCTGCCATGGGCAGGGACACCCCACACTAGATCAGGCTGGCCACAGCCTCATCCAGCCTGCTCTTAAACACCTCCAGGGATGGGGCCTCAACCACCTCCCTGGACAACCCATTCCAGGGCTTCACCACTCTCATGGTGAAGAATATAAATGCATTGATGTTTCAGGTACTGAAGTAGCTTTCATACTTCAGATTTTTGTTATGCTCTTTCAAGCAGATGCTGCTGTTCTCTACAATCCTGTAAGCAGAGCTTTCAGCACTACACTACCAAATTTCTTACCCAGTGCCTGCACTGTCTTCCTTCAGTCACTACCTTGACTTTACATCAGCTACATTTTGGGTTATTAAATCCTGCCTCTGTATCTAACAGCAGTCAAATTGCTTTGCCAGCCCTGCCAATTTGTCTCTGATAAGTGATTGCTGTTTGTGACTGCACTCTTGCAGGTAGCTTCTATCCTTGTGATGCATGCAGCTATATAAGCAAGTTAAGACAAATATTTGGCCTTGGCTCTTACATAACCCTGTTTTCACCCACAGTTCTGAAAGAGGCTTAATTTAAGAAGGGTACTGAGAGACTTGAGGGTGTCAGAGAAGGGTAACGAAAGAGGGAAGAGATCTGGAGCACAAGCCCTACAAAGAGAGGCTGAGGGAGCTGGGGTGGCTAAGCCTGGAGAAGAGGAGGCTCAGGGGAGACCTCATTGCTCTCTACAACTACCTGAAAGGTGGTTGTAGCCAGGTGGGGGTTGGTCTCTTCTCCCAGGCAACCAGCACCAGAACAAGAGGACACAGTCTCAGGCTGCACCAGGGGAAGTTTAGTCTGGAGGTGAAGAGAAAGTTCTTCCCAGCAAGAGTAATTGGCCATTGGAATGTGCTGCCCAGAGAGGTGGTGGAGTCACCATCCCTGGAGGTGTTCAACAGGGGACTTGATGTGGCACTTGAAGCCATGGTTTAGTTAGTCATGAGGTGTTGAGTGACAGGTTGGACTGGATGATCTCTGAGGTCTTTTCCAACCTTATTGATTCCATGATTCTATGCCTTACTCACAAGCAGAACATGACCACTTGATGAGAAACACAAGGTACAGAGACGCAGCTGAGTGCCACCCACCAGTGTTGATGTAGAACAAGATCTCCAGTTCTGGATTCCATCAGGTAACAACACTACTGGATGACATTTTCCTGTGGAGGCCGAAATTCTTCTGCAGAATTAAGACTTCATTGCCTTTTTTTTTTTTTAATATAAAGTGTGTGACAATACACCAGGTTGAAAGAGACCTTCAAGATCATTGTGTCCAACCCATCAACCAATCCAACCCACTTAAACAACTAAACCATGGCACCAAGCACCCCATCAAGTCTCCTCCTGAACACCTCCAATGAAGGTGACTCCACCACCTCCCCGGGCAGCACATTCCAATGGGCAATCACTCTCTCTGTATAGAACTTCTTCCTAACATCCAGCCTAAACCTGCCCTGGCACAGCCTGAGACTGTGTCCTCTTGTTCTGGTATTGGCAGCCTGGGAGAAGAGACCAACCTCTGCCTGACTACAACCTCCCTTCAGGTAGTTGTAGAGAGCAATAAGGTCACCCCTCAGTCTCCTCTTCTCCAGGCTAAGCAACCCCAGCTCCCTCAGCCTCTCCTCATAGGGCTTGTGTTCCAAACCCCTCACCAGCTTTGTTGCCCTTTTCTGGACACGTTCCAGCATGACAACATCCTTCCTGAACTGAAGGGCCCAGAACTGGACACAGGACTCAAGGTGTGGCCTAACCAGTGCAGTGTACAGGGGCACAATGACCTCCCTGTTCCTGCTGGCCACACTGTTCCTGATGCAGGCCAGGATGCCACTGGCCTTCTTGGCTGCCTGGGCACACTGCAGGCTCATGTTCAGCCTCCCATCAACCAGTACCCCCAGGTCCCTGTCTGCCTGGCCACTCTCCAGCCACTCTGACCCCAGATTTTCCCATTACTTTTTCATCTGCTTCTGTTCTCCACACAGATCGCACAGAATCAGCCAGTTTAGAAGATGATCATCAAGTCCAACTGATCACCCAACCCTAACTGAGCAACCAGACCATGGCACTAAGTGCCGCATCCAGTCCCTTCTTGTTGGTCCTGAATGAGATCAGAAGGTAAAATGTTGAACTTCCTTACCATAAGGCTTTCTTAATACTCCTTGTGTAACCTGAGACAGGTTGCAACAAAGCACCAAGGCATTTCTGCACATGCAAGCACAGCCCTGAGCTCTGCTGGCACCTCCATGCAGCACTAAATAATGTACAATGTGAAGGCTTATGAACAGCAGCTGCACTATGTAAACACAGTAATTTGACAAGCTTTCGTGGCATTAAAGGAGTTCAAAGCAGGCATTGATTAGATTAAATCTTCCTTCAATTTGCTATCCAATTACTGTCTTTGGGAATTATCATTCACTTAAAGCAACAAACAGTTCAAGGTGTATGACAGCAAAGGGTACACCAAAAATTCAGAGGGCAGATGGGGAGGGAAAACAGTAGGTTCATGAATCCCTGCTTGGAATTAACTGCCTGGAAATTGCAAGGAGCTTTTTTATTTATTCCTATATTTTTGCCATACATAGAATAGAATAGAGTAGAGTAGAATAGACCAGAATAGACTAGACTAGACTAGACTAGACTAGACTAGACTAGAATTAAATAGACTAGACTAGACTAGACTAGACTAGAATAGAATAGAATAGAATTAAATAGACTAGACTAGACTAGACTAGAATAGAATAGGATAGAATAGACCAGGTTGGAAGAGACCTTCGAGATCATCAAGTCCAACCTATCACCCAACACCATCTGATCAACTAAACCATGGCACCAAGCACCCCATCAAGTCTCAAACACCTCCAGTGATGGTGACAGGCAGCACATTCCAATGGCCAATCCCTCGTTCTGGGAAGAATTTCTTCCTAACATCCAGCCTAAACCTCCCCTGGCACAGCCTGAGACTGTGTCTTCTTGTTCTGGTGCTGGTTGCCTGGGAGAAGAGACCAACTCCCTCCTGGCTACAATCAAAGTTGTAGACAGCAATGAGGTTTCCCCTGAGCCTCCTCTTCTCCAGGCTAAGCAACCCCAGCTCCCTCAGCCTCTCCTCACAGGGCTGTGCATCCAGCTCCCAAGCAGGAGGCTAATAATAGCCCCTGCAGGGTACAGAATTAACTAGGTTCAAAAAGGCCTCAGAGATCATCAAGTCCAACCTATCACCCAACACTATCTAATCAACTAAACCATGGCACCTCCAGGGACAGAGACTTCACCACCTCCCTGGGCAGTACATTCCAATAGCCAATAACTGTCTCTGGGAAGAACTTTCTCCTCACCTCCAGCCTAAACCTCCCCCTGGTGCAGCTTGAGACTGTGTCCTCTTGTTCTGGTGCTGGTTGCCTGGGAGAAGAGACCAACCCCCACCTGGCTACAACCTCCCTTCAGGTAGCTGTAGACAGCAAGAAGGTCTCCCTGAGCCTCCTCTTCTGCAGGCTAAGCAACCCCAGCTCCCTCAGCCTCTCCTCACAGGGCTGTGCTCCAAACCCCTCCCCAGCTTTGTTGCCCTTCTCTGGACATTCTCAACTGTCTCAATATCCTTCTTAAATTGAAGGATATTGAGTACTGGACACAGGACTCAAGGTGTGGCCTAACCAGTGCTGAGTACAGGGCAGAATGACTTCCCTGCTCCTGCTGGCCACACTGTTCCTGATGCAGGCCAGGATGTCATTGGCCCTCTTGGACACCTGGGCAAGAAGAGAAGCTGCAGTGCTGCTGCTAGTGGGGAGTGGAGGACTGGGTGCTCCTGGAGGACTGGGTGCTCCTACAGAACTGCATTTTCATGGGCAGCAGAGCCTGAGGATTTACTGGAAAGTTACTCCTATATTTGTTGCACCCTCTGGATGTTGCCTGGGATCACACACAGCTAATAAAGTCTGTCAGTCTCAGAGTTCCTGAAGATTGGTCCTGGGGTGTGAATATGGCAAGGAAACACCAGAGCCCGTGGGGAGATATCCCAGTCAGTGCTGTGTATAGCCAAGTGTGAGGCTGCTCTGGAAAATCAAAGCCAGTGAAAAGCTTGGCACTTCAATTGTCTTGTTTATAGAACTAAATTAGGTTATGAAGAACAATGATCAATGGCTGTGATTAAAAGTTTGAAGATTGGGAGTGTACACTGCAAGTGCTGTGTTTGAAGTGGCTGTTAGCAAAAAAACCAAACCAAACCAAACCAAAACGGTCCAAGAAAACAATTGAGATTGTCAAAGCCAAATGAAAATCCTTTCCCTTCTCCAGATTGTCCCCTGAAGAGCCATTGTGCTGGAATTTGGTTTCCAAAGTTACCTTTAATTCGTGAGCTAGCAGGGTTTTCATGTTGCTTTAAGTGCTGTTGACAACATCTCTGTAATGCTGGAATCCCTGGTGTTATTACTTCTTTAATGGTAGGCCAGATCCTGGGCTGCATCAGGAGAAGTGTGGCCAGCAGGTCAAGGGAGGTGCTTCTCCCCCTCTACTCAGCCCTGCTGAGACCCCACCTGGAGTACTGCCTCCAGTTCTGGAGCCCCTAGTACAAGAGGGATCTGGAGGTGCTGGAAGGTGTCCAGAGAAGAGCCATGAGGATGAGCAGAGGGCTGGAGCACCTCTCCTATGAGGACAGACTGAAGGAGCTGGGGCTGTTCAGTCTGGAGAAGAGAAGACTCTGAGGTGACCTCATTGTGGCCTTCCAGTACCTGAAGGGGGCCTACAGGAAGGCTGGGGAGGGACTTCTCAGGCTATCAGGTAGTGATAGGACTAGGGGGAATGGAATGAAGCTGGAGGTGGGGAGATTCAGGCTAGATGTGAGGAGGAAGTTCTTCCCCATGAGAATGGTGAAGCCCTGGAATGGGTTGTCCAGGGAGGTGGTTGAGGCCTCGTCCCTGGAGGTGTTTAAGCCCAGGCTGGATGAGGCTCTGGCCAGCCTGATCTAGTGTGGGGTGTCCCTGCCCATGGCAGGGGGGTTGGAACTAGGTGACCCTTGTGGTCCCTTCCAACCCTGACTGATACTATGATACTATGATTTCTGTGATGCATTTGACTTGCATCACAGCAACAAAGAGTTTAGGTGGGAATTGCATGAAGCAAAGGAGCATGATTGTGTCCCTGAGCTTTACAGAATCACAGAATTTCAGGGGCTGGAAGGGACCTCGAAAGCTCATCCAGTCCAACCCCTCTGCCAGAGCAGGAGCACCTAGAGCAGATCACACAGGAATGCATCCAGGCAAGTTTTGAATATCTCCAGAGAGGGAGACTCCACAACCCCCCTGAGCAGCCTGTTCCAGTGCTCTGTCTCCCTCACAGGGTAAAAAATTCTCCCTCATATTTATGTGAAACTTCCTATGCCTCAGCTTCCACCCAGAGCTTCTTCTAGCCCTGCAAGGGCTAAGACCACTGAGCTTGTTTGGATGATGCAGCCCCCTACCTGAAAGCTGCTTTGTATTTTCCTTCCTAAATTCATTTTCCTCCACCAGGAAAGAATATGGAACACCAAAGTGCCCCTTGAGCCCAGATAAACAGCCAAATGTTATTACAGTGAGAAAAACCTCCCTGTGGTTTTATTGCCCCCTTGAAACACAATTGCCATAGAAGTGTCTGTGGGAAACTGCACTAAAACTGGTCCTTTGCATGTATTAATTAGAATCTGTCAGGCATATTTGGTCTGGAAACAGTTCATGAGACAATGTATTTTTGGCCTTAGTATGCTAAGACAGGAACGACAACAAAGCTTAGTTATTAAAGCTAGATAGCATAATCCTCAGCAGGGACCGCCCTTGATCTGCTGACTACAAGGTCTACCTTTCATAACATGGAATTCTACAAACCAGCAAAGCTTTTTATTCTTGGTTGAAGGCTTGGGTTGTTTGGGGCCTGAGTGTTTACCATCCAGAGTCTTGCATTCATCAATGACACATGAACATGGCCTTCTGTCGAGTGATTAAACATCTGATATTTATGGTCCCACACTGTTGTAGGATGAATGAGTCACATATTTACTGGGGAGATTAGACACCAGAGACCTGTGCACAGCAACCAACCATGCCTGTGGGCTCTGAAGTGCTTGTGGGCTATGAAGCACTAGAATAATGATGCTTTTCCTCCTGAGTAATGTCAAAAATATCTCTGCTACTTAAAGAAAGCCTCTGATGATATCTAAAGGAATAGCTGAGAAAGGCAAAGAGAACCAAAGACAGGAACTGAGAAGCAAGGAGGTTGGCAAGTTGTCACACTTCAGCATCCCAGGTTACCAAATTCTTTTCAGGATCTTGAGCTGGACTCACTTCCCCCACAAAGAAATTCAAATGCTACTCATCTGTGTCAGAGAATCATAGAATCAGTAAGATTGGAAAAGACCTCAAGGATCTTCAAGTCCAACCTGTCACCCAATACCTCATGACTACTAAACCATGGCACCAGGTGTCACGTCCAATCCCCTCTTGAACACCTCCAGGGATGGTGACTCCACCACCTCCCTGGGCAGCACATTCCAATGGCCAATCTCTCTTTCTGGGAAGAACTTTCTCCTCACCTCCAGCCTAAACTTCCCCTGGCACAGCTTGAGACTGTGTCCTCTTACAATACAATACAATACAATACAATACAATACAATACAATACAATACACCAGGTTGAAAGAGACCTTCAAGATCATCGCATCCAACCCATCAACCAATCCAACCCACCCAAACAACTAGATCATGTCACCAAGCACCCCATCAAGTCTCCTCCTGAACACCTCCAATGATGGTGACTCCACCACCTTCACGGGCAGCCCATTCCAATGGGCAATCACTCTCTCTGTGTAGAACTTCTTCCTAACATCCAGCTTAAACCTGCCCTGGCGCAGCCTGAGACTGTGTCCTCTTGTTCTGGTACTGGCTGCCTGGGAGAAGAGACCAACCTCTGCCTGTCTACAACTTCCCTTCAGGTAGTTGTAGAGAGCAATAAGGTCTGCCCTGAGCCTCCTCTTCTCCAGGCTAAGCAACCCCAGCTCCCTCAGCCTTTCCTCATAGGGCTTGTGTTCCAAACCCCTCACCAACTTTGTCGCCCTTCTCTGGACACCTTCCAGCAACTCAACATCCTTCCTAAACTGAGGGGCCCAGAACTGGACACAGGACTCGAGGTGCAGCCCAGTGCAGTGATACTGGTTTCCTGGGAGAAGAGACCAACCCCCTCGTGTCTACAACCTCCCTTCAGGTAGTTGTAGAGAGCAGAGAAGATGTACAAGCGCAAGCAGACAGCAAAAGAGAAGGACACAGAGATGCACTGTTTCCACTCTACTTTGGGGCAACTGCAGGGAGGCAATTAGTTTCCGTCAGAGACACTTCTGCCTTGGGAAATGTTTTGCTTAAGAGAAGCAGTGGTGTTCGCTCAGTTCTCCAGCAAACAGTGCCATTTACTTTCTGGGCTGTGCTTGCTGCTCGGCTGTATGCATAAGGAGTGGTAGAGACACTTCAGGCTTAATTCAGCTTGCTGAATGCAGGTATAAAGTGGCATTAGAAATTCCCTGTAGTGCACCTTACATGGCTCCAGCAGCCACTCAGACAAACACAGTTCTTTGACAGGTCCTGTCTCACACCAGCCAGCCTCCTGGGGCTCATTCAAGTGGCAGTAGGTGGCTCCATTTAAGCGACTGGATATGGAGTGTGCAGACCCTTAATTCCCACAGGAACATGAACACACAAGCATTTGAACTTCAGGTTTTGAAACTGAACACTACCCTTAAGCTCTCTCAGTAGCAGAAAATCATAGACTATGTGTGGTTGGAAGGGACCTCAAAGATCATCCATTCTAACCCTCAACCCAGCACTGAAGGGTCAACACTAAACCATGTCCCTAAGCACTAGATCCACACACTGCTCAAACAGCCCCAGGGATGGTGACTCCAGCACTGCCTTGGGCAGACCATTTCAATGTGCTGCCCAGGGAGGTGGTGGAGTCACCATCCCTGGAGGTGTTCAAGAGGGGATTGCTGCCATGGTTTAGTCATGAGGTCTGTGGTGACAGGTTGGACTTGATGATCTTTGAGGTCTCCTCCAAGCTTGGTGATTCTGTGATTCTGTGAATCTTTCAATGAAGAAATACTACCTAATATCCAGCCTAAACCTCCCCTGGCCCAGCTGGAAACCATTTCCTCTGGTCCTGTTGCTTGGCACCAAGGAGAAGAGGCTGCCCCCTCCTTGCTCCAGCCTTCCCTCTGGGAGTTCTAGAGAGCAATGAGATCTCCTTTCATCCTCCTCTTCCCTAGACTGAACAACTCCAGCTCTGACAGACAGTCCTCACAGGCCATGTGCTCCAGGTCCTTTTCCAGCCTCATTCCCCTTCTCTTGACATGCTCTAGCACCTCAATGTCCTTCCTACAGCAAAGGGCCCAGAACTGAACACAACACTCGAGGTGAGGTCCCAGATGACTAGAAGCTGGCCAATGTGATCCCCATCCACAAGAAGGGTCAGATGAAGGAACCTGGAAACTCCAGGCCTGGCAGCCTGACCTCAGTGCCAGGGAAAATGATGGAGCAGATTATACTGGCGGCAATCACTGCACACCTGCAGGATGGCCAAGGGCTCAGGTCCAGCCAGCATGGATTCAGGAAGGGCAAATTGCTGGCTAAGCTGTCAGCTTGTGGCTTGGGCAGCAACACTCTGAGCTGGGTTAGGAACTGGCTGGAGGGCCGAGCCCAGAGAGTGGTGGTGACTGGTGGCACATCCAGCTGGAGGCCAGTTACCAGTGGTGTGCCCAGGGATCAGTGCTGGGCCCCATCCTCTTTAGTATCTTCATTGATGATCTGGATGAGGGGATTGAGACAGTCATCAGCAAATTTGCAGATGACACCAAGTTGGGAGCAGATGTTGATCAGTTAGAGCATAGAAGGGCTCTGCAGAGGGACCTTGACCAACAGGACAGATGGGCAGAGACCAACAGGATGACATTCAACAAGTCCAAGTGCCGGGTGCTGCACTTTGACCACAGCAACCCCATGCAGAGCTACAGGCTGGGGTCAGAGTGGCTGGAGAGCTCCCAAACACAGAGGGACTGTGGGGTGCTGATTGACAGCCTGGCCAGAACATGAGCCAGCAGTGTGCCCAGGTGGCCAAGAAGGCCAATGGCATCCTGGCCTGCATTAGGAATAGTGTGGCCAGCAGGAGGAGGGAGGTCATTGTGCCCCTGTACTCTGCATTGGTTAGGCCACACCTTGAGTCCTGTGTCCAGTTCTGGGCCCCTCAGTTTAGGAAGGATGTTGAGTTGCTGGAAGGTGTCCAGAGAAGGGCAACAAAGCTGGGGAGGGGTTTGGAGCACAGCCCTGTGAGGAGAGGCTGAAGGAGCTGGGGTTGTTTAGCCTGGAGAAGAGAAGGCTCAGGGGAGACCTCATTGCTCTCTACAACTACCTGAAAGGTGGTTGTAGCCAGGAAGGGGTTGGCCTCTTCTCTCTATCAACCAGCACCAGAAGAAGAGGACACAGTCTCAAGTTGCACCAGGGGAAGTTTAGGCTGGAGGTGAGGAGAAAGTTCTTCACAGAGAGAGTGATTGGCCATTGGAATGTGCTGCCCAGGGAGGTGGTGGAGTCACCATCCCTGGAGGTGTTCAAGAGGGGACTGGATGTGGCACTTGGTGCCATGGTCTAGTCATGAGGTCTGTGGTGACAGGTTGGACTTGATGATCTTTGAGATCTTCCAACCTTGGTGATACTGTGATACTGTGATCAGCTTGGGATGATCCCTGAGAAGCTAATACCCACAGTTTATCTCATCTTAAATTGCTCCCCCCAGACAAAACATTCATTCTGGTTTGAAAGCAAGCAGTGGGCCAGCAGCCCCGCTGTGAAAAACGAAGAGGTGGTATTTTGTGAGGGACATTTGTTATCTCTGACTGGAGGAGGAAGAACAGTTACTCCCCAGACAAGGTTACCACGTCACAGAATTAGTGGAGAAGTTAGGAGGAGAAGGTGAAAGTCATGTTTATTTAATGAAGGGTTCTTCTTAAGCAGTGGATGGGAAAATCGGATGCCTTTGTCCTCACTTTGGGGAACCTTATATCATTTTTTTGTTGACGAAGACCAGAAACAAGGCAAGCTCAAAATAGCCTCAGCTTTACAGGAAATACAGAAACTCCTAAATCTGATTCTGCACATAGAGCTTCCCCCTCCTAGCTGCAGCTACAAATCCGGCTTTGTGCAAAACCAATGCGTCAAGGGAGTGGAAAGTTCCTGCTGGAAATAACACACACGCTGCCGACGCTGCCGAGATCAAACAGAAACCCCTGCTGCAGCGGATTGATACCAACAGTTGTGACTCTACATAAACCACAGCCCACAGAGACAAGTCCTACCCCTTAAAGTAGACACTGACAGAAAGCAGAGCAGCTCAGGCAGGGAACAGGAACAACCATGGAATTACTTTGGGGTTATCCCTACCATTAGTTGAGTCTGGTACTATCTGTTCGGCAGCCATGCAGAAAGAGTCCTGGGGGCAGTGATTGACAGCAGCTGAACATGAGCCAGCAGTGTGCCCAGGTGGCCAAGAAGGCCAATGGCATCCTGGCCTGGATGAGGAATACTGTGGCCAGCAGGAGCAGGGAGGTCATTCTGCCACTGTACTCACCACTGGTTAAGCCACACCTTGAGTCCTGTGTCCAGTTCTGGGCCCCTCAGTTTAGGAAGGATGTTGAGTTGCTGGAAGGTGTCCAGAGAAGGGCAACAAAGCTGGGGAGGGGTTTGGAGCACAGCCCTGTGAGGAGAGGCTGAGGGAGCTGGGGTTGCTTAGCCTGGAGAAGAGGAGGCCCAGGGGAGACCTTATTGCTCTCTACAACAACCTGAGGGGAGGTTGTAGCCAGGTGGGGGTTGGTCTCTTGTCCCAGGTAACCCCCAACAGAACAAGAGGATACAAGTCTCAATCTGCACCAGGAAGGTTTAGGCTGGGTATTAGGAAGAAATTCTTTACAGAGAGATTGGCCATTGGAATGTGCTGCCCAGGGAGGTGGTGGAGTCACCATTATTGGAAGTGTTTAAAAAGAGACTGGATGAGGCACTTGGTGCCATGGTTTAGTTGATTAGATGGTGTTGGGTCATAGATGGTGTTGGACTTGATGATCTCAAAGGTCTTTGTCAACCTGGTTAACTCTATTCAAAAGCTGGTGAGGGGTTTGGAGCACAGCCCTGTGAGGAGAGGCTGAGGGAGCTGGGGTTGCTTAGCCTGGAGAAGAGGAGGCTCAGGGGAGACCTTATTGCTCTCTACAACTACCTGAAGGGAGGTTGTAGCCAGGTGGGGGCTGGTCTCTTCTCCCAGACAATCAGCACCAGAACAAGAGGACACAGTCTCAAGCTGTGCCAGGGGAGGTTTTGGCTGGAGGTTAGGAAGACAGTGATTGGGCCTTGGAATGTGCTGCCTGGGGAGGTGGTGGAGTCACCTTCATTGGAGGTGTTTAGGAAGAGACTGGATGTGGCGCTTGGTGCCATGGTTTAGTTGATCAGATGGTGTTGGGTGATAGGTTGGACTCGATGATCAAGAAGGTCTCTTCCAACCTGTTCTATTCTATTCTATTCTATTCTATTCTATTCTATTCTATTCTATTCTATTCTATTCTATTCTATTCTCTATTCTACTACTCCTATTCTATTCTATGCTATGCTATGCTATGCTATGCTATGCTATGCTATTTGCACCCCTGCCAGTCACACATGACTTTTTTATTAATGAATGCCATTTTTGCAACCAGTCTATCACTGCCCCTTGCCTTCCTTTCAGAAGCACACCGAGATCTTTATCAGGCTGCTGCTGCTTGTGACTGCAAAATGGCCTGAAGCAAACATCCAGCTCGTGTAGTTTGCCACAACTCCATGGAAATTACTGAAGCTCTGAATGCTTCTCCAGGGAGAGGCTCAAACTAAGAGTATATGTGGGGTTTTAGGAAAATATTTCCATTTCTGAACACTTCAAATAAAAAAAAACCCAACCACAGTTGTGACTCAAAAATGATTTGTACTTCCCCCATCTCCCCAAGTGCTCCACAGGCATTTGCCATTTAGTTGGGAAAATAAAACCCAACCAAAAAAAAAAACCCCAACACCCAACAACTCCTGAGCAATTCCAGTCCCAAGGAGAACAAAAAATAGCTGTGTAGGTAGAGGAGAATGGCCCTTTCATCCAGGCTCTGCATTTGATAGCTGTGATTTCATGAGCTGTGGCCCAAACCAGGAAAGGGGCAGATCCAATTTCTCATGCTGTCAGTGCAGTTGATATTACCTCAGGGAAGCAATAATTGCCTCAGAGTTTGTTATAATACAAGGAACACAAACAATTCAAACCCTCCAAGCGCTGCCTCCCCTTCTGACTCTCACAAATCAGCAAGGGACTTTGCCTAGCTTGAAGGTGCTGGTAGCTCTGTGTTCCCACAGACCTGATGTGTCAGGGACAGCAGCACACAACCCAACTTGTAGCATACTGCTGCTATGCCCTATGAGGAGAGGCTGAGGGAGCTGGGGCTGTTAGCCTGGAGAAGAGGAGGCTCAGGGGTGACCTCATTGCTCTCTACAACTACCTGAAAGGTGGTTGTAGCCAGGAAGGGGTTGGTCTCTGCTCTCTAGCAACCAGCACCAGAACAAGAAGACACAGTCTCAAGCTGCACCAGGGGAAGTTTATGCTGGAAGTGAGGAGAAAGTTCTTCACCGAGAGTGTCATTCGCCATTGGAATGGGCTGCCCAGGGAGGTGGTGGAGTCACCGTCCCTGGAGGTGTTCAAGAGGGGACTGGATGTGGCACTTGGTGCCATGGTCTAGTCATGGGGTCTGTGGTGACAGGTTGGACTCGATGATCTTCGAGGTCTCTTCCAACCTTAGCAATACTGTGATACTGTGTGATACAGTGCTGCAGAGGCACCGTGCCCACAGGTTTGAGCATAACCACAGCGGTAGCCTGACTGCCACCCTATATACACAGTTTAAAGCACTCAAGTGAGGCACAAGACAAGGTCACAACAGGACCTTGGAGGCTGAGCAAGTGATGTCATTTACCTGCAGCTGAGCAAAGCCCTTAACACTGTACTGTACCACATCCTGGTCTCCAAGCTGGTGCAGGATGGGTTCCATGGATGGACCATTCAGTGGATACAGAACTGGCTTGATGGCTGCACCCAAAGAGTGGCTGTCAATGGGTCCATGTCCCAGTGGAGGCCAGGGACAAGCAGAGTCCCTCAGGGATCAGTCCTGGGACCTGTCTTGTTCAACATCTCTGTGGGTGCCATGGACAGTGGCACTGAGTGCACCCTCAGCAAGTTTGCTGATGACACCAAGCTGTGTGGTGCAGCAGACAGCTGGAGGGAAGGGATGCCATCCAGAGGGGCCTGGACAGGCTGGAGAGGTGGGCACAAGCCAACCCCATGAGCTTCAACAAGACCACGTGCAAGGTCCTGCAGCTGGGTCAGGGCAATCCCAAGCACTGATATAGTCTGGGCAGGGACTGGCTTGAGAGCAGCCTTGAAGAAAAGGACCTGGGGGTGGTGGGGGATGAGAAGCTCAACATGAGCCAGCAGTGTGCACTTGCAGCCCAGAAAGCCAAGCAGAGCCTGGGCTGCATCAAGAGAGGCATAGCCAGCAGGTTGAGGGAGGTGATTCTCCCCTTCTATTCTGCTCTGGTGAGACCCCACCTGGAGTACTGTGTCCAGTTCTGGAGCCTCTATTATGGGAAGGATGTGGAGGTGCTGGAAGGTGTCCTGAAAAGGGCTACAAGGATGATCAGAGGGCTGGAGCACCTCTGCTATGAGGCCAAACTGAGAGAGTTGGGGCTGTTCAGTCTGGAGAAGACTCCAAGGAGACCTTCTTGTGGCCTTCCAGTATCTGAAGGGGGCTACAAGAAAGCTGGGGAGGGACTTTTGAGGGTGTCAGGGAGGGATAGGACTGGGGGAATGGAGCAAAACTAGAAATGGGTAGATTGAGATTGGATGTTAGGAAGAAGTTGTTCCCCATGAGGGTGGTGAGACACTGCCACAGGTTGCCCAGGGAGGTGGTGGAAGCCTCATTCCTGGAGCTTTTAAGGCCAAGTTGGATGTGGCTGTGAGCCAACTGATGTAGTGTGAGGTGTCCCTGCCCATGGCAGGGGGGTTGGAACTAGTTGATCCTTGAGGTCCCTTCCTAGAGGTCCCTTCCAACTCTAACAATTCTATGGTTCATGATTCTATGATTCAAGCTGAAAGAAAATGGCTTGCTGATGGGCTGAGGCCTTATGCTGCAGATGATGGAGCTGGGACATGGAGGCAGCTCTCTGGGTCATGGTCTCACTGCCAGTTTGTTGCACCGTAGGGCTGCTCTCATTTGAGGTACATTCACTAAAATGTCCTGATTTCATTAAGCAAAGCAGAGAGAACATCCCTATGCTCACATCAACAGCACAAATGCCAGTTAGATCAATTTAGGATGTAATTTGGGTGGTAACCCATCCCTTCAAACTATAATGAATCTCCAGGATCCCCTGGCTTATCTCCAAATGCATTTGGATGGGAAAGGACTTTTGACCAACAGCCATGTGGAACAGATCTGAACCAAGGATGAAAAGGAAGATAATCTTGCTGCTCTTTCCCACATACCAGTCATTAGCTCCTCGAACAAACTTTTCAGTTCACTTTTAGCTGACAGTCTGTCAAGGTAGAAAATAAAGCTAAGCATGCCAGCAGGAGCAGGGAAGTCATTCTGCCCTGTACTCAGCACTGGTTAGGTTACACCTTGAGTCCTGTGTCCAGTTCTGGGCTCCTCAATCTAAGAAGGACATTGAGAAACTTGAACATGCCCAGAGAAGTGTAATGAAAGTGGGAAGAGGTCTGGAGCACAGCCCTGTGAGGAGAGGCTGAGGGAGCTGGGGTTGCTTAGCCTGCAGAAGAGGAGGCTCAGGGGAGACTTTCTTGCTGTCTACAACTCCCTGAAGGGAGGTTGTAGCCAGGTGGGGGTTGGTCTCTGCTCTCTAGCAACCAGCACCAGAACAAGAGGACACAGTCTCAAGCTGTGCCAGGGGAGGTTTAGGCTTGAGGTGAGGAGAAAGTTCTTCCTAGAAAGAGTAATTTGCCATTGGAATGTGCTGCCCAGGGAGGTGGTGGAGTTGCCATCCCTGGAGGTGTTTAAAAAGAGACTGGATGAGGCACTTGTTGCTATGGTTTAGTAGTCATGAGGTGTTGGGTGACAGGTTGGACTTGATGATCTCTGACGTCTTTTCCAATCTGGTTGATTCTATGATTCTACGCCTGCTGCCACTAGAAATGCTTCTCCCAGGAATCAGAAACTCACTTAGTAGATCCCCTTTATGAACAATTTGTTAATTTCCCAGCTAGCACCAAAATCCTCCAGAGATAAACTCCACTTTGTTCTGTACAGATGGTACACACAGGCAACCCCCAAGCACATAACGAAATGTACAATGGAGATGTAATATAAACACAATGAATCACAGAATGTCAGAGGTTGGAAGGGACCTCAAGAGATCATCAAGTCCAAACCCCCGCTCCCTCCCCAGCCAAAAGCAGGATCACTCAGGGTAGTCTGCACAGGAATGCATCCAGGTAGTTTTGGAAAGCCTCCAAAGGAGACTCCACAAGCTCTCTGGGCAGCCTGCTCCAGGGCTCTGTCAGCCTCACTGTGAAGAAGTTTCTTCTCATGTTGAGCTGAAACCTTCTGTGTTCAAGCTGGAACCTGTTGTGCCTTGTCTTATTACTGTGCACCACCCAAAAGAGCTTGGCCCCCTCCACTTGACACCAACCCCTCAGATATTGATAGGTATTGATCAGATCCCTCTCAGCCTCCTCTTCTCCAGACTAAACAGCCCCATGGCTCTCAGTCTCTCTTCACAGGGGAGATGCCCAAGTCCCCTAATCATCCTCGTGGCTCTGCCTTGGACTCTCTCTCCAGCAGGTCCCTGTCTCTCTTGAACTGGGGAGCCCAAAACTGGATGCAATACTCCAGGTGTGGTGAAAAAATATTTTTTGTAGTTTCAGATTTCATGAAGTTGTTTTCTCATTTGGTTCCTTCAGTCTTACCCTAATGTATCTCCACTTGGATAACATAGGATCAGTCAGGGTTGGAAGGGACCACAAGGATCATCTAGTTCCAACCCCCTCCCATGGTCAGGGACACCCCACACTAGATCAGGCTGGCCACAGCCTCATCCAGCCTGGGCTTAAACACCTCCAGGGACGGGGCCTCAACCACCTCCCTGGACAACCCATTCCAGGGCTTCACCACTCTCATGGGGAAGAACTTCTTCCTCACATCTAGCCTGAATCTCCAGCTTCATTCCATTCCCCCATGTTCTATCACTACCTGAGATCCTGAGAAGTCCCTCCCCAGCCTTCCTGTAGGCCCCCTTCAGATACTGGAAGGCCACAATGAGGTCACCTGGGAGCCTTCTCTACTCCAGACTGAACAGCCCCAACTCCTTCAGTCTGTCCTCATAGGAGAGGTGCTCCAGCCCTCTGCTCATCCTCGTGGCCCTTCTCTGGGTCTCCATCTCCCTGGCTTCCCACTACCTTTTTATTTCTTTTCTTTTTTTTTCAGTGACCTTTTTCTTGCTGCAAACATGAAGATATGTTTTCAATTTTATTGTGCTTTGTTACCAAGCATTTGTTATACGGAATGAGGACAGAATCTGGTCTCATTTATAGTTCATTTGACTTCAGAAAACATCTCTCACCAATTTAAATCCATTGCAGCCAAGTCAAATATTTTTTCAGCTCTTCCTTGTGTCAGATTGTGATCAGAGGGCTGGAGCACCTCTCCTATGAAGACAAAGTGAGAGAGTTGGGGTTGTTCAGTCTGGAGAAGAGAAGGCACCAAGAAGACCTCATTGTGGCAATCCAGTATCTGAAGGGGGCTACAAGAAAGCTGGGGAGGGACTTTTGAGGGTATCAAGCAGTGATAGAACTAGGGGGAATGGAACAAAACTAGAAATGGGTAGATTCAGATTGGATGTTAGGAAGAAGTTCTTCCCCATGAGGGTGGTGAGAGACTGGCACAGGTTGCCCAGGGAGGTGGTGGAAGCCTCATGCCTGGAGGGTTTTAAGGCCGGCCAGGCTGGATGTGGCTGTGAGCAACCTGCTGTAGTGTGAGGTGTCCCTGCCCATGGCAGGGGGTTGGAACTGGATGATTCTTGAGGTCCTTTCTAACCCTGACAATTCTATGACTCTATGAAGCTATAATTTGTATCTAAGGAATATTTTCTGTACAGAGGAATTAATTCCTGTGTAGAAGGCAGTACCTGAGCAGCACATACAAGTTAAACTATGTCCTCACAGCAACACACAAGTCTCAAGTGCTTCACCTGTGTTAGTGTGATCATTACTCCTGAAGATGCTTCCATAGTGAGAAGGTGTTTAAGCATCAAAATTTTCATTTAACTTGCTTGGACTCCATATCAGATAGGAGAGGTCATCCATCATAGGTGAGACAGAGCATTTCCTTAATTTCCCCTATTTTGACATCATTACTGTGTAGTAAAATGCAAATGAAAAAATGTATTTCTATTACTGTTCCTGCTGCCTTCACTATCACCCATATCTGCAATATGAAGTAAATGAGCATTTATGAATAGCAGTAGCACAGTGGAAAAGTGGCTTCTGAGCTAAGGCACAGTTTCTCTTTGCTTCTCCCTTTATTGATGACCTGGATGAGGGGATTGAGACAGTCATCAATAAATTTCCAGGTGACACCAAGTTGGGAGCAGATGTTGATATGTTAGAGGGTAGAAGAGCTCTGCAGAAGGACCTTGACAGGCTGGACAGATGGGCAGAGTTCAACATTTAACAAGTCCATGTGCCAGGTACTGCACTTTGGGCACAACAACCCCATGCAGTGCTACAGGCTGGGGTTGGAGTAGCTGGAAGGCAGCCAGGCAGAAAGAGACCTGGGGGTACTGGTTGATAGTATGCTGAACATGAGCCTGCAGTGTGCCCAGATGGCCAAGAAGGCCAATAGCATCCTGGCATGCATCAGGAATAAAGTGGCCAGCAGGGGCAGGGAAGTCATTCTGCCGTATACTCAGCACTGGTTAGGCCTCACCTTGAGTCCTGTGTCCAGTTCTGGGCCCCTCAGTTTAAGAAGGACATTGAGACTCTTGAACATGTCCAGAGAAGGGCAACAAGGCTGGGGAGAGGCCTTGAGCACAGCCCTGTGAGGAGAGGCTGAGGGAGCTGGGGTTGTTTAGCCTGGAGAAGAGGAGGCTCAGGGGAGACCTCATTGCTCTTTACAACTCCCTGAAGGGTGGTCGTAGCCAGGAAGGGGTTGGCCTCTTCTCTCTTTAGCAACCAGCACCAGAACAAGAGGACACAGTCTCAAGCTGTGCCAGGGGATGTTTTGGCTTGAGGTGAGGAGAAAGTTCTTCCCAGAGAGAGTCGTTCACCACTGGAATGGGCTGCCCAGGGAGGTGGTGCAGTCAGTGTCCCTGGAGGTGTTCAAGGGGGTTTTGACGTGGCACTTGGTGCCATGGTTTAGTAGTCAGGAGGTCTGTGGTGACAGGTTGGACTTGATGATCTTTGAGGTCTCTTCCAACCTTGGTGATTCTGTGATTCTGTGATTATTATATGCATATATATATATATACATAACTACAAGCCTTTCATCTAAGTATCAAAATGGACTTGGAAGTTGTGCAGCACTTTTACAAGAGGGAGAGCTAATGCAGAAAGGAGACACACTGCTTTTACTACCAACAAAGTGGAACCAGGATGAGTTTCTCAGCTATTCCAATGCTCAGCTCAAGCTCACAAGTGATTTATGGTTGCTCTGGGCTTGGCCCTGCTTTCGTACGGCGTCCTGTGTGGGTTATAAATCAGACCCATCACACAACTATGCAGGACCTTTAGAGTTACTTTTCAGCTTTAAAAGTTGGGGTTTGGTGTTTATTTTTAAACAACCCTTTATTTTTTTCCCCACACCACGGTTTTGCTTCCTTTGCAAACTGTTGGGGAATAGTTTTGCTGTGTTGTGCTTCTGCACCAGCACAGATGGAAAATGCAGGCCTGTTGGGTTTCAGCAGCTTCTCTTTCACTGACAACTTCAATTGCTTTGCAGAACAGCCCAAACTTTCACCTAATAGGAGCATATCCATTTTCCTATACCAGCCACCATAAAATGAAAACAAACCAGCAACAAGAATGACAACTATGAAGAGTCATGCCTTTTCAGAGACTTGTCCCAGGCCCCAGTTATTATTGTCTTAAACACACTCTGTTAATAATACCCTCTAAGGAGCCTTGGAATCGTCCTAATTTCAACAGGAGAAACTACCTCATTTGGCAATTCTATCTTCAATGCCTTTCAAAATCAGAATCACAGAATCACAGGAACACTCAGGTTGGAAAAGACCCTCAGGATCACCAAGTCCAACCCAGAACCCTACCCTACAAGGGTCACCCCTAAACCATAGCCCCAAGCACCACATCCAAACCACCTTTAAACACAGGATGGCATTCAACAAATCCAAGTGCCGGGTGCTGCACTTTGGCCACAGCAACCCCAGCAGAGCTACAGGATGGGGTTGGAATGGCTGGAGAGCTGCCAGAGAGGGACCTGGGGGTGATGATTGACAGCCTGGCCTGAACATGAGCCAGCAG
Source organism: Picus viridis (assembly GCA_033816785.1). Taxonomy (NCBI): domain Eukaryota; kingdom Metazoa; phylum Chordata; class Aves; order Piciformes; family Picidae; genus Picus; species Picus viridis. The sequence goes on from CM066568.1 coordinate 4,476,388, forward strand.
TGTGCCCAGATGGCCAAGAAGGCCAATGGGATCCTGGCCTGCATTAGGAATAGTGTGCTATTCATTGTGCCCCTGGACTCTGCATTGGTTAGGCCACACCTTGAGTCCTGTGTCCAGTTCTGGGCCCCTCAGTTTAAGAAGGACATTGAGACACTTGAACGTGTCCAGAGAAGGGCAACAAGGCTGGGGAGAGGCCTTGAGCACAGCCCTGTGAAGAGAGGCTGAGGGAGCTGGGGTTGCTTAGCCTGGAGAAGAGGAGGCTCAGGGAGACCTCATTGCTGTCTACAACTACCTGAAGGGTGGTTGTAGCCAGGAACTGGTTGGCCTCTTTTCTCTAGCAACCAGCATCAGAACAAGAGGACACAGTCTCAAGCTGCACCAGGGGAGGTTTAGGCTTGAGGTGAGGATAAAGTTCTTCACTGAGAGAGTTGTTCATCATTGGCATGGGCTGCACAGGGAGGTGGTGGAGTCGCTGTCCCTGGAGGTGTTCAAGAGGAGACTGGACGTGGCACTTGGTGCCATGGTCTAGTCATGAGGTCTGTGGTGACAGGTTGGACTCGATGATCTTTGAGGTCTCTTCCAACCTTGGCAATACTGTGTGGCCTCACCAGTGCTGAGTACAGGGGGATGATCACCTCCCTGTCCCTGCTGCCCACAGTGTTTCTAATCCAAGCTGGGATGCCACTGATGATCTTTGAGTTCTCTTCCAACCTTGGTGATACTGTCATACTCTGATACTGTAATACATCCAGGGTTGGGGACTGCACCCCCTCCCTGGGCAGCACATTCCAATGCCTGACCACTCTTGCTGGGAAAAAATTCTTCCTAATGTCCAGTCTAAACCCAGTTACAGCTTTGAGGCCATTCCCTCTTGTTCTATAACTAATTAGCTGTGAGAAGATAATAGCACCAACCTCCCTACAACATCCTTTCAGGATGTTTTATGTTTCACATAAAGCATAGCAGTCTGTTCTAAAATCCCATTGATCTATTCTCTTCCAGCCAAATTGGGATAAAATTGCAGTTAAGAGTCTTCTGCTGATGTCAGATCCTTATACATTTTCCTGTTGTTCATAAACACTGTCATTACAGATGAATTGTCTCATCTTTGAGACCCCCATGTGGTCTTTGTTCTGCACCCAGCCACAAGGTGCAGCTTGTCTTTCCATCATCCAGATGAGTGATGGAGACAGAAGACCAATGGCATCTTGGCTTGGATCAGGAACAGTGTGGCCAGCAGCACTAGGGATGGAATACTGCCTCTGTGCTCGGCACTGGTGAGCACAGAGCACCTCGAGCATTGTGTGCAGCTCTGGGCTCCTCACTGCTAGCAAGATCTTGAGGTGCTGGAGCAGGTCCAGAGGAGAGCAATGATACTGGGGAAGGGACTGGAGGGAAAGCCTGATGAGGAGAGGCTGAGAGAGCTGGGGGTGCTTAGCCTTGGAGAAGAGGAGACTCAGGGGGGACATTATCACACTCTACAACTACCTGAAGGGAAGTCATAGTAAGGTGGGGGTCAGGTTCTTCTCCCAGGCACCTTGTGACAAGAGAGGGCATGGCCTGAAGTTGTGCCAGGGGAGGTTTAGGTTAGATACTAGGAGGCACTTCCTCACAGAAGGGGGATGGACTACCCAGGGAGGTGGTGGAGTTGCCGTCACTAGAGGTCTTTAAGAAAAAATTGGATGTGCCATTTAGAATAGAATAGAATAGAATAGAATAGAATAGAATAGAATAGAATAGAATAGAATAGAATAGAATAGAATAGACCAGGTTGGAAGAGACCTTCAAGATCACCGCATCCAACCCATCAACCAATCCAACCCACCTAAACAACTAAACCATGGCACCAAGCACCTCATCAAGCCTCCTCCTGAACACCTCCAATGATGGTGACTCCACCACCTCCACAGGCAGCACATTCCAATGGGCAATCACTCTCTGTGTAGAGAACTTCTTCCTAACATCCAGCCAAAACCTCCCCTTGGGCAGCCTGAGACTGTGTCCTCTTGTTCTGGTGCTGGTTGCCAGGGAGAAGAGACCAACCTCCATTTGGTGGCATGGGTTAACTGATGTGGTGGTGTTAGGTCAGAGTCTGGACTTGATGACCTCAGAGGTCTTTTCCAGCCTCAATAATTCTGTGATTCTGACTCTGCAGTGAGATTGGGGAATGCAAGCCTGCAAAGCTGTGAGCCTTTCAGTAGGTACCAATGAAGAATACATACTTCTTGCAGTCTGACAGCAGAAATAATTTATCCAGTACAATTCTGTGGGAATCTTGTTTGAGCATTCTGACTGCTAGTCTATGAACTTCTCAGGCCACAATAGCAATTAGTCATACAAAAAGAGATGCTTGTTTTTAACAGCACTTTTATATAACCTAGCTTGGGTGCATCTCTCTGCTAATGACACCAGCCCAGGGAACTGCTCAGACCAGCGTTTTTAAGTGGGTCACACTCTCACTGTACAGGCTTAAGCTCACTTAGAATCAACCAGCTGCCTCCACACTGCCCAGAACATGGCCCTGAACCCCTATACACCACATGGATCTAAGGGACAGTTATTTTTCTTCCTTTTTTTTTTTAACTTAGAAGTGCCTGAGATCTTCTGTAAGATATACAGCAGCTTGGAAGAAAGTGGTGTTTCTACAGCCCAAGAGTGGGGGGCCTTATTGCATGTGATGGGAGAGAAACAAGAGAGCACTTAGGGGTCATTGAAAGTGAAGGGCTGATGGGGGAGGTGCTGGAGAACATGATTTGCTCTTCATCCTTACTGCTACAGGAACAGCCCAGAGAGCAAACTCCTCCCAGAATCATACTGACCATGAGCCAGCAATGTGCTTTTCCGGCCAGGAAGGCCAATGCCATTCTGGGGTGGATTAGAAGGGCTGTGACCAGTAGGTTGAGAGAGGTTCTCCTCCACTACTCTGCACTGGTGAGGCCACATCAGGAGTATTGTGTCCAGTTCTGGGCCCCTCAGTTCAAGAAAGACAGGGAGCTGCTTGAAAGAGTCCAGCACAGAGCCACAAGGACGATTAAGGGAATGGAACATCTTCTGTACGAGGAGAGACTGAAGGAGCTGAGGGCTCTTTAGCTTAGAGGAGACTGAGAGGTGACCTCATGATAAAGACGTGCAGGGTGAGTGCCAAGAGGCTGGAGCCAGGCTCTGCTGGGTGATGCCCAGTGACAGCACAAGGGGCAGTGGTGGAAGTTGAGGCATAGGAAGTTCCATGGAAACAGGAGGAAAAAATGTTTTCCCTGTGAGGGTGGCAGAGCACTGGAACAGGCTGCCCAGGGGGGCTGTGGAGTCTCCCTCTCTGGAGATATTCAAAACCCACCTGGATGCATTCCTGTGTGATCTGCTCTAGGTGATGCTGCTCTGGCAGGGGAGTTGGACTGGATGAGCTTTCCAGGTCCCTTCCAGCCCCTAACATTCTGTGATCCTGTGATTCTGTGACGTTTGGAGGCATGTGGAGGAGTAGCTGTTTTACTCCATCGCATGCAGAGGACCAAGGGAGCAGACCTGGGAGCAAAGCAGGCAGGTAAGTTACGTGACAGCATGAAGCTCCTCTGAAGAGGTCTCTTTGCAGCTTCCAGTACACAAGTGTGTATTTTCATCTGATTGGCTTCCTCTCGTTTTACACTTGTGCTTCATTTTACTTGTCCACAATTCCACAGCTTTGTGGCTCCAGAACCGAACACAAGACACCTAAGAGAGGTTTTTATCCCTTGTTTAGCCCAGCTCCAGCTATTCATTTTGCAGCTCCTAAGGCACTCCTACTATCAAAATTTTCAGTGCTCTTTTTGCCACTTCTACCTTCTTGGCTGTAAGTGACTCAGACATCACAGTGCAAGTCGTTTTGCATTCCTTTCAGAGATGTCTAGTGAGACGTTACTGCCACAAAGGCTGTAAGCAGATCTCAGTCTGTCTGAAAGGCTGCTTATGTTTGGATCCAATTGTTCTGGTCTACATCCATCTCTAGCCATGTTTAATTAACATTTAACTGTAAATTGGGTCATTCATATGCACATTGGCTCTAATTTCTCCTGTTGTCTGTGACATTTAGAGTTTTGCTCTCAAGAAACCAGGGTAGAAGTTCTCAAAGCACTTAAATCATGTGAACATGGTGGAATATTTCAGCCATTACAAGCTGCACATGTTCATCTCTGCCATCGAGTTAGCAAAGTTACTTATGAAAGTTGGCAAACACCAAAACCTACCACACTTAGGAAAAAACCCCAAAGAGATAAAGCCCAACCAAAACCAACAAATACCTAAATCCTCTGTAATTAGAACAAAACCCAAAACAACAACAAGCAAACCACCACCACCTCCAAAAGACTGCAGACTCCCAGAACTGTCAGGGTTGGAAGGGACCCCAAGGATCAACCAGTTCCAACCCCCTGCCATGGGCAGGGACACCTCACACTACAGCAGGTTGCCCAGAGCCACATCCAAGCCTGGTAGACAACAAATCAGCAGACAACAAACCTTGATCACAGGGGCAGGAATTTGATTCCATTTACTTGGCAAATTTTGATTTTAAAGCTTTAGCCTCCTTTGGAGAACACTTCTGATCCAAAATCTGTTGTTCTCACTAAGTGGGAGCAAGCTCCCTGCAGACGAATCAACTCTGAATGGGAGCTCTGGGAACACAATGGGAACCCTGAAGCAAGGACCTAGGTGACACTGTGTGATCCCTGCCTGTGTGTTCCCTTCTTTTCTCTCTTCCCCTCTGGCCATTGTTCTAAGCAGGGGTTGGCCCAGCGCTACAGCTGTAGCTGCTCCATTGCAATACCAGGATCTTGGCGATAGTATCATAGTATCAGTCAGGGTTGGAAGGGACCACAAGCATCATCTAGTTCCAACCCCCTGCCATGGGCAGGGACACCTCACACTAGATCAGGCTGGACAGAGCCTCATCCAGCCTGGGCTTAAACACTTCCAGGGACGGGGCCTCAACCACCTCCCTGGACAACCCATTCCAGGGCTTCAACACTCTCATGGTGAAGAACTTCTTCCTCACATCCAGCCTGAATCTCCCCACCTCCAGCTTCATTCCATTCCCCCTAGTCCTATCACTACCTGATAGCCTGAGAAGTCCCTCCCCAGCCTTCTTGTAGCCCCCTGCAGATACTGGAAGGCCACAATGAGGTCACCTCAGAGCCTTCTCTTCTCCAGACTGAACAGCCCCAACTCCCTCAGTCTGTCCTCACAGGAGAGGTGCTCCAGCCCTCTGATCATCCTCGTGCCCCTTCTCTGGACACCTTCCAGCACGTCCACATCCCTCCACATCCCATAGGGGCTCCAGAACTGGAGGCAGTACTCCAGATGGTGTCTCACCAGGGCTGAGTAGAGGGGGAGAATCACCTCCCTTGACCTGCTGGCCACATTTCTCCTGATGCAGCCCAGGATCTGATTGGCTTTCCGGGCTGCAAGTGCACACTGAGAGCTCCTGTTAAGCTTCTCGTCCACCAGCACCCCCAAGTCTCAGGGCTGCTCTCCAGGGCTGTTCTCCAGCTCTTCTCCAACAGAAGTCACTGCTTTCAAATGGCTTCAGGTACTTTCAAGGGGGTGTAAATGCAGAGATCCAGGCATGTAAATCAGCTGATGGGTTTCTAGTCTAAATTTGAAGTATTTTCTCACAGTTCTGCTTCCAGTCCAAGGGAGCCCAGAGGGGTCCCATCAAAGGGACTACTGCCTTCCAAGAGAGGCTGCAGCATGACTTAGAAAGGGAACAATTAAATACACACTTTTCATTTGATTTAACTGTAACTACTCTGTAAACTCACACCTTTAACATTTACACACTTCAGAAGGAATTCTCACTTAGGTTTGCTCATACAGCCTACCCAGAAAAACTTTCTTACCACAGGTTTCAGGTGCATGGTAAATAATAACTAAACCTAGAATGGAATGGAATGGAATGGAATGGAATGGAATGGAATGGAATGGAATAGAATAGAATAGAATAGAATAGAATAGAATAGAATAGAATAGAATAGAATAGAATAGAATAGAATTAACCAGGTTGGAAAAGATCTTTGAGATCATTGAGTCCAACCTATCACCCAACACCATCTAATCAACTAAACCATGGCACCAAGTGCCTCATCCAGTCTCTTCCTAAACACCTCCAGTGACGGTGACTCCACCACCTCCCTGGGCAGCACAATCCAATGGTCAATCTCTCTTTCTGTGAAGAACTTTCTCCTCACGTCAAGCCTAAACCTCCCCTGGCACAGCTTGAGTCTGTGTCCTCTTGTTCTGGTGCTGGTTGCCTGGGAGAAGAAACCAACCCCAGTGACTACAACTTCCTTTCACGTAGTTGTAGAGAGCAATAAGGTCTCCCTGAGCCTCCTCTTCTCCAGGCTAAGCAACTCCAGCTCCCTCAGCCTCTCCTCACAGGTCTGTGCTCCAGATCCCTCCCCAGCCTCGTTGCCCTTCTCTGGACACCTTCCAGCAACTCAACATCTTTCCTAAACTGAGGGGCCCAGAACTGGACACAGGACTCAAGGTTTGGCCTAACCAGTGCTGAGTACAGGGGCAGAATGACCTCCCTGCTCCTGCTGGCCACACTGTCAGCAGTAGCCTCCAAAGCTCTGATGTAAAGAAAATGTACTTTGAAAGCCCAACTCTCTACACCTGCCTCTTCAGTGAAGGATGATGAACCTACTGACTTGTGCGAGGTTTAATGGAGTCATTCTACTGCTCAGAACAAACGGGCACGCTCAGCCACTCTGCATATTTGGGAAGAGATCAGATGGAGATGAAAGCTCCCTCCTCAATCTTTATCAATGCATAATGAGACAGTTCACAGAGCTGCTGTATCTTCTCTTATCAGCAGCCTCTTGAATCTCCTGGATTGCTAATGGCTTCTGTGAAGCAATTCAGATCAGCACCTGGTGCCTTGTAAAAACCAGTGGAGGGACACCTGCCAGCGCTTCAGCAAAATCTGATTTGAGGTCTGAGTGACACAGAAGGTTTTCATCCAAGCAGCTGCAAGTATTTCGTTTCACTCCTTTCTCCCTCCCCTCATCGGTTTAGTTGGCACTCCCAGGTGGGCTGGTATGAGGCTCTGCGCAACCTGACCTAGTGTGAGGTGTCCCTGCCCATGGCAGGGGGTGGAACTGGGTGATCCTTGAGGTCCCTTCCAACCCTGACAATTGTGGGATTCACAAAATTCAGTTTTCTGATATGATGCAATCACAGATTGGGTGGTGGTGAGGAATCTCCTGGGATGCTGCTGCTGCCATTAGCAGCAGGGATCTTCACCTTTATTGCTCCCTTTTCTCCCCTCTTCTCCTTCCAAGGGGTAAGTAAGAAGGATGAAACCATGGTGGATGTGCACTCAGCACAGCTAGAAGTGTCTGGACTTTCACCCTAACAGTCATCTCAAATCATCTGACTGCCTGGCTCAGAAGAACATGAGAAGCCAGCATGCATCTTCCTGCTCTGCAGGCCTGTAGCTGAAACCCATTCTGTCAGTGTGTTTTTCCTGTCAGCAGGGACTGTGCCAGGGTCTCCAGACCTTAGCAAACGTGAAGACAACCTGGTTAGCTGCTGACTTTGGGGCTGTAAGCCAGCTTCAATTGCAGTCTACTGAAAGCATCATGTGCTGAGCCTTTTGCAGCTACACTGAAGAGAAACAGCTTCTACCTGATGGGTAGATATAGAATCATAGAATTGCAGAATCATAGGATCATAGAATCACAGAATGGGCTGGGCTGGAAGGGACCTCCAAAGGTCCCCACAGTCAGCAGGGACATCTCCAGCTAGATCAGGATGCCCAGAGCCTTGTTGAGCCTCACCTTGAATATCCCCAGGGAAGGGGCCCCAACCACCTCCCTGGGCAACCTGTTCCAGTGTTCCACCACCTTCATGGTTCAGAACTTGCTCCTAACATCCAATCTAAATCTGCTCTTCTCCAGCTTGAAGCCATTGCTGCTCATCCTGTCACTGCAGGCCTTTGCAAACAGACTCTTCCTATCCTTCTTGTAGCCCACTTCAGGTACTGGAAGGTTGTTACTAGGTCTCCCCAGAGCCTCCTCTTCTCCAGGCTGAACACCCCCAGCTCCCTCAGCCTGTCCTCATAGCAGAGGTGCTCCAACCCCTGATCATTCTCATGGCCCCCCTCTGGATCCACTCCAGGGCTGTATCACTGTGCTGTATCTGCCTGCCAGTCATCCTCAAAAACCCAGCAGGTAGTGAAAAGAAACCTCCCTTAATCAAAGGGGGAATAAATAGTCTTAATTAGGATTTGCATATACACAGGCTGCAGGGACGGATAGGAAGCCTCTTCTCACCTCTGGTAACAACTCAGCTAGTTTTTCATTTCAGCAGAATACAGGAACAAGTGAAACTGAACAGCCTCCCACAGCTGCATGAAGGTAGAGAGGATAGAAGCAGTGTGCTTACAGTATGAGTCCAGGGACAGGAGAGGAGGTAGGAGCAATGCTAAAGTATGAGTCCAGGGACAAGAAAATGCAGTTTTTAGGGAGGCTGAAACCATTTGTCAAACCCACAAGCAGTCTGGTCCAAATGGAAGGAGAAATCAGATTCAGACAAACCAAAGTGATTGAACTTCCAAACCAGGTTTTCTGTTGCTGATTTCCTGTCATTCTGTAACAAGCATAATCAAAAGGCTTTACTAACCTCAAGAAAAGAACCACAATGCCATCTTTTGAACTGAACAAGATGTCCCAGATCATAGTATCATAGTGTCAGTCAGGGTTGGAAGGGACCACAAGGATCATTTAGTTCCAACCCCCTGCCATGGGCAGGGACACCCCACACTAGAGCAGGCTGGCCAGAGCCTCATCCAACCTGGGCTTAAACACCTCCAGGGACGGGGCCTCAACCACCTCCCTGGACAACCCATTCCTGATGTCCTGAGAAGTCCCTCCCCAGCCTTCTTGTAGCCCCCTTCAGATACTGGAAGGCCACACAGATGCACTCCTCCTTTCCATCTGGCCACCCTACCTCCAAATCAGATCCTGGGCTGCATCAGGAGAAGTGTGACCAGCAGGTCAAGGGAGGTGCTTCTCCCCCTCTACTCAGCTCTGGTGAGACCCCACCTGGAGTACTGCATCCAGTTCTGGAGCCCCTATTACAGGAGGGATGTGGAGGTGCTGGAGCATGTCCAGAGCAGGGCCACGAGGATGATCAGAGGGCTGGAGCACCTCTCCTGTGAGGACAGACTGAAGGAGTTGGGGCTGTTCAGTCTGGAGAAGAGAAGACTCCCAGGTGACCTCATTGTGGCCTTCCAGTATCTGAAGGGGGCCTACAGGAAGGCTGGGGAGGGACTTCTCAGGATCTCAGGTAGTGATAGGACTAGGGGGAATGGAATGAAGCTGGAAATGGGGAGATTCAGGCTGGATGTGAGGAAGAAGTTCTTCCCCGTGAGAGTGGTGAAGCCCTGGAATGGGTTATCCAGGGAGGTGGTTGAGGCCCCGTCCCTGGAGGTGTTCAAGACCAGGCTGGATGAGGCTCTGGCCAGCCTGATCTAGTGTGAGGTGTCCCTGCCCATGGCAGGGGGTTGGAAGTAGATGATCCTTGTGGTCCCTTCCAACCCTGACTGATTCTATGATTCTATGATTTCTGGTGGTGAGAGGGTACTGTGACCCACATCTGAGCTCCCAAGCCGCCAAAGGCATTCAGTCTCTCTTCCTCCTACCTCCTGTTCCCACTGCACCAGCATGCCATCCTGCCTCTCCTGGCTGAAGGGATGTGCAAAGTGCCACAGTCATCTCACACAGTGCTTATGTTCTAATCAAAAAGTGGGCAGCAATGAGGGGCCAGACAAGAGCAGTGGCTGGGCGAAGCGCTGTGCTTTCACGCTGAACCTCATGCATATGTTTATATCGTTACTTGCATGAAATGAAACAGATGGATCCCACTATGAAGTATTAGCTTGGTAAAGGAGTGGGAACATTGTTCCTGAATTAGTTAAACCATTTTCACTGAATCACAGAATGTTAGGGGCTGGAAGGGACCTTGAAAGGTCATCCAGTCCAACCCCTCTGCCAGAGCAAGAGCACCTAGAGCAGGTCACCCAGGAATGCATCCAGGTGGGTCTTGAATATCTCCAGAGAGGGAGACTCCACAACCCCCTTGGGCAGTCTGTTCCAGGGCTCTGTCAACCCTCACAGGGGAAAATTTTTTCCTCCTGTTTCCATGGAACTTCCTATGCCTCAACTTCCACCCAGTGCCCCTTGTCCTGTCATTGGGCATCACCAAGCAGAGTCTGGCTCCATCCCCTTGGCACTCACCCTGCACATCTTTATCAACATGAATGAGGTCATCCTTTAGTCTCCTCTTCTCCAAGCTAAAGAGCCCTCAGCTCCCTCAGGCTCTCCTCATAAGGTGTGGTGCAGTTTGTCATTAACATTTTTACAGATACCTTCCTTTTTAAATCTATGCTTTCTGCTAGGATTCAGCATACTGAATAGGAAACTGGAGTGTAGATGTTTAAGGTATCAAGATCAGGGATGACAATTTTATCTGGGGGTAAAGAAAGGTGCAATTGTGACACCACCCCCACCCCACCCCCAACTCTTGCATTTTGGATGGAGAGTGTTCTGCAGCTGTAACTAAGTTGGCCTACCTGAATCTGTGAGCGCTGGATGTGAATATATGTATGCAGAGCAGGTAGATAGGTGCAGCAAGGACTGTGTACATAATGTGATGACTGCATAATCATCATGGTGGGCAATTAACCTCCAAAAGTGTGCTTCAGAGCTATTTATTGTGCAGATGTATAAGCTACATGACTAAGTGGCCGTCTAGGAACAGAGCTGTCTGTTTCCTCTGACAGCGTTAATTGCACTTCACATCATGCAGCACCACCGTGAAATGGCAGGTTCATGGCTTCACCTCACAGGTCATCAGAGCAGCAGCTTAGACTATCTGAAAATCAGATGCTTGGATATCATTCTCCTGGGTTCCAGCTGTCACTACTGAAAGCAGAGCCATTTTCTTGACTTATAGCTAGGAGAGCTAATCAATTAGAGCAAACTGAGGTTAGAGCGAGCACTTCAGTCGCTCAGTTGCGGACGACTGTCGCAGCACATTAGGATGATCTCCTTGTCAGACTCATGGAGATAAATGCACTGGGTTAACTTCATCCCATGAATACCTGACAAATCCATGATGGCCATTTCCTCACATGCTTTCTTCAATTCTTTTCCTAGAAAAGCATCCCTTAAAATCCACAGGCACATTGCTGCTTGCTCAATAAGAATGAGTCAGAATACTTAGCTGCACAGGTGTGGTGGGCTGAAATTTCCACCCAACATAAAATTGCCAGTCCAGCCCAGCTGGAAGCAAATGAAGCTGTATTTGCAAGCAAGACCACAATCTACAATGAAATGCAAAGAATATGCACAAAATATGCAGTACTTACAGAATTTACAGGTGTTTAGAATAGAATAGAATAGAATAGAATAGAATAGAATAGAATAGAATAGAATAGAATAGAATAGAATAGGATAGGATAGGATAGGATAGGATAGAATAGAATAGAATAGAATAGAATAGAATAGAATAGAATAGAATAGAATAGAATAGAATAGAATAGAATAGAATAGAATAGAATAGACCAGGTTGGAAAAGACCTTTGAGATCATCGAGTCCAACCTATCACCCAACACCATCTGATCAACTAAACCATGGCACCCAGTGCCTCATGCAGTCTCCTCTTAAACACCTCCAGGGATGGTGACTCCACCACCCCCCCTGGGCAGCACATTCCAATGGCCAATCTCTCTTTCTGGGAAGAATTTCTTCCTAACATCCAGCCTAAACCTCCCCTCGTGCAGCTTGAGACTGTGTCCTCTTGTTCTGGTGCTGGTTGCCTGGAAGAAGAGACCAACTCCCTCCTGGCTACAGTCACCCCTCAGGTAGTTGTAGAGAGCAATAAGGTCTCCCCTGAGCCTCCTCTTCTCCAGCCTAAGCAACCTCAGCTCCTTCAGCCTCTCCTCGTAGAGCTTGTGCTCCAAACCCCTCCCCAGCTTTGTTGCCCTTCTCTGGACACAAAACCTCATCACACTTACTTACAGACTTGACAAAAAGTTATATATTTACAATTTATAAACAGCACAAGAACCACCCCCTGGCCAAAAACCAAGGGAGCTTCCCCTTCCCTCCTCCCCTGCTTACCCCCTGTACACAAAGGGACAAGAGAAAGAGCAGAGAATAGTTTTGTTAGACCTAGCCAAAGCAAAGCAATGCAGTCAAGGTCAGCAAAGAGCCAGAAGCAGCAAGTTGGTGTCTCCCAGAGCGAGGAAGCCGACAAGAGAGAGTGGAAGTTCACAGTTCTGTGTCTATTATCTGCCCAGTGGGATTGTTTAGAACTTATTTTCCTTTTCACACTCAATAGCCATTTATTTGCATTCTACTACATTCTGCACACTACATTCTGCAGTGTGCCCAGGCAGCCAAGAGGGCCAATGGCTCCTGGCCTGCATCAGGAACAGTGTGGCCAGCAGGAGCAGGGAGGTCATTCTGTACACTGCACTGGTTAGGCCACACCTTGAGTCCTGTGTTCAGTTCTGGGCCCCTCAGTTTAGGAAGGATGTTGACTTGCTGGAAGGTGTCCAGAGAAGGGCAACTAAGCTGGGGAGGGGTTTGGAACACAAGCCCTAAGAGGAGAGGCTGAGGGAGCTGGGGTTGCTTAGCCTGGAGAAGAGGAGGCTCAAGGGAGACCTTATTGCTCTCTACAACTACCTGAAGGGAGGTTGTGGACAGGTGGAGGTTGGTCTCTTCTCCCAGACAGCCAGTACCAGAACAAGAGGACACAGTCTCAGGCTGCACCAGGGGAGGTTTAGTCTGGATGTTAGGAAGAAGTCCTACACAGAGAGTGATTGCCCATTGGAATGGGCTGCCCGGGGAGGTGGTGGAGTCACCATCATTGGAGGTGTTCAGGAGGAGACTTGATGGGGTGCTTGGTGCCATGGTCTAGTTGTTTGGGTGGGTTGGATTGGTTGGTGGGTTATACGTGATGATCTTGAAGGTCTCTTCCAACCTGGCTTATTGTATTGTATTGTATTGCATTGTATTGTACTACTTTCTGTTCAAGATCTGTGGACAATGTTAAAGGTACAGCCTAAAACTCCCACAACCTGCAGCTCAATTCAGTGTTCATCAGACAACAAAGAGTATTCAAGGTATGACAATACTCGAAAGAACCCCACAGGCTTGATTTAATTGTAGGCTTGGTTTAATTAAAACTAGGAAACCTTAAAATGGCTATGACAAACATAAGGGAAGAGTAGAATAGAATAAACCAGGTTGGAAGAGACCCTCAAGATCATTGTGTCCAACCTAGAGCTGAGGCTGTCATCTTTTCAGGGTGTCAGGTAGTGATAGGAGTGGGGGGAATGGAGCAAAACTAGAAATGGGTAGATTCAGATTGGATCTCAGGAAGAAGTTCTTCCCCAGGAGGGTGGTGAGACACTGGAACAGGTTGCCCAAGGAGGAAACCCCATCTCTGAAGGTTTTTAAGTCCAGGCTGGATGTGGCTCTGAGCAACCTGACCTAGTATGAGGTGTCCCTGCCCATGGCAGGGAGGGTGGAACTGGATGATCCTGGAGGTCCCTTCCCACACTAACAATCCTATGATTCTGATTCCATGAAAATATCTGTCTGTCTTCAGGTGGTATAACCACTTCTTTCTGGCAAGGTATTCCAGAACAGGGAGAAGGTAGCATTGTGTCCTGCAATACATTGTGTAATAAATGCCTAGAATGCAAGGAAACCCCTTCCTAGCAGATGAATGAGTGTTCTGACAAGGCTTGCCCAACTCCTCCATCAAGGTCTGAGGGCTTTTGATTCTTAGACCCACACTCCTGTCTGCATTTTTCAAAGGAGGATTTACATAACCATGCATATGTATGTATCAAAGGGATCTAGATTCTCAGAAAAAGGGATTCAGGACAGGCAATCCTATTTTCTACTGAGCAATTAGTCATTGCCCTGTCAATGCCAGCAGAGCTCAGTGGGAGCTTCATGCGTACTAAATGGTCGTCGTCTTACTCAAGCACTAAGAATTGCAGTCTGTATGAACCACTGCTCCACTGCAACACTTTCATTTCAAACTTGCCCAGCTTTTGGAAACCCAGACCTGATCTCTGCCCCACAACAGCAGATATACAGTGAGATAAACTAGTAAAATCTCAGTGGCACAGAAGTGCCGTGGCAGAGTAGGGAATCTGGTCAGAGGCTATCTCTTTTCATCTATTCATCATTTGCTGCTTAAGAGTAATATGAATAGCCTGCCTCCATGGCATGAAAGTCATGAAATTATATGCAGGAAGGGCTGGCAGGATGGATGCCCACTTTCAAGTGCTCCCACTCACATATTTAATCAGGGTACAGCAAGAGCTCAGTGCTAATCCAAACCCAGCTATTCCCAAAGCTGCCCCACACTGCTCCAGACTATTGAAGTTTGTGCCGCAGTTGAGACATTGATCTCCGTAGGCACTCCCTAGAATTTAATTTCCATGGAAATTGTTGAGACTGGAAAAGAGGAGGGATCAGCCTTACTCACAAGATTTCTCGTGATCTTTGATGCCTGTCAACTCCAAATTGTCATGGGAGCAGTCTCTCCTTTGGCATTTTATTGCCTCTGCTTCCGGTTGACTTCACGAAGTGTTGAGGTATGTGTAAAAAGTTAACGTTTTCCCTCCCCTGAACCTCAAACAGCACACAAAGGTCAGAGGCAGCCACAATTAGATGTCAGTTGTAAGTTCTCCATGTCCTCACTTACAGATATTTCATTTTTAGAAGCAGCTTCTTAACGTCAAACCTTTCCATTCCAGCATTCAGAGCCCATGAGTTTACTGCAGCAGCTGTAATCTTCCTGTATTTCAAGGGAAATATATTAGGAGGCACTTTAAATGCATTTTCCTTTATTAACATAAATCTTGGCAACTTGTGTAACAAAGTGAAATAACAGGGTATGAATTACACCCAAAGTCCTGAAACAGTAAGGAAGCCCTGAAGTAAAAATAAAGTTAAATTATGATTTCAGGCTTCATAGTCTGTGTGGGAATGTAATTCCTTCGCAGCAGTTAGTCCCTCTGTCACCCATGTACAAGAGCTGAGGCACTGGGAAAGAGACACCAAACTTTTCACCAGAAGGTTAAATCCTTGTAGCTCCACAGTGTGTGGAAAAGATGATCCTCTAAAGTCTGGCTGCTCCTTGGTGGCTTCTGCAGAGCAAGAACAAGCTGGAATCTCCCTGGATCTGCATTCCAAGCTTTTTCCCCTTTTAGGCTAGCTATAGTCTAGGCTGCCCAGACCCAAATTCAACCCAAAGGGATCCAGAAAGCTACTCCAGACATGGTCTCCAACGCAGAAGGAAAATGTCACAGGCAACACACCTCCATGTCGGTTTGTAGCTGCCAAAACAGCTCACATGGGCCCTTGGCAATCTGCATATTTGCTAGCATCAGCAGGCAGCAAGCCCAACCGCAACTGGCATGCAAGCTGGAATCCCACTCCCACCCTCCCCCTCAAGATGACTTTAGCTGCTGTCTTCTGGGGCAGTGTCTTGCAGCCCCAAGCTCCAATGCAGCCTACCAGCCTTGCAGCCTCTCCAGCACACTTCTTCCACCCAGACTGCTGACAAAAGCCACCGTGGTGAGTCTACAACCCTAGGCATGGGACGCGGGCCAGGGTTCCCGGGGCAGGGTACAACCTCCCTTCACTGGCACGTGTTAGCCGTGGCTGCACATGGCAGCTGGCTGCAAACCTCTTGTGCTGGATGTATGCTCTCAGCAGCACATCACAGGCTCAGCAGCTGTCACCGGTGTTAAATGCATCTTGGAGAGGGGAAAAAAATGTGGTGCTCTTTCCTCTTCTGACACACACGTGAAAGCTCAGCAACTGAGCAAATGTGTTGGATGCCTACTCAGGATTGTGGCTGTGAATCAGAAACATCTTTGAGCACATATACAACACTAAGGTCGAAGGGGAGGATTTATTTGGAGGTTGGAAGGTAAGCATATGTTCAAGTACCCTTAATGGCATATAGTTTAAACTCTGCACAGATGACAGTGCAGCTGTTAGGAGAAAACAGAGATGGTAATTGATGATGACTCAGCTAAACATTTTGGGTAATCCCTTCAATTAAAGTCGCCAAATTTGCACTTAATTTATATTCAGTTAGATCCTTATAGTGCCTTTATAAAATAATACCAGCTTGTTAGGGACTGTTTTTATGGACACCTAATTTCATTGCTGTGAGATTACAAATAATCTGTTGCACACTTGTTCATTAAAGATGCTCTGGTTTGCAAGCCCTTTTTGCCTATCTGCTTAGCTAAAATGAACAGAGGCTGCCTGGGGGAAGCTGCGAGGGGAGGTGACGTACACTGGAAATGTGGTTGTTGTAGGTGTGACAAACTTAGAATCACAGAATTGTTGGGGTTGGAAGGGACCTCAAGGATCATCCAGTTCCAACTCCCCTGCCATGGGCAGGGACACCTCACACTACAGCAGGTTGCTCACAGCCACATCCAACCTGGCCTTAATAAACCTCCAGGCATGAGGCTTCCACCACCTCCCTGGGCAACCTGTGCCAGTCTCTCACCACCCTCATAGGGAAGAACTTCTTCCTAACATCCAATCTGAATCTACCCATTTCTAGTTTTGTTCCATTCCCCCTAGTTCTATCACTGCCTGATACCCTCAAAAGTCCCTCCCCAGCTTTCTTGTAGCCCCCTTCAGACACTGGAAGGCTACAATAAGGTCTCCTTGGAGCCTTCTCTTCTCCAGACTCAACAGCGCCAGTCCCTCAGTCTGTCCTCACAGGAGAGGAGCTCCAGCCCTCTGCTCATCCTCATGGCCCTTCTCTGGACACCTTTCAGCCCCTCCAGATCCTTCCTGTAATAGAGGCTCCAGAACTGGACACAGTACTGCAGGTGGGGTCTCACCAGAGCAGAGGGGAGAATCACCTCCCTCGACCTGCTGGCTGTGCTGAGTACAAACAGCCTAGATGGTTGGGAGTTGTAGTATGTTGTAGTATCCTGATAACATCTTTGGGTGAATGGAAAGTGCCTCTGCCCCTTCTTCACAGGTGAGTTTCACCTTCCCATCCAACAGAGCAGCCCTTCACCACACATCTGTTTCCAGGCTTGCCACTTGGCTCTCTATTGCTTGTATCAAGGTGACTTCAGAGATAGCACTCACACAGGTCCACATTGGTATGTACTGACACCTGTGCCTGGCCTGGCTTAGCAAGCTCAGCTTACAACTGGACTGAGACCACAATGACAAGGAAGAACCAACCTTTCTCCATGGCACAGCTCTGGGGAGGGCTCCTAAACAACATCCTAAATACAGACTGTCCCTCTGTACCTTGTAGAAATGGTCCATGCTTCCTTTGTCTTCCTCCTGCTAGACCTATGTCTCGGCTAGCTGAATAAACACGTTTTCTATAGAAGCCCACAGGTTTATACAGAAGCCCATGGTTTTATAAATCAGCCCACAGGAAGGCAATGAAAACCCAAGAGACAATATCATAGTATCAGTCAGGGTTGGAAGGGACCACAAGGATCATCTAGTTCCAACCCCTGCCATGGGCAGGAACACCCTACACTAGAGCAGGCTGGCCAGAGCCTCATCCAGCCTGGGCTTAAACACCTCCAGGGACGGGGCCTCAACCACCTCCCTGGACAACCCATTCCAGGGCTTCACCACTCTCATGGTGAAGAATACTGGCAAGCAATCTGCCTGTCCTGGGGTTTTTTAGCTTGCTGCTGAGAAAATGCTATGAACACTATTTTAAACAGAAGAAGTTTCTATACACCCTCAATCCAAATCTTGCCCCCTTTTTTTGTCACCACTTTATTCACCCATTCCTATTCTTTGATTTGATGCCTCTTTCTGTTTAGGAGCCTACCTAATGTATTAGTTGTTGACTACAGAGCTTCAAAATGGAACTAAGAGATGGAGAACGTTCAGAAAGACATCACTTTGGGAACCACTATGCATGTGATGAGATCACTGTAGTAAAGCTCTTGATAGAGTAGCAAGCCCAGTGATATTTTTTCTGCCAATGCACAAGCCTTTGTGTGTTTGCCAAAGCACTGAGGCTCCCACTCTCCCAGAACTTTCTTGCACTTAGACAGAAAGCTGACGAATTGAAATGAAAATAGACTTTCAGGGGTTGTACACCTTCTGTGCTTGCAAGTGGTCTATTTTTGACTTTCATCTCGTTCCCCTGGCTTGCTCAAGTGTATTTTTAAAGCATATTCTTCCACACATAACGTTTTGTAAGAAGCCAGGTTAGAACGAAGTCTGCAGTATGTAACAACCGGAGCCCTAGGTAGCCATTTTAGCTTCCACAGCAGGCTCCAGGAGGGAGCAAGGCAGGTATGACATTAGGCTTCTCTCAGAGATGTCAATTAAACAACCTGCTAGAAGCCCAGCCATTCAGCCCTTTATTCTATTCAGAGACAAATAAAAGGAAGGTGAGGCACGAAGGACTCTCAGAAATCCACCGGGCCAGATCGCTGCACCCCTGTGCGTGCTCTAAAGCCCAAAGAAGCCGAGCTCTGCATGCTGTTGTTTATGTGCTTCACATGGCTCAAGCTGCCCCATTGTCCATGCTGGAAACAAGTGAGCAGTGGGCAGTGATGCCACCATTGCCTCTTTACCAAAAGTCCTGTGATGGCAAGCGGCTCTTAATCTGCAACACATTGTACAGCCTGGGTCAGCAGCCTCATTTTGCTTCTCCACTTGCCCTTGCACAGCTTCTCTGGCAAGCTGCCTTGTGCCCTGAAGAGCTGCTGCTGCCACTGGCAGAATCAGTAAGCACCAAAAGGAAGGCATCCTCCCTGGTTGCTCATTTTTGCCCAGAGTGTTTAATAACTGGTAATGGCATGGCATTGATCTCTTCAACGTCAGTGTTAGGTGCTGGAAGGGACCTCAAAAGATCATCCTGCCCAAACCCTCTGCCAGAGCAGCATCACCTAGAGCAGATCAGAAACGCATCCAGATGAGTTGTGAATACCTCCGGAGAGGGAGACTCCACAGCCCCCTGGGCAGCCTGTTCCAGGGCTCTGTCACCCTCACAGCGAAAAAGTTTTTCCTCACATTTATATGAAACTTCCTATGCCTCAATTTCCACCATTGCCCCTTGTTCTGTCACTGGGCACTATCCAGCAGAGCCTGGCTCCATCCTCTTGGCACTCACCCTGCACATCTTTATAAACATCGATGAGGTCACCTCTCAGTCTTCTCTTCTCTAAGCTAAAGAGCCCCAGCTCCCCCAGTCTCTTCCTCTTTAATACAGGCTTTACTGACAAATCATTGGAAATAAGGACCCAGAGGTCACCAAATCTGCCTGTGAAAGATAACTGTATCTGTCCTTGATGGATGTTTTCTTGTGGGTAAAAGCCTTGTATCATTCTTCAAACTTCCCACAGGAATCTGTTCCAGGGTGGTCATCATCCTTGTGGTTAGATGACAGAATGGTTTGGGTTGGAAGGGACCTCTAAAGGTCATCTAGTCCAACCCCCATGCAGAGAGCAGGGACATCCTTCACAAGTTGCCCAGAGCCCTTTTGAGCCTCACCTTGAATACCTCCAAGGATGGGGCCTCAACCACCTGCCTAGGCAACCAGTTCCAGTGTTCTACTACCCTCATGGGGAAGAACTTGTTCCCAACATCCAAACTAAATCCACTCTTCTCTAATTTCATACTAGTCCTTAAAATCTAACTGAACCCTCCTTACTGCAAATTTAAAGCCATTGCTTTTTTTTTGTACCCACAACTACATTTCAAACATTGCAGAGTGCTACTTACTGCTCTCCTGGCCTTAAGCAGCTACAAGTAGAGTGAAGTGGTTATTACAGATGATATTCTGGTTTAAGTATACTAGAATAATACCCAATTTGCTTCAGGCTGATTGACTCCTGGTCGTCACTGCTGAATCACTATAACACTCAAGCCATTGCTTGATAAAGTGATACCCAAGCAGATACTTCCCAAGGCTGTGTTCATGTCATTCAGCCCCTGTGCCAGACTTTCACTTCTCCATGTGGTACCACAACCTTTGTTCTGTGTAGAAGTGTTCTGTTTCTTAATGGAGTGGTTGTCTTATGTGGGGATCTGTGCCCTTACTATGCCACAGTCTTACACCACTTCTTCAACTCACCAGGATCATTTGGAGTTCTTATTCTGGTTTCTGACACAATTCTTGCCCATCTCAGCTTAGTACCCTAAGCATATTCTCCATCCCATCATCATAGTATCATAGTATCATAGTATCAGTCAGGGTTGGAAGGGACCATAAGGATCATCTAGTTCCAACCCCTGCCATGGGCAGGGACACCCCACACTAGATCAGGCTGGACAGAGCCTCGTCCAGCCTGGGCTTAAACACTTCCAGGGATGGGGCCCCAACCACCTCCCTGGACAACCCATTCCAGGGCTTCACCACTCTCATGGGGAAGAACTTCCTCCTCACGTCCAGCCTGAATCTCCCCACCTCCAGCTTCATTCCATTGCCCCTAGTCCTATCACTACCTGAGATCCTGAGAAGTCCCTCCCCAGCCTTCCTGTAGCCCCCTTCAGATACTGGAAGGCCACAATGAGGTCACCTCAGAAACTTCTCTTCTCCAGACTGAACAGCCCCAACTCCTTCAGTCTGTCCTCACAGGAGAGGTGCTCCAGCCCTCTGATCATCCTCGTGGCCCTTCTCTGGACATGTTCCAGCACCTCCAGATCCTTCCTGTAACAGAGGCTCCAGAACTGGACACAGTGCTCCAAGTGTGGTCTCATCAGAGTGGAGCAGAGGGGAGAATCACCTCCCTCGCCCTGCTGGCTCTGCTTCTCTTGCTGCAGCCCAGGATGTGTTTGGCTTTCCAGGCTGCAAATGCACACTGCTGGCTCCTGCTGAGCTTCTTCTCATGCACCTGTTAAGTTGATTTCTTACTGTCCTGATTTTGCTGGAACAGAATCACAGGCCAGCCATGGGTTGCAGGCCATTAACACTTCTGATTCAGCCAGGATAGATGATTTGCATTAGCTCACAGGTGTATCCCAGACCATGAGCCTCATGCTCACTACAAAGGGGAGTTTGGTGAGGCAAGAGGAGCCTTCTGCTGCAGTTTGCTGCTGGGACTCCTCATTACTCTGTTTCCCTTCCCTCTCCTGTTCTTGAGAACTGCTAGCCTGGATAATGAGTGCTGCCCTTTTGCTAGGCTGAGTATGACTTTATATATATCTTGAATTAGTATTAATTTGGCTATTTCATTAAATCAATTTTCCTTTCAGCCTGTGGGTCTTCTATCCTTTCCCTGATTTCCCTTCTCTGCTGGGGAGGGGGCCATCAGGTGATAGAGAAACTGCTGCTCTAGATTCAGACTGAAGGTAGACAGTAGCCAATGTTGTCATTTCTAGTAAAAATGAGCATTTTTTCCCTTGGAGCTTTGGCTCCCATGGTCACACTATGTTTTCCACTTTTATTAAGCAAGACATTTATGGCCCTCAGTTATAAATATGAGGTAAAAATGTAGCCAAACACAGTACAAAGCCTCAAAAATATCAATATAAAATACAACTTTGTGGGGATTTTTATTGCTTTTTTCCCCCCTCCTAAACCAAATTCCACCAGCTTGTGAAAAAACGTCATTATCAGGGGTGAAATCTAGGTCATGACTTTTGAGTCCTTCTGCTTGGCAGCATGGTTTTGGCCTGTAGCTCCAAACAGTGCCTGCCAACTGCACTTTGGGAATCCATTGCTGCTGCCAGAATTGCCCAGCGCAATATAGCAACTGCCCAAAGCAACACAATCAACCACAATACTTCAAGATTCTATGGTCATTCATAGAATCATAGAATCAGTAAGGTTGGAAAAGACCTCAAAGATCATCAAGTCCAACCTATCAGCCAACACCTCACGACTACTAAACCATGGCCTCAAGTACCACGTCCAATCCTTTTTGAACACCTCCAGGGATGGTGACTCCACCACCTCCCTGGGCAGCACATTCCAATGGCCAATTACTCTGTCTGGGAAGAACTTTCTCCTCACCTCCAGCCTAAACTTCCCCCGGTGCAGCTTGAAACTGTGTCCTCTTGTTCTGGTGCTGGTTGCTAGGGAGAAGAGGCCAACCCCTTCCTGGCTACAACCACCTTTCAGGTAGTTGTAGAGAGCAATAAGGTCTCCCCTGAGCCTCCTCTTCTCCAGGCTAAGCAACCCCAGCTCCCTCAGCCTCTCCTCACAGGGCTGTGCTCCAGACCTCTCCACAGCCTCGTTGCCCTTCTCTGGACACGTTCAAGTGTCTCAATGTCCTTCCTAAACTGAGGGGCCCAGCACTGCACACAGGACTCAAGGTGTGGCCTAACCAGTGCTGAGTACAGGGCAGAATGACTTCCCTGCTCCTGATGGCCACACTGTTCCTAATGCAGGCCAGGATGCCATTGGCCTTCTTAGCCACCTGGGCACACTGCTGGCTCATGGTCAGCTGGCTGTCAATCAGCATCCCCAGCTCCCTTTCTGTTTGGCAGCTCTCCAGCCACTCCGACCCCAGCTTGCTGCGCTGCATGGGGTTTTTCCATCTAGTTATTTGTAGACTAGTTAGCTGAGGTACTCCTCCCATTCTGGAACTTGGTATGAACTCAGTTTTTGAGCTGCAGCAGAATTCAGCACCTGAAAATTTCAAATGAAGTCTTCTGATTCTCCTTGCAATTCATATTGGGAATACCAGAAGTGACAAAGAACTGCACTCAGCCTCCTCCTTTACGGCAGGACTTTCAGTGCCCTTCTCTGTCACTTCTTGTATCAGCAAAATGAACCAGCGTGGGAGGAGCAAACAACACTGCCTGTAAGGCTTGTGGATGATAAAGTTGTTTAGCTCAGAAACATTCTTATTGAAGAGAATTTCCTTCTGCTTTCCCATGTGCAGCTTTCTATTTTTCTTTGGTGTGGTCTTTAACAGCCACTGAATGGCATGAGTGTTGAGGAGGAAGTGGCTGGGTTTGAGCTGTTTGGCTGTACATTCTGGAGGCAATAATTTGCCATTCATGTTTATTTTTGCAGGTGCCCTTGAACCAAGTTGGGGGTGGGGGGAAGTAAAATGGCCCAGGTTTAAGAAGGGGACAATCTGTTTAATGCATCCAGGGCAACAGTAGGTCCTTTTCTCAAAGCTGGAAAAGTGATACACAAATTGCACTGAAGAATTTCAGGAGTTGGTTCCATTTGTTTTGACACTTTGGGGAATGCTAATTGAGCCTTCAATAGCTTCAACACTGTGGGAGTGCAGAAAGCCAATCCAGGCAAACCATCAGCTGTGGGGAAACTTAATTTCCTCTCTCAGAGTTATTGTTCCTGGATGTCAAAGGTGACCCCAAGCGATTCTACTTGTTGCTGACAGGGTCCAGAGATTGTTTCATTTTCTCAGTTCTACCTTTATTTTCCCTTTTTTTTTTGGTGTGAATCTGCAGAAGCAGGCACAGGACTTAAGCATCACAAGGACAAAAGATAAAGGCTGAACTTAAAAAAATATTGAGAGGAGAGGCAAGATAGCTGTGAAATGCCAAACCTGATAGTTTCCACTGCCCTTGGGGAACTGCATTGTCTATGTGTATTTGTGTAGTGTATATCTGCAAAAAATGATTATTTATTTGACTGGTCTCTCTGATGATATGAAATAGTAGCTCTGCTGAACTCAGATCTATTTATTCATTAGATCTTGGCTGCTTGGTTCGCTACAAAGATTTAGATGGTCCTTGGAATATGAAATTATAAGATAAATACTACCAGCCCGCAGCTACAGCCCTCTATGCTTCTGTTGAAGATGTGACTACCTCACATGTTGAAGATATGCCAGACCCAGCCTTATAGAATAGAATAGAATAGAATAGAATAGAATAGAATAGAATAGAATAGAATAGAATAGAATAGAATAGAATGGAATAGAATTAACCAGGTTGGAAGAGACCTTTGAGATCATCAAGTCCAAACTATCATTCAACAGAATAGAATAGAATAGAATAGAATAGAATAGAATAGAATAGAATAGAATAGAATAGAATAGAATAGAATTAACCAGGTTGGAAGAGACCTTCAAGATCGCGTGTCCAACCCATTATCCAACACCATCTAATCAACTAAACCATGGCACCAAGCACCCCATCCAGTCTCTTCCTAAACACCTCCAATGATGGTGACTCCACCACCTCCCTGGGCAGCACATTCCAATGGCCAATCTCTTTCTATGAAGAATGTCTTCCTAACATCCAGCCTCAACCTCCCCTGGTGCAGCTTGAGACTGTGTCCTCTTGTTCTGGTGCTGGTTGATAGAGAGAAGAAACCAACCCCCTCCTGTCTACAACCTCCTTTCAGGTAGTTGTAGAGAGCAATAAGGTCTCCCTTGAGCCTCCTCTTCTCCAGGCTAAGCAACCCCAGCTCCCTCAGCCTCTCCTCACAGGGCTGTGCTCCAAACCCCTCCCCAGCTTTGTTGCCCTTCTCTGGACACCTTCCAGCAAGTCAACATCTTTCCTAAACTGAGGGGCCCAGAACTGGACACAGGACTCAAGGTGTGGCCTAACCAGTGCTGAGTACAGGGGAAGACCTTCAGCTGTGTTTAAAATAACCATTAGGAAATGAAAGAACTGCATTGGAAGTAAGACCCTTCCTATTTCTGATGGGAATAACCTCCCCAAACCAGAGTTATGTGCCTGTCTCAGAGGATGAGTAAAGACCCCTGACAGGCACTTTGCACCGTGCAGGCATTACATCAATGAACGTGCGGAGAAAGCAACAGGCATCCCCTAGATGCATTTTCCTTCCTGTTTAAAACAAAACCCCATGATTATGGTTTTTGCATAATTCTCTTGCAAAGCTGTCTCTTAGCAATTTCAAAGGCATGGTTTCTTCTCTCTGCCCCATTTCCTGTAGGGATATTAGAGTCATCTGGAAAGTCTGAGTTCACCTGACGACAAATATTCTGCTGAAATCAATAGCAACAGAGCAACAGCTTCCAAATAGTCTTTGCACTTCTTGGTGAAGAAGTGAGGATTAAACATTTACTATGTGTTTCTCCACTCAAAGCATATACTTTACTATTTCTAGACTTGTGAAGCTGTGTGCCAATAGTATCACCTCTGTCACTGCCGACAGTACACGCCCTACCAAGCGGCAGAATTCATCTATAAAGAGAAGCTGCTGTGGTTCTCCTTAAGCTGTGGCAGGCCCGCAGCAGGTTGTCATTTCTTGTCTACTAGGTGTCCTCCCTGAAATTTCAACACATGAAGCCCTTCCTCAGATCTTTATAAAGTTTACTTGTACTGTCATCACTGTTACTCCAGGATCTCACATGACTGATGACATTTACCTGGACCTGAGCAAAGCCTTCGACACTGCCCCGCACCACATCCTGGTCTCCAAGCTGGTGACACATGGGTTTGATGGATGGACCACTACAT
The DNA here is from genome assembly GCA_033816785.1 of Picus viridis. NCBI lineage: Eukaryota > Metazoa > Chordata > Aves > Piciformes > Picidae > Picus > Picus viridis. The sequence goes on from CM066568.1 coordinate 4,501,825, forward strand.
GGATAAGGAACTGGCTTGATGGCTGCACCCAAAGAGTGGCTGTCAATGGGTCCATGTCCCAGTGGAGGCCAGGGACAAGTGGAGTCCCTCAGGGATCAGTCCTGGGACCAGGCTTGTTCAACATCTCTGTGGGTGCCATGGACAGTGGCACTGAGTGCACCCTCAGCAAGATTGCTGATGACACCAAGCTGTGTGGTGCAGCAGACAGCTGGAGAGAAGGGATGCCATCCAGAGGGACCTGGACAGGCTGGAGAGGTGGGCACAAGCCAACCTCTTGAGCTTCAACAAGACCAAGGGCAGGGTCCTGCATCTGGGTCCAGGCAATCCCAGGCACAAGTACAGGCTGGGCAGGGACTGGCTGGAGAGCAGCCCTGAGGAGAGAGACTTGGGGGTGCTGGTGGAGGAGAAGCTCAACAGGAGCTCTCAATGTGCACTTGCAGCCCAAAGGCCAATCAGATCCTGGGCTGCATCAGGAGAAGTGTGGCCAGCAGGTCAAGGGAGGTGATTCTCCCCCTCTACTCAGCTCTGGTGAGACCCCACCTGGAGTACTGCCTCCAGTTCTGGAGCCCCTATTCCAAGAGGGACCTGGAGCTGCTGGAAGGTGTCCAGAGAAGGGCCACGAGGATAATCAGAAGGCTGGAGCACCTCTCCTGTGAGGACAGAATGAGGGAGTTGGGGCTGTTCAGTCTGGAGAAGAGAAGGCTCCCAGGTGACCTCATTGTGGCCTTCCAGTATCTGAAGGGGGCCTACAGGAAGGCTGGGGAGGGACTTCTCAGGATCTCAGGTAGTGATAGGACTAGGGGCAATGGAATGAAGCTGGAGGTGGGGAGATTCAGGCTGGATGTGAGAAGGAAGTTCTTCCCCATGAGAGTGGTGAAGCCCTGGAATGGGTTGTCCAGGGAGGTGGTTGAGGCCCCGTCCCTGGAGGTGTTTAAGCCCAGGCTGGACGAGGCTCTGGCCAGCCTGCTGTAGTGTGAGGTGTCCCTGTCCATGCCTGGGGGTTGGAACTAGATGATCCTTGTGGTCCCTTCCAACCCTGACTGATACTTTGATGCTATGGTACTATGATCCCTCACAGCACCCATCCTTGGTATGCCAGTTTTTCCAGAGAGCTTAGACTCACCTTTTTTTTTTTTGAGCACTCAACACCTAAACTGCAGCCAGACTTTTAGAAAATTCTGGGTTCTTCTTTAGGTTCTTAAAGAAGCAGCAAATTTCCCAAAGTTCCTAACAAGCTGCCCAGTTCGTACAAGAAGGGTCTTATAAACTTATTTTCTCCACAAGTATTACATTTTGCTGTCTAAATAGGAGGTAATTTCCTTGTGAAGTCAGAGTGGGTGGCTCTGGTGGTTATAGAATAGAATAGAATAGAATAGAATAGAATAGAATAGATCAGGTTGGAAGAGACCTTCAAGATCATCGTGTCCAACCCATCAACCAATCCAACCCACCTAAACAACTAAACCATGTCACCAAGCACCCCATCAAGTCTCCTCCTGAACACCTCCAACGATGGTGACTCCACCACCTCCCCGGGCAGCACATTCCAATGGGCAATCACTCTCTCCGTGTAGAACTTCTTCCTAACCTCCAGCCTAAACCTGCCCTGGCGCAGCCTGAGACTGTGTCCTCTTGTTCTGGTACTGGCTGCCGGGAGAAGAGACCAACCTCTGCCTGGCTACAGCCTCCCCTCAGGTAGTTGTAGAGAGCAAGAAGGTCACCCCTGAGTCTCCTCTTCTCCAGGCTAAGCAACCCCTGCTCCCTCAGCCTCTCCTCACAGGGCTTGTGTTCCAAATCCCTCACCAACTTCGTTGCCCTTCTCTGGACACCTTCCAGCAAGTCAACATCCTTCCTAAACTGAGGGGCCCAGAACTGGACACAGGACTCAAGGTGTGACCTAACCAGTGCTGAGTACAGGGGCACAATGACCTCCCTGCTCCTGCTGGCCACACTCTTCCTGATGCAGGCCAGGATGCCATTGGCCCTCTTGGCTGCCTGGGAACACTGCAGGCTCATGTTCAGCCTACCATTGACCAGTACCCCCAGGTCCCTCTCTGCCTGGCTGCTCTCCAGCCACTCTGACCCCAGCCTGTAGCACTGCCTGGGGTTGCTGTGGCCAATGTGCAGAACCCGGCACTTGGATGTGTTCAATCTCCTGCCCTTGGACTCTGCCCATCTGTCCAGCCTGTCGAGGTCCCTCTGCAAAGCCTCTCTGCCCTCCAGCAGATCAACTCCTGCCCCCAGCTTGGTGTCATCTGCAAATTTACTGATGATGGACTCAATGCCCTCATCCAGATCATCACTGAAGATGTTAAAGAGCATGGGGCCCAGCACTGATCCTTGGGGCACACCACTAGTGCCTGGCTGCCAGCTGGATGTGGCACCATTCACCACCACTCTCTGGGCTCGGCCCTCCAGCCAGTTCCTATGTCTTTAAAGCTCAGTTACAGATTTTGAGCAGAAAAGTAGAAATATATAAATAAATCACTCTTGGGTGTGAAAAGGAAAAGAAAAGATGATTCTAAACAAATTCATTGGGTAAATATCTAGAATAAGAGGAGCTGTACCAGAACATGAGGACACAGTCTCAAGCTGCACCAGGGGAAGTTTAGGCTGGAGGTGAGGGGAAAGGTCTTCCCAGAGAGAGTTGTTAGCCATTGGAATGTGCTGCTCAGGGAGGTGGTGGAGTCACCATCCCTGGAGGTATTCAAGAGGGGATTGGACATGGCACTTGGTGCCATGGTTTATTCATGAGGTGTTGGGTGCCAGGTTGAACTTGGTGATCTTTGAGGGCTCTTCCAACCTTGGTGATTCTGTGATAAAAATTCTTCCCTCTTCTCTTCTCTTTTGATCTCTGGCTGGTTTTGCTTTCCTTGGGAGAGATATGCATGCTTTCAGCTGGCCTTGGCTAAGTCTAACTTCTCTGCTCCTTTCTTCTGGTCCTTTTCCTACAGGGGGTAAGGGAAGAGGCAGGGAGGGAGAAGCTGGTAGCTTCCCCTGGTCCTTGCCCGGAGGGGTCCTTGTGCTGTTTATTAATTGCAAATACCTATATGATATTGTCAATCCTGGATATTTTGTACTGCATTCCATCATAGAGTGCAGTTGTTGCTTGTAAATACAGCTTCATTTGCTTCTAACTGAGTTGGTCTGGCAAAGTTAATGTTGGGGGAACCTTCAGCCCACCACAGTGGCTGAGCTGTTTGAAAATCTGGATTGCTGCTGTAAGGTTATCACTACGCTGAAGAAGGCAAACTGACAGACAGAGCAAGGCCTCAGTGCAATGGAGTGTTTGCATAACAGGTGGAAACAAAGTCAGGAGTTAAGCTTGCAAGCCACTGTGGTGGTTTGAGCCTTAACTGGAAGTTAAGAGCTCAGATGGGGGCAAGGCTGAGAATCTCTTCCCCCACTTCCCCTCCCCCTCTCCTTCCTCCCAACAGAGAGGGGAGAAAAGGAAGGAGCAAATCCACCAAACAATAATTTGGAGTCGGCTTGGAAGTAGAGAGGTAAAGAGTTGTCTTTAAGCAATATATATATATATAACAATAACAGAAGAAATGTTCACAAGGGCAAGGAACAATGATGGATGGGAGGGGGACAAAACCAAGAGAGTAATACAAAACCAGCCTTTCTGGGAAGCCTGGAGGCAGCAGAGAGAGGAATCAGGGCCGACCACGTGGCAGAGGAGCAGGAGGGCAGCTGCAGTAGCTCTCATCCAGCAGAGGCAGGAGCCAAGAAGCTGTCCCAACAGCTATGATGTCCTGCTTTTATACCCTAGCTGGGCAGGGAGGGGGAGTGGAACAGACTCAGCTTCCCAGGCGAAAATTGCTCTGCAGGGAGTGAAAAGTACCTGCAAGCCTCCCCCTGCTTTGTTCTTTTGTTTTCAGAAAAGGGTGTTAACCCACCACAGCCACCCATCTCTGTCCACCTATATTCCTGTATAGTGCCTCCAGCATGGCTGACTCCAGCGAGAATTGACTGTCAGCAGTGTGTGAGGTGGGCACTGGCTAAAACCAAGCTGCAAGCAGATGGAGGGAGGTTCTCCTCCCCTTCTACTCTGCCCTGGTGAGGCAGCTCCTGGAATATTGCATCCAGTTCTGGACTCCCCAGTTCAGGAGGGACAGGGATCTACTGGAGAGAGTCCAAAGGAAGATTACCAGGATGACTGAGGTACTGGAGCACTGCCTTGTGAGGAAAGGCTGAGAGAGCTGGGGCTGGTTAGTCTGGAGAAGAGAAGACTGAGAGGGCATTTAATAAATGTTTATAAATATCTGAGGGCTGGGGGTCAAGAGGGAGGGGACAGGCTCTGCTCAGGTGCACCCTGGGATAGGACAAGGGGCAATGGATATAAACTACAGCACAGGAGGCTCCACCTCAACATGAGGAGGAACTGCTTCACTGTGAGGGTCACAGAGCACTGGAACAGGTTCCACAGAGAGGTTGTGGATTCTCCTTCTCTGGAGACTTTCCAGCCCTGTCTGGATGTGTTCCTGGTGACCTGTGCTGGATGCTATGGTCCTGCTCTGGCAGGGGAGTTGGACTTGATTATCTTCAGAGGTCCCTTCCAAGCCCTAGCATCCTGTGAACATCTTGCATGATGACAGAGCTGCTGTATGTGACATAGGGACTGAGACAGAATTATGCAAGTTACTGGCAAGCTGCAATTGAACTGTTTTTTTGCTTCTGCCCTTTCTCCTCAGGAGAAAGCAAAGACATACTGACTATCTGTGCTTGCAACTCAGAATCAAAGCAATCCTGAGGGTAGGGAGGGGAAGGGAAAGTACTTTGCACCATTTACAACTTTTTACTGACTCCAGTTTACAGCTTGAACGCCATGCACCATGATGTAGACCATGTATTGCAGCTCTGTGTGTACCAGCTGCCCAGGAATCCAGCTCAGGATAGCCCCAGAGTGGAAGAAGCCCACAAGATGGACTGAATTGTAAGTTTGGTAAGTATAATAACAGTGAATGACACACAGGCAAAAGGCAAGACTGGGCAGCAGTGCCAGTCATTGATAGTGTTCACTCATCAGACTGCCCTGGCTTTGGCGTGGACCATTCCAACTAGCTCCAAGACAAGCCTACTTCAAATGGAGTTAGCCCTCAGCTCTTCTGTGCCACCAGGTATCAAGGCTAAGAACTGGTCTTAGGTCTATTTTGTTAGCAGTAGAGGCACAAAGCCCATGTCAACTATCCTTGCCAACAGACAGGGTTAATTACTCTGAGCATGCCTGCAGCCCAGCTGGTTCACAGAATAGAATAGAATCAACCAGGTTGGAAAAGACCTTTGAGATCACCAAGTCCAACCTATCACCCAGCACCATCTAATCAACTAAACCATGGCACCAAGTGCTTCATCCAGTCTCTTCCTAAACACCTCCAGTGATGGTGACTCCACCACCTCCCTGGGCAGCACATTCCAATGGCCAATCTTTCTTTTTGTGAAGAACTTCTTCCTAGAATCCAGCCTAAACCTCCCCTGGCACAGCTTGAGACTGTGTCCTCTTGCTCTGTTGGTGGTTGTCTGGGAGAAGAGACCAGCCCCCACCTGGCTACAGCCTCCTTCAGGTAGTTGTAGACAGAATCACAGAAAGGCCTTGGCTGAAGAAACCTCTAAAAGTCCAGTCCAACCTCCCCTCAGTCAGCAGGGAACTCTCCAACTAGATCAGGTTGCCCAAGGCTTTGTCGAGCCTCACCTTGAGTATCTCCAGGGAAGGGGCCTTGACCACCTCCCTGGGCAACCTGTTCCAGTGTTTCACCATGCTCATAGTAAAGAAGTTGGTGCTAACATTCAATCTAATTCGGCTCTTCTGCAGTTTGAAGCCATTGCCCCTCATCCTCTCACTGCTGGCCCAGTCTCTCTTCATCCTTCTGTTTTGCTTCTCTTTCCTGAGTGATCACATTCAGTGCTCACTGGATAGGCTGAGGGAGCTGGGGTTGCTTAGCCTGGAGAAGAGGAGGCTCAGGGGAGACCTTATTGCTCTCTACAACTACCTGAAGGGAGGTTGTAGCCAGGAAGGGGTTGGTCTCTTCTCCCAGGCAACCAGCACCAGAACAAGAGGACACAGTCTCAAGCTGTGCCAGGGGAGGTTTAGGCTGGATGTTAGGAAGAAGTTCTTCCCAGAAAGAGAGACTGGCCATTGGAATGTGCTGCCCAGGGAGGTGGTGGAGTCACCATCATTGGAGGCGTTTAAGAGGAGACTTGATGAGGCACTTGGTGCCATGGTTTAGTTGATTCGATGGTGTTGGGTGATGGGCTGGACTCGATGATCTCAAAGTCTTTTCCAACCTGGTCTATTCTATTCTATTCTATTCTATTCTATTCTATTCTATTCTATGTGGAGCAGCTATGCCTAAGGCTGAAATCCCACCATAGCCATGCCCAAAGCAATTGCACACCTCAGTGGTTTTGGTGGGCAGTTTGGCTGAAGGGAAATGCTGCACAACTGGTTAACTGTTACACTCACTCGGTAAGACACGGGAGACAAAACATATTGTTAAGACAGCACAGAATCCTTCCCCTCTTTGAGAATGTGGGCAGAGATCATTTACAAGTGTTCCTGCTTAAGCTCTGGCAGCTGTAAGGTGCTGCAGTAAAGGTGGCTCAATTTATAAGCCAAGGTGGCAAGGGCCAAACTCACGGCTGTGCTAAGCACCAACAGCGCAGGCAGATGCTCCTGATGGTTGCTGTCCATAAATGCTCTTGACGCATGTTTCAAGGTTTTCCAACCCCACGTGGCAACAGTTCACAGTGTCCCATTAACTCTTTTTCTCCTGACCATGTGTGCAGTTCCTTGTTCATTCCCTCTCTCCACATGATATTGTGCACTTTAAAAGTACTTCCAGCATGGCTGTGTTAATCTGACAGATGGGAATGCTCCGGCAGCTCCCTTCTGGTGAGACATTTATAAGGTGTTGTACGGCTTTAGACAGCATCATGTTAGGAAAGGGATGGAGGGGGAGAGAGGGAGGAGCTTTCTTATTTTAATTTCAGGCAGCAGGAGCCTGAGTGACTCATAGCTCTTCAAATATGAATCCTAAAGAACAAAATGGAAAGCAGAGAAATATACTTTAGACTGCTAGAGCAGAGCTAGAGCTTTTAACCACTGCACACCTAGATGGTGATTTGTTTGCAGAATGCCCAGGGAATAGAATCATGGAATAATAGAATTGTTGGATCATCTAGTTCCAACTCCCTGCCATGGGCAGGGACACCTCACACTACATCAGATTGCTCACAGCCACATCCAGCCTGGCATTAAAAACCTCCAGGGATGAGGATTCCATCACCTCCCTGGGCAACCTGTGCCAGTCTCTCACCACCCTCATGGGGAAGAACATCTTCCTAACCTCCAATCTCAATCTACCCATTTCTAGTTTGGTTCCATCTCCCCCAGGCCTATCACTCCCTGACACCCTCAAAAGCCCCTCCCCAGCTTTCTTGTAGCCCCCTTCAGATACTGGAAGGCCACAATTAGGTCATCTCAGAGCCTTCTCCTTTCCAGACCGAACAGTCTGTCAGTCTGTCCTCACAGGAGAGGAGCTCCAGCCCTCTGATCATCCTCGTGGCCCTTCTCTGGACATATTCCAGCACCTCCAGATCCTTCTTATAATAGGGGCTCCAGAACTGGAGGCAGTACTCCAGGCGGGGTCTCACCAGAGGGGAGCAGAGGGGGAGAATCACCTCCCTCGACCTGCTGGCTATGCTAGGATGGGATGCCACACAAGGATGTTTTAGCCACAGAGAGGGGTGAATCATTGCTTAACTTCATTAACAGAGTCTAATTCAGCAAGTGAGTTGGGGGACGCCGAATACTGAAGCGCGGGAGGAGCTGTCCTGACGGGTTCCGGAAAGGCAAAGAGGCTCCAGCTGGCGCTCGCAGGTCGGCAGGAGAGAGGCTTTGCAGCTACGGCCGGGGAGCTGCCCCTCCACAGCCAGCTGGGCCGCTTACGGAGTGCAGAAAGCAGGCAGGGTAATTACCATCACACTGAATAAGAAAGGTGGGTGGGGAAAGCTACTTCTGGTTTTTCTCCCAGCCTCTCCTCGCAGCGCGGATGGCAGGAGCGCTCCGGTGCCGGCGTGCCGCTATCCCGGCCGCCCTGCCGAAGCAACGCAGGTTTGCGCTGCGCGGCTGGAGCGGGAGCTGCGCAACACGCGGAGCCCTTTAGAAAGGCCACAGCCATAATTACCACGAGGGCTAATTGTGTAAATTAGGGAGCTGCTGCAACACCAGCGGTGTTCTTGCCAATCAAACAGAGGGAGCAGATCTGTTGTGTGGGGTTTTTTCTTTTTAACCCCCCCGAAGTCATTCTGTACTTGTTTTAGCTAAAAGCAGGTTCCAGTGTGCTCTTCTGGACAGCCTCATCACAATCAGCAGTGACTACCTACACGGCAAAATAGAGTCAGGCTCATACAGAGGCATTACCTTCCTGTGCTTTGTTACATGATGTCATTTAAAGATCCAGAACTCTCTTGGTTGCTGTGGTCCAACATACCCTTCATCCAGTCCTTATTTTGCCACGTTAGATTGCAGTTAGACAGCAGGGTGTGCTTTCCTCTTAACTTAGCTGGAGTTACAGAATCACAGAATTATTAAGCCTGGAAAAGACCTCTGAGATAAGTCCAGCCCGTGACCTAACACCACCACATCAGATAAACCACGTCACCAACTGCCACATCCAATCTTTTCTTGAAGATGGAAATCTTTTCTCCAGTGATGGCAACTCCACCACCTCTCTGGACAGTCCATTTCAGTGCCTAATTCCCTCTTCTGTGAGGAAGTGCTTCCTGATACCTAACCTAAACCTCCCCTGGCACAGCTTCAGGCCAGGCTGTGTCATCTTGTCACAAGTTCCTTGGGAGAAGAGCCTGACCCCCATCTGACTACAACTTCCTTTTAGGTAGCTGTTGAGAGTGATAAGGTCTCCTCTAAGTCTCCTCTTCTCCAGGCTGAACAACCCCAGGTCCCCCAGCCTTTCCTCATCAGACTTGCCCTCCAGTCCCTTCCCCAGTCTCGTGGCTCTCCTCTGCTGTTGCAATTTAAAGCTTACTAGCGCTGCTGTAAGTAATTCCAGCAATGTTTTGGTTTGTTTTGGTTTGTTTTTTTTTTCCCTTTTTTCCATTAGAATTTGCTTATTTGTCGAAACATAATCATTTTTGAAGCACTGGTTTGCTTTTGACAGTTCTCCTTCGTAACCCAGGAAACTTTGGGATCAGGCAGCACAAAGTCTGGGGCTTTTTAGGGCTCTTGGCAGTGCACTGCCTGTGAAGAAGAGAGCCACGAGGATGAGCAGAGGGCTGGAGCACCTCTCCTATGAGGACAGACTGAAGGAGTTGGGGCTGTTCAGTCTGGAGAAGAGAAGGCTCTGAGGTGACCTCATTGTGGCCTTCCAGTATCTGAAGAGGGCCTACAAGAAGGCTGGGGAGGGACTTCTCAGGATCTCAGCTAGTGATAGGACTAGGGGGAATGGAATGAAGCTGGAGGTGGGGAGATTCAGGCTGGACGTGAGGAGGAAGTTCTTCCCCATGAGAGTGGTGAAGCCCTGGAATGGGTTGTCCAGGGAGGTGGTTGGGGCCCTGTCCCTGGAGGTGTTTAAGCCCAGGCTGGACGAGGCTCTGGCCAGCCTGATCTAGTGTGGGGTGTCCCTACCCATGGCAGGGGGGTTGGAACTAGATGATCCTTGTGGTCCCTTCCAACCCTGACTGATACTATGATACTACTATGATAACTGCAATACTTATGCACTTAACACCATTGCCAGAGGCACCAAACTGCAAAGGAGTCCCATCTGGAGGATTACCCAACACTTACTTGTTTTAAAAACAATAATACATTGTCTTTCTGGAGTACCTGTGAAATAGAAGGTCTCCTCTCATCGATCCATTGCTCAGATGACAAAGTTTAACTGGAAATCTACCTCGTTTGATCTTGGATATATCCCAGATGCTTCTCTCTGGCTTTTCTGATCTAGACACCCCAAATTTTAACAGCCATAGTCCTTTCTAGATCTCTTTAGTATCATCCATCCTAAAGCTTTGTAGCAGGCCTTCAAGGTGGAGGAAACATTGCAAGCCCCCATTTTGCAAGTGAGAAGGCTGCAAGCAGGAGGGTGCCAAAGATCACAGTGTAGTTCCAAGGCAGCATGGGGAGAGCAGGACAGATGGCCACCCTCACAGGAGAGAGAAGCTATGTTATTTCTGGCATACTCAGGGACCTCTATTCTTCCAGCCTTCACTCTGAAGCTGGGATGGCTACAGGAGCTCTTCATTTTTTGAACCACAAAAGTCACAACTACTTTGTGTTGCGAAAAAGAATCCAGGTTTTTTTCCCCCTATGAAAGCTGTGTTGCAGGAGTAAAGAGTAAGGAGTAAAATGACTTCCTCTGAGTGGCAAATGTGCCAAAAGGGAAACGTTTTCCTGGCAAAATACTAATATCCTTAACTGTGCTAACAGTGAGCAAACAATCTCCTGTCCCTCTCCCCCATCTGCAGTGAGGAAGGCAGCACGTTAAAAAAGGTGGCTAGTCTGCCTGGTGCAAGCCACAAAGAGTAGGTTCTGCCTGGCTGGTTGGCCCCTGAGGATGTGAAAAGCAGCAATGCTAGAAGCCAGCACAGAACCACACTGAGAACAAAGTTCCACACCCCTGTTGTGCTCCAGCTGTGTGCCATGGGGATTTAGAGACGAAACATTTCATTTCTCGTGCAGAAAGGACTAGAGTGATTTCTCAGGAGCTTGATATAGTGCACAATGGCATTTGCCCTGCAGGTTAGAGAAAACTGCAGCAACCTAGGCTGTTAGGATAGGATAGGATAGGATAGGATAGGATAGGATAGGATAGGATAGGATAGGATAGGATAGGATAGGATAGGATAGGATAGGATAGGATAGGATAGGATAGGATAAACCAGACCAGGTTGGAAGAGACCTTCAAGATCATCGTGTCCAACCTATCATCCAACATCACCCAATCAACTAAACCATGGCACCAAGCACCCCATCAAGTCTCCCCCTGAACACCTCCAGTGATGGTGACTCCACCACCTCCTCGAGCAGCCCATTCCAATGGCATCTTGGGAATCAGTGAAACATGGCAACATAGCCTGGAAGCATTCATTCCCAGATAGAACAACTGTAGTAAGTGAACAGTTGTAGTAATGCACAGCATATAGTTGACCATTACATTGGAACTGCTATGAAGAGTTAATCAGTTATCCATTTCTTCCAAAACCTTCTGCCACCTGCCTATTAAACAATGTCCTAATCTTGCTGGTGGTGGCCTGGCAGAACTTTTTTCTCCCAGGTTAGTGAAGCTGCAGCTGCTGTTTTAGTGCTGGTGAATTTGATTTACAAGCATCAAGTGGCTTGTGCATCTCCAGGTCTGTTTTTGTTGCAGTTTGTGGGCTATGAGTAATTAACCACAGTCATCTGCACCAGAGGCATCTGCTTTGGCAGATCAATTCAGCTTTTCAGCTGCAGCAGAATTCAGCACTTGAAAATAATTTCAAATGAAGTCTTCTAATTCTCCTTGCAATTCATATTGGGAATACCAGAAGTGACAAAGAACTGCACTCAGACTCCTCCTTTACAGAAGGACTTTTAGTGCCCTTCTTTGTCACTTCTTGTATCAGCAAAATGAACCAGTGTAGGAAGAGCAAACAACACTGCCTGTAAGGCTTGTGGATGATAAAGTTGTTTAGCTCAGAAACATTCTTGTTGATGAGAATTTCCTTCTGCTTTCCCATGTACAGCTTTCTAATTTTCTTTGGTGTGGTCTTTAACAGCCACTGAGGGTTGAGGAGGAAGTGGTTGGGTTTACAGAACACAGAATTCACCAGGTTGGAAAAGACCTTCGGGATCATCAAGTCCAACCCATCACCCAACACCATCGAATCAACTAAACCATGGCACCAAGTGCCTCATCAAGTCTCTTCCTAAACACCTCCAGTGATGGTGACTCCACCACCTCCCTGGGCAGCACATTCCAATGGCCAATCTCTCTGGGAAGAACTTCTTCCTAACCTCCAGCCTAAAGCTCCCCAGGCACAGCTTGAGACTGTGAGGAGAAAGTTCTTCCCAGAGAGAGTCGTTAGCCATTGGAATGTGCTGCTCAGGGAGGTGGTGGAGTCACCATCCCTGGAGGTATTCAAGAGGGGACTGGACGTGGCACTTGGTGCCATGGTTTAGTGGTCATGAGGCCTTGCTTGACAGGTTGGATGATCTTTGCAGCCTTTTCCAACCTTATTGTTTCTATGATTCCACTCTAGAACTGTTTCCTAAGCATTCTTCTGCTTTATGACTCCTCTCATGATAACCTTTGTTCTTGTGCTCTTAGTCTGTGTTTTCATAGCACCTAAAACAATCCAGCCTGATGTGCTGAGACACTGAAAGGTTACAGTGATGGGAGCAACCGAATGCAGGAGGAGGGGACTCTAACGGAGTGCAGTTGTTTTCCTTTTGAGATGTGGGTCCTGGATGTCTACAGAGGAGGTTTTACAATGAGCCATTTCTTCAGCTGGGGCGCTAAGTGCTTTATTGGAACAGAGTATGCTTCAGCCAACCATTTATTTGTGATATTTGGATGGAGTTAGGTCAGCAAATAATTAAAATGTGAGACAGATGGTGAGATGGAGCAAGACAGCATGATGGAGAAAACCCAAATGTTTCCATAGGAAACCAGGATCACAAAGATAACAGCAAACTGGGACACTTGAACTCAGTTGGATATTTTCTCATTCTGCAGCTTTCCCCCTGACAGTTCTCGCTTCAGCAGAAGTACATCCCTGTGCTGTCTTCCCATTCCAATTAGATTTGTCTTCCTTATGCAAATAAGTCAGCCCTTCACCATTTTTAGAGAGCAGGGATAAAATAATGGACCAGAGTAAATGAAATTGGAATTAGAAGAGTAAACAGAAATCACATCTAAGGTACTGCCTCAGTAATAATCATTACATTGCAACAGCCTTGTGCATCCAGATGAAAAGTCTCTTGTTATGATTCTGCTAGCTAAAATCTATGATTTTTTTGTAATTGTGTGCCATTCTCTCTCATCTCTTTTTGAGGAACAGCATTTTCAAATTCCACATAAATCCATGAGTTTATCACTCTATAGATAGTGTTGCATGATAGGTTGGACTCGATGATCTCAAAGGTCTCTTCCAACATGGTTAATTCTATTCCACTCCACTCCACTCCACTCTTCTCTTCCTCTTCTCTTCTCTTCTCTTCTCTTCTCTTCTCTTCTCTTCTCTTCTCTTCTCTTCTCTTCTCTTCTCTTCTCTTCTCTTCTCTTCTCTTCTCTTCTCTTCTCTTCTCTTCTCTTCTCTTCTCTTCTCTTCTCTTCTCTTCTCTTCTCTTCTCTTCTCTTCTCTTCTCTTCTCTTCTCTTCTCTTCTCTTCTCTTCCATTCCATTCACAGAATCACCAAGGTACCCTGGCCTGCATCAAGAATAGTGTGGCCAGCAGGAGCAGGGAAGTCATTGTGCCCCTGTACTCTGCACTGGTTAGGCCACACCTTGAGTACTGTGTCCAGTACTGGGCTCCCCAATTTAAGAAGGACATTGAGACACTTGAACAGGTCCAGAGAAGGGCAATGAGGCTGGGGAGAGGCCTCAAGCACAGCCCTGTGAGGAGAGGCTGAGGGAGCTGGGGTTGTTTAGCCTGGAGAAGAGGAGGCTCAGGGGAGACCTCATTGCTCTCTACAACTACCTGAAGGGAGGCTGTATCCAGCTGGGGGTTGGTCTCTTCTCCAAGGCAATCAGCACCAGAACAAGAGGACACAGTCTCAAGCTGCACCAGGGGAAGTTTAGGCTGGAGGTGAGGAGAAAGTTCTTCCCAAAGAGAGTAATTGGCCATTGGAATGTGCTGCCCAGGGAGGTGGTGAAGTCACCATCCCTGGAGGTGTTCAAGAGGGGATTGGACATGGCACTTGGTGCCATTGAGGTCTTTTCCAACCTTATTGATTCTGTGATTCTATGATTCTATGACTCTTACTTGCACAGAATTATGTGCCTGCTCTGCTACACCACTTACAACAGGCACGGGATGCAGTTGTTGCTGTGGGTTGATGCAATCTGTTACAAGCCACAGTCTGCATTTTCAACTGCTTTACAAGGTGCTTGTACTTGACACGCTGATGTCCTCAACCCCCATCAGCATCACTCATTCACTAAATGATCTGACCCCTAAAGAGCAGCACTCCAGTTTGGTTTGCTTACCATTGAGCTAAGTTGGTTTTACCACTTGCAACTAGAGAAAAGCTGTTCAGCTGTTCAGTTCTATGATTCCATCAGCTTGACCCCAGAGTGACCTTTCAATTAATGAGAGTAGCAAAGGAGCTTGCAGAGCTCATGCTGAAAGGTCTGCCATAGTCTCTGCCCCGTCACTTGCAATAGCTGGCTCCAGAGCACCTGTTTCTTCATCATTTTCTTCACCAGGGATGGGTGTGACAAAGCCCTGATGGGAAGTGCAGCCTGTGTCTGAGGGGAAACAGGGGGCCAAGTGATAGAGATCATCTAATTGCAGCACTGCTTTTAAATTGAAACCCACGGGCTGCTTAGCTTAGGCTGAGCTTGGAGAGTATGTTCCTTGGCAAGTGGGAAAGCTTGCTCACAAATTAGTGTGGTGCAGATCCTAGGAAGAAACTTAAAGTAATTCAGTAGCTGGAGATGAAGTAGGAAGCCTGATGAAAGAACCTAAAGTGCTACAAGTTTGCTGAGGAGCTACAGCCCTTGTCTGGCTCTTGAGCTTCTCCTGGGAGAGCTAAATAAATCTGTTACTTTGCTGCCTCAACAAGGGACAACATTTTTGCCTTGTGAGGACAAGGAATGAAGCATCTGGTTGTATGCCTGAAGTGGAAGCAGCTACCTCTCTGAGGCAGGGTAAGCTCTGTTAAAGTGGTAGGAGACCTGCCTTGTGGCACTTGTCTGCAGCCTGTTCACCCCTAAAAGGATGGACCTCTGCTTTGGCTGGAAATGGATGTATATGTATGAGGTTGTAGGGTCAAAAAGCTGGGAAGGAGTCATGCTACAAAAGTAAGAGCCCTGCAGAGAAATGAGTAACTGTCTGGGGATGTGGTACTATGAAAAATGCCAAAGCCAGAAGTCCAATCTTTTACACTAGAAGAATGTGGCTAGTAAATACAACAGTGTTTTGTGGGAGCTCAAACTCCTTGCTCCCAGGGTAATCATCAGTCATACTCTCACATACTGTGCTTGCTGTAACCACCTGAATTATTTGTCAATTCCCTATTAAATGTCTTAGTATGGCTTTTATGGAAGTGTTTGTGTACATGCATTTAAAAAATACAGAATCACAGAATTCACCAGGTTAGAAAAGATCAAGCCCAACCTAGCACCCAACACCATGTAATCAACTAAACCATGGCACCAAGTGCCTCATCCAGTCTCTTCCTAAACACCACCAGTGAAGGTGACTCCACCACCTCCCTGGGCAGCACATTCCAATTGCCAATCTCTCTTTCTGGGAAGAACTTCTTCCTAACCTCCAGCCTAAACCTCCCCTGGTGCAGCTTGAAACTGTGTCCTCACAGGTTGCCTGGGAGAAGAGACAGATCCCCTACCTGGCTACAACCTCCTTTCAGGTAGTTGCAGAGAGCAATAAGGTCTGGAGAGTGGCCAGGCAGAAAGGGACCTGGGGGTACTGGTCGATAGCAAGCAGAACATGAGCCAGTAGTGTGCCAAGGTGGCCACAAAGGCCAATGGCATCCTGGCCTGTATCAGGAACAGTGTGGCCAGTGGGAGAAGGAAGGTCATTCTGCTCTGTACTCAGCACTGGTTAGGCCACACCTTGAGTCCTGTGTCCAGTTCTGGGCCCCTCAGTTTAGGAAAGATGTTGAGATGCTGAAAGGTGTCCAGAGAAGGGCAACAAGGCTGGGGAGGGGTCTGGAGCACAGCCCTGTGAGGAGAGGCTGAGGGAGCTGGGGTTGCTTAGCCTGGAGAAGAGGAGGCTCAGGGGAGACCTCATTGCTCTCTACAACTACCTGAAGGGAGGTTGTAGCCAGGAAGGGGTTGGTCTCTTCTCCCAGGCAGCCACCATCAGAACAAGAGGACACAGTCTCAAGATGTGCCAGGGGAGGTTTAGGCTGGATGTTAGGAAGAAATTCTTCCCAGAATTAGTGATTGGCCATTGGAATGTGCTGTCCAGGGAGGTGGTGGAGTCACCATCACTGGAGCAATGGAGAAGCCTCTGGGGTAATTTTTCTGTTTTGTATTTCCAGCTAGCTTTTTTATTATTATTATTATTACTAATGCCAAGTGATGGAAATCAAGTGTCATGGGAATATGCTGATTTTTATTATTGTTTTGATTTTAATGCTGTAGTAAAAAGTGGAGGGTGATGACAAGGTCAAGGAATGTTCTGCTATTTCATTTCCAGCTTGTCAGGTTCAACATTTCATCTTGCATAAGATTGTCAACAAAGGCAAAAGTGGATCATGTTTTATTTAAAGAAGAGAATCACTTGGCATTCAAACCCTGGAATTCCATGGAGCTGCAAACAGAGTGTACTGCAAATGACAGATCTTCTGTGGAGCTCCAAAATCTGTGGCTGTGTGTTTCTGCTAGGGAGTTGTTCCCTGGGTGCAGGAGCTTGAAATGGGACTGGGCAGGGCTGTGAAGGCCCACTGGTTGCCCACTTGAGAAACCAAGGTAGTGCTGTTATTGATGGGTTTAAAAGAGGACTTGAATCACTTGTGTATTTTATGCCTGGAACCTGGAACTGTAGCTAATGTCTTTGAGAAAGCTGTGGTATGTAAGCCTTGAGATAAGATGCTTTATGTACAGAAAATCCATTCTAAAGCTTTAATTCACTTTTCTCCCTTTCAAATACTAACATCAGACTATTGCATCCCTGGTCCTATAAGAGCATGACTTTAATAAAGCTTGAACTGTGGCTGTTGAGGCTCTGAGGCCATTTCTGTGAACAGTGGGTATGTATTTCTGTATGTATGTATTTCTGATGTGATAAGCTAGGAAAATACTGTATCATCAGTTTTGCTTTTAATGATCAGACTGCTAGAGAACATGACAAAGCAAGTTCAGGTTCTTTGGCTGCTCTGACTTTTCCTTTTACGTAGAATCATAGAATCACAGAATTGTTAGGGTTGGAAGGGACCTCAAGGGTCATCTACTTCCAACCCCCCTGCCACAGGCAGGGACACCTCACACTACAGCAGGTTGCTCACAGCCAAATCCAGCCTGGCTGCAAAAACCTCCAGGGATGAGGCTTCCACCACCTCCCTGGGCAACCTGTGCCAGTGTCTCACCTCCCTCATGGGAAAGAACTTCCTCATAACATCCAATCTGAGTCTACCCGTTTCTAGTTTTGCTCCATCCCCCCTGTCCTATCACTCCCTGACACCTTCAAATTATCTGCCCAGCTTTCTTGTAGCCTCCTTCAGATACTGGAAGGCCACAAGAAGGTCTCTTCAAAGCCTTCTCTTCTCCAGACTGAATAACCCCAAGTCCCTTAGACTGTCTCCATAGGAGGGGAGCTCCAGCCTTCTGATCATCCCTGTGGTCCTTCTCTGGACACTCTCCAGCACCTCCAGACCCTTCCTGTAACAGAGGATCCAGAACTGGACACAGTGCTCCAGGTGTGGTCTCACCAGAGTGGAGTAGAGGGGGAGAAACACCTAACTCGACCTGCTGGCTCTGCTTCTCTTGCTGCAGCCCAGGATGTGATTTGCTTTCTGGGCTGCAAGTGCTCACAGCTGGCTCCTGTTGAGCTTCTCATCCACCAGCACCCCCAAGGCCTTTTACTTGTCCGTTTTTACTTGTACAATGATTTTAATTTCTTGGTGGTGAGTTTGGTGGTTTGGTTTGGGGTTTTTTTTGGTGTGGAGCTGGAGTAGGTGGTGTTGCAAGGGTTGAATGTTTGGGATTTTAAAGAAATAAGTACTAAAAGATTTGCTTGTTCCTGAGAACAAAACAAATGTGCAATTCTGAAGAGTTCTCACTTAATTTGAGGCCCCGTCCCTGGAGGTGTTTAAGACCAGGCTGGACAAGGCTCTGGCCAGCCTGATCTAGTGTAGGGTGTCCCTGCCCATGGCAGGGGGTTGGAACTAGATGATCCTTGTGGTCCCTTCCAACCCTGACTGATTCTATGATTCTATGATTCTATAATTTAGACACTCATGATCAACTCCTGGGCTGAGGCAAAGGAATCCATTTCAACTCAATTTCATAGAATCACAGAATGGTCTGGGTTAGAAGGGGCTCCCCCACCTCCCTGGGCAGCACATTCCAATGGCCAGCTACCCTTTCTGTGAAGAACTTTCTCCTCACCTCCAGCCTAAACTTGCCCTGGCACAGCTTGAGACTGTGTCCTCTTGTTCTGGTGCTGGTTTTGCACCAGACAGGATGTGGAATTTACCCCCAAAAGAGTAAATAACAACACCTGCACAGAATTTGGAAGTTAGATGACAATAATATCTACAAAAGTAGACTCAATATAAAAGGTAACAAACATTTACAGACATAACCAACAACAGCTCAACCCCCCTGGAAAACTTTTATGTACAATAGGACACTAAGACACAAGCCCTAAACCTATAACAAAGTCATAGGATGGTCTATATGAATCCTTCAGCCCCTTTAGGTACTATAGAATCATAGAATCAACCAGGTTGGAAAAGACCTAAGAGAATAAAATAGTACAATACAATACAATACAATACAATGCACCAGGTTGAAAGAGACCTTCAAGATCATCATGTCCAACATACCAACCAATCAAATCCACCCAAACAACTAAACCATGGCACCAAGCACCCCATCCAGTCTCCTCCTGAACACCTCCAGTGATGGTGACTCCACCACCTCCCCGGGCAGCCCATTCCAATGGGCAATCACTCTCTCTGTATAGAACTTCTTCCTAACATCCAGCCTAAGCCTGCCCTGGCGCATAGAATGGAATGGAATGGAATGGAATGGAATGGAATGGAATGGAATGGAATGGAATGGAATGGAATGGAAATAGAATAGAATAGAATAGAATAGAATAGAATAGAATAGAATAGAATAGAATAGAATAGAATAGAATAGAAATTAAATAGAATGGAAATAGAATGGAATGGAATGGAAATGGAATGGAATGGAATGGAATGGAATGGAATGGAATGGAAATGGAATGGAATGGAATGGAATGGAATGGAATGGAATGGAATGGAATGGAATGGAATGGAATGGAATTAGAATAGAATAGAATAGAATAGAATAGAATAGAATAGAATAGAATAGAATAGAATAGAATAGAATAGCATTAGAATGGAATGGAAATAGAGTAGAATAGAATAGAATAGAATAGAATAGAATAGAATAGAATAGAATAGAATAGCATTAGAATGGAATGGAAATAGAATAGAATAGAATAGAATAGAATAGAATAGAATAGAATAGAATAGAATAGAAAAGAAAAGAAATGGAATGGAATGGAATGGAATGGAATGGAATGGAATGGAATGGAATGGAATGGAATGGAATGGAATGGAATGGAATGGAATGGAATGGACCAGGTTGGAAGAGACCTTTGAGATCATTGTGTCCAACCCATCATCCAACACTATCTAATCAACTAAACCATGGCACCAAGCACCCCATCAAGTCTCTACTGCCCTTGCTTATTACAGATTGATCTTTCTTTCCTGTCCGACCCAAGCAACATGCAGACCCCTTTAAAAACCCATTTTTCCTAGGAGGTCAATAATTGATTCCACAAAAAAAAAAAAGGTGGTGCCTGGCTATTGTTTATGGAAAGCACTGAAAAACCTTTCTAGGTTAACAAATAGTCTGTGCTGAAGGTTTAGTGTTTGGGCCTGACCTAGTCAGCGGGGTGTTTTGCTTCTTTCCTATACTCTTGGCTTGACTCATTTGCGAGTGGCCCTTCTCCAAGACAAACGTTTTGCTGTTTCTCTGGGATACACAACAAATCAAAGCTCTTTCAGGATCTGATAATCCTGCTTCACTTGCTTGCCAGGGTGTCCTGCTAACACAGAATCACTATGACTTTCAAGATCATCAAGTCTTCTCAGGATCTCAGGTAGTGATAGGACTAGGGGGAATGGAATGAAGCTGGAAATGGGGAGATTCAGGCTGGATGTGAGGAAGAAGTTCTTTACCATGAGAGTGGTGAAGCCCTGGAATGGGTTGTCCAGGGAGGTGGTTGAGGCCCAGTCCCTGGAGGTGTTTAAGCCCAGGCTGGACGAGGCTCTGGCCAGCGTGATCTAGTGTAGGGTGTCCCTGCCCATGGCAGGGGTTGGAACTAGATGATCCTTGTGGTCCCTTCCAACCCTGACTGATTCTATGATTCTATGATTCTAAGTCCAGCCATTCCCTCTACCATGGCCACTATTACACCATACCCTTGAGCACCGTACATAGATGGCTTTCAAATACATCCAGGGATGGTGATTCAACCACTTCCCTGGGCAGCCTGTTCCAGACTTTGATAACCCTTTTGATACAGAAGTTTTTCCTAATGCCTCACCTAAATCTTCCCTAGCATAATTTGAGGCTGTTTCCCCTTGTCCTGTCAGTTGTGACTTGTGGCCAACACCTATCTCTCTACAACCTCCTTTCAGGTAGTTGTAAAGCGTGATAAAGTCTCCCCTCAGCCTCCTTTCCTTCAGACTGACTAACCCCAGCTCCCCCAGCTGCTCCTCACAAGATTTATTCTCAAGACCCTTCTCCAGCTTCATTGCCCTTCTCTGGACACACTCCAGCACCTCAATGTCTCTCTCATACTACAGCACCCAAAAGTGAATGCAGTACACAAAGTGTGGCCTCACCAGTGCCAAGTACAGTGGGACCTCTCTAGTCCTGCTGGCCACACTATTCCTTTTGTGGGCCAGGATGCTGTTGTCCTTCTTGGCCACCTGGGCACACTGCTGGCTCATCTTCAGCTGGCTCTTGATCAGCACCTCCAGGTCCCTTTTTGCCAAGCAGCTTCCAGCCACTAAGTCCCAAGCCCGTAGCACTGCATGAGGGTGTTGTGGCCCAAGTGCAGGACTTGTCCTTGTTGAAGCCCATACAGCTGGCCTCAGCCCATCTATCTAGCCCATCTGGGTGCCTCCAAAGATCCTCCCTACACTCTAGAAGATCAGCACTCCCACCTAACTGGGTGTTGTCTGCAAACTTACTGAGGGTGCTCTCAATCTCCTCATCAAGATCACTGATAAAGATGTTCAACAGGAGTGGCCCCAGCACTGCGCCCTAGGGAACACCACTAGTGACTGGCCACCAACTGGATTTAACTCCATTCACTACCACTCTCTGGGCCTGGCCATCCACCCCACGTTTGATCCATCAGAGTGTACTCCTGTCCAGGCCTAGGGGAGACAGATTCTGCATGAGGATGCTATGGGGAATGGTATCAAAGGCTTTACTGAAGTTTAGGTAAACATGCACAGCCTTTCTCTCATTCAGCAAGTGGGTCACCTTGTCACAGGAGATGAGGTTTGTTAAGCTGACCTGTCCTTTATGAACCCATGCTGACTGAGTCTGATTTCCCAAGTGTCCTGTAAAGGGTGTGTTATGGCACTCTCTGGGAACCAAAGACTAGTATTTCACCATCACTAAGCTCAAGACAGCCTCCAACTCTTACATCTCCTACAAGACCATTGCTGTTAACAAGGAGCAGGTTCAGGAGGGAACCTTCTCTAGTAGGCTCCTCCACTAGTAAGTTATCTTCCACACACTCCAAGAACCTCAGGTATTGTTCCCTTTCTGCTGCATTCTATTCCCAGCACAGGTCTGGGAAGTTGAAATCCCCCACAAGAACAAGAGGTAACAATCACAAAGCCTCTCCCAGCTGCTTATAGAGTACTTCACCAGTCTCATCATCATCACAGCATCACAGAATTTCAGGGGCTGGAAGGGACTTTGAAAGTTCATCCAGTCCAACCCCTTGCCAGAGCAGGATCCCCTACACCAGATTACAGAGGAATGCATCCAGGCAAGGTTTGAATATCTCCAGAGAGGGAGACTCCACAACCCCCCTGGGCAGCCTGTTCCAGGGCTCTGTCACCCTCACAGGGGAAAAAAATTTCCTCATGTTTCCATGGAACTTCCTATGCCTCAGCTTCCACCACTGCCCCTTGTGCTGTCACTGGGCATCACCCAGCAGAGCCTGGCTCCAGCCTCTTGGCACTCACCTTTTACATCTTTATAAACATTGATGAGGTCACCTCTCAGTCTCCTCTTCTCTAAGCTACAGAGCCCTCAGCTCCCTCAGTCTCTCCTCGTATGGAAGATGTTCCACTCCTTCATCTGCCCAACTGGACAGATGGGCAGAGTACAATGGGATGACATTCAACAAATCCAAGTGCCAGGTGCTGCACTTTGGCCACAACAACCCCATGCAGAGCTACAGGCTGGGGTCAGAGTGGCTGGAGAGCTGCCAAACAGAGAGGGACCTGGGGGTGCTGATTGACAGCCGCCTGAACATGAGCCAGCAGTGTGCCCAGGTGGCCAAGAAGTCCAACGGCATCCTGGCCTGCATTAGGAATAGTGTGGCCAGCAGGAGCAGGGAAGTCATTGTGCCCCTGGACTCTGCGCTGGTTAGGCCACACCTTGAGTCCTGTGTCCAGTTCTGGGCCCCTCAGTTTAAGAAGGACATCGAGACACTTGAACATGTCCAGAGAAGGGCAACGAGGCTGGGGAGAGGCCTTGAGCACAGCCCTGTGAGGAGAGGCTGAGGGAGCTGGGGGTGTTTAGCCTGAGAAGAGGAGGCTCAGGGGCGACCTCATTGCTCTCTACAACTCCCTGAAGGGTGGTTGTAGCCAGGAAGGGGTTGGCCTCTTCTCTCTATCAACCAGCACCAGAACAAGGGGACACAGTCTCAAGCTGCACCAGGGGAAGTTTAGGCTGGAGGTGAGGAGAAAGTTCTTCACCGAGAGAGTCATTTGCCACTGGAGTCACCGCCCCTGGAGGGGTTCAAGAGGGGATTGGATGTGGCACTTGGTGCCATGGTCTAGTCATGGGGTCTGTGGTGACAGGTTGGACTTGATGATCTTTGAGGTCTCTTCCAACCTTAGTGATATTGTGATCATCCTTGTGGCTCTGTGCTGGATGATTGATCATGGTTGGGTGTCTGTAACAAACTCCCACCACAATATCTGTCTTGTTGGCCTTCCACTTCATTCTTACCCATAAACCCTCAACTCTGTCATCTCCATCATTAAGCTGCAGACATTCATATCCCTCCTTGACAGAGAGGGCCATGCCACCACCTCTCCTTCTTTGCCTGTCCCTTCTGAAGTTGCAGCACTCCAGTCATAGAATCATAGAATCAATGAGATTGAAAGAGACCTCAAAGATCATTAAGTCCAACCTGTAAACATCATAAATGTCATCCCACCACATTCCCATGATGGCAGCTGGATCACACTTTTCTCACTACATGATCTAGTAACTATCTGCTAATTGCTGGTACCATGTCTTGATCCAGCAGCCAGTAACCCCCATGCATGCAAATGCCACCTGCTAGCTCGACCATGTGGACAACCTTTTGAGTTTAGCAGCAGATGAACTCCCAGAAGACACAAAGCCTGCCTCTGTAAGCTATTTGGTCCACTGCATGCATGTTCAATCAGACATATGCTAGAGGAGGGATGATCTGAATAACAGCAAGTTGGTGTCACAGGATCTGAAAGATTGTCACCTTGCCTCGCTTCTGGTACAGCACTTACTATCTCCCACCAGGTTCAGCTAAGGAACTGGCTTTCACTGAGTTCAGCCTCTACACATGTCAGTGCTGATCTTGACAGTCTTGGTGACATTACCTGAAGCAATAATGAAGTGTCATTCCACACTTGTGAGCTCTAGCTACAGAAAACTTTGTTTCATGTTCTTGAACCACCCCTGCAAATCTTGATGCAGAATCTGTAAGAAAATTGCATAAGGCACTGAAGCTCTTCCAAACAGCATACAGTCATGGTGGCTTCTAAACCAGGATGCTGAGCTTCACTTTGACAGTTCCACGTGTAGACATGTCAACTGACACCACACTGGCAGCACTGTGAGTTTGTGTTATGCTTCTGGATCCCTGGTGTGGGAAAGGGAAGATCTGCAGCTTGAGCTCTTGGAGCTGTACTTTTAGCACAGACAAATATCTGGAAAGGAATTCAATTAGATCATAAAAGACTAGGTTCAAAGTCAAGACAGCTGGACAGTAGAAGTATCCTGGCCTGGATCAGGAACAGTGTGGCCAGCAGGAGCAGGGAAGTCATTCTGCCCCTGGACTCAGCACTGGTTAGTCCACACCTTGAGTCCTGTGTCTAGTTCTGGGCCCCTCAGTTTAGGAAAGATGTTGAGTTGCTGGAAGGTGTCCAGAGAAGGGCAACAAAGCTGGGGGAGGGGTCTGGAGCACAAGTCCTATGAGGAGAGGCTGAGGGAGCTGGGGTTGTTTAGCCTGGAGAAGAGGAGACTCAGGGCAGACCTCATTGCTGTCTACAACTACCTGAAGGGAGGTTGTAGCCAGGTGGGGGTTGGTCTTTTCTCCCAGGCAACCACCAACAGAACAAGAGGACACAGTCTCAAGCTGTGCCAGGGGAGGTTTAGGCTGGATGTCAGGAAGAAGTTCTTCCCAGAAAGAGAGATTTGCCATGGGAATGTGCTGCCCAGGGAGGTGGTGGAGTCACCATCACTGCAGGTGTTTAAGAGGAGCCTGGATGAGGCACTTGGTGCCATGGTTTAGTTGATTAGATGGTGTTGGGTGATAGGTTGGACTCGATGATCTCAAAGATCTCTTCCAACCTGGTCTATTCTATTCTATTCTATTCTATTCTATTCTATTCTATTCTATTCTATTCTATTCTATTCTATTCTGTTCTGTTCTGTTCTGTTCTCCATTCTTTCTGTTCTGTTCCATTCTGTTCCATTCCGTTCCGTTCCATTCCATTCCATTCCATTCCATTCCATTCCATTCCATTCCATTCCATACTCCAAGTTAACACTGTCCCTTTTTATTCCAGACCAATCTCCTTGCCTTCTGGGAATGCCAGTGTCCTGTGTGCAGGACATGACCAGTTCAGAGCTTCTTGTCATTCCAATGAGCTGAAGGTTAATTAGCATTAATGTACCTCCAAGGTTGTGCTTGCTCATCTTCGTCCAACAGGAGAACAAATTCTGCACATCTCCCCTGGCATACCTCGAGCTGCAAAGCCACTATGTACCCAAGCAGGGGGAAGGTGGTTTGGCCTGCACAGCAGATTTAATTAACTCATCTGGTGTAAGCTGTCCTAACTACATACCTACATAGACCAGGTTGTGTATATAGTATTTGCTACTAGTTGAAAAGTAGGGATAGAGATGCTTTTTGCCTATGTCCTTGCTTTGCAGTGACCTCTGACTAGATTTCTGTCTACAACCTTGGTTCCTGAAAGGCAGCATTCTTAATTCTCAGTGTCCCCTGATGCTCACAGGCATGCCTGATGTCTCAACCCATTTGGTTGCCGTAGGAAAAAGGCCAGTAAGCACCACTGGGATACTGCATGAAGATGTTATCTCAGGCCCATCGTTCCCTGGGACAGAAGCTTCTACAGGAGAGAGCTATTTCAGATGAGTGCTTCAGTGCCAATGGGAAAACCAGGGAGTTTAAAATGGATTGAGAGGAAAAACATTTTGCTTTAAACCAACTTGCTGAGTCTTCTGCATTCCATTATAAAACATTTTCTAACCTCTGGTCTTTTTAAAGCAAGCATAAAGAGCAGAATGTTCTTCTCCTTCTCTTGGAAGTCAACATGCCTCACACTTTCAGAAGGATCCTGTGTGTCCCTGGTGAGCTACCAAACGTGCCAACCCTCTGCTCCAAGGCAGGACCAATTTGCACTACTGGCATTTTGTCTTGCTAAACTTCACTGCAAATTCTTGATTTAGCAGTGACCAAAAAAATTGCGCCCACAGTAGGCTGTATAGTAGCCAGACTGCTTGCATGGGGGTGCATGGATGCTGACCTGCTCTGTAACACAAACATGCTGAAATTGGGAACACAGATAGGCCACATTCAGCTGAGGCTATAAAAATACTCTATGGAGGATTTATTCATCCAGGGCCCCAGCAACAGCACTTTCTCTTACAGAAACAGTTGTCTTTGAAAGTATGAAGGTCCCAGCCTCTAAACCGCTCAGAGTTCCTAGCAGCCTTTGAATGTGCTTGGACCCCCACAAGGCCATGGGACCGGATGGGATCCATCCTAGGGTGCTGAGATTGCTGACAGATGAGCTGTCCAAGCCACTTTCCATCATTTTTCAGCAGTCCTGGCTCACTGGAGAGGTCCCAGAAGACTGGAAGCTGCCAACGTGGTGCCCATCCACAAGAAGGGCCAGAAGGAGGAGCCAGGGAATGATAGGCCTGTCAGCCTGACCTCAGTGCCAGGCAAGATTATGGAACGGGTCATCTCGAGTGCGATCACACAGCACTTACAGGATGGCCAAGGGCTCAGGCCCAGCCAGCATGGATTTAGGAGGGGCAGGTCCTGCCTGACCAACCTGATCTCCTTCTATGATCAGGTGACTGCCTGCTGGATGTGGGGAGGCCTGTGGATGTGGTCTACCTGGACCTCAGCAAGGCCTTTGACACCGTCCCCCACAGCAAACTCCTGGCCAAGCTGGCAGCCCATGGCTTGGACAGGAGCACACTGCGTTGGGTTAGGAACTGGCTGGAGGGCCGAGCCCAGAGAGTAATGGTGAATGGCGCCACATCCAGCTGGCGGCCAGGCACTAGTGGTGTGCCCCAGGGATCAGTGCTGGGCCCCATGCTCTTCAACATCTTTATTGATGATCTGGATGAGGGCATTGAGTCCATCATCAGTAAATTTGCAGATGACACCAAGCTGGGGGCAGGAGTTGATCTGCTGGAGGGCAGAGAGGCTTTGCAGAGGGACCTCGACAGGCTGGACAGATGGGCAGAGTCCAAGGGCAGGAGACTGAACACATCCAAGTGCCGGGTTCTGCACATTGGCCACAACAACCCCAGGCAGTGCTACAGGCTGGGGTCAGAGTGGCTGGAGAGAGGCCAGGCAGAGAGGGACCTGGGGGTACTGGTTGATTGTAGGCTGAACATGAGCCTGCAGTGTGCCCAGGCAGCCAAGAAGGCCAATGGCATCCTGGCCTGCATCAGGAACAGTGTGGCCAGCAGGAGCAGGGAGGTCATTATGCCCCTGTACACTGCACTGGTTAGGCCACCCCTTGAGTCCTGTGTCCAGTTCTGGGCCCCTCAGTTTAGGAAGGATGTTGAGTTGCTGGAAGGTGTCCAGAGAAGGGCAACGAGGTTGGTGAAGGGTTTGGAACACAAGCCCTATGAGGAAAGGCTGAGGGAGCTGGGGTTGCTTAGCCTGGAGGAGACTGAGGGGTGACCTTATTGCTCTCTACAACTACCTGAAGGGAGGTTGTAGCCAGGCAGAGGTTGGCCTCTTCTCCCAGGCAACCAGCACCAGAACAAGAGGACACAGTCTCAGGCTGCGCCAGGGCAGGTTTAGGCTGGATGTTAGGAAGAAGTTCTACACGGAGAGAGTGATTGCCCATTGGAATGTGCTGCCCGGGGAGGTGGTGGAGTCACCTTCATTGGAGGTGTTCAGGAGAAGACTTGATGGGGTGCTTGGCTGTATGGTCTAGTTGTTGGGTGGGTTGGATTGGTTGATGGGTTGGACGTGATGATCTTGAAGGTCTCTTCCAACCTGGTGTATTGTATTGTATTGAAGGTACTTCATGCCAGCACGTCCTGGCCATGTATGGGTTTGTCTGCCTAGTGAGCTGGGAGGGCAGGGAGTTGGAGAAGCCTCAACATTCGAGGCCCAGGAAGGAGCAGGGAAGTCATTGTGCCCTGTACTCAGCATTGGTTAGGCCACACCTTGAGTCCCGTGTCCAGTTCTGGGCCCCTCAATTTAAGAAGGACACTGAGACACTTGAACAGGTCCAGGGAATTGCCAGAAGGGCAATGAGGCTGGGGAGAGGCCTTGAGCACAGCCCTGTGAGGAGAGGCTGAGGGAGCTGGGGCTGTTTAGCCTGGAGAAGAGGAGGCTCAGGGAGACCTCATTGCTCTCTACAACTACCTGAAGGGTGGTTGTAGCCAGGAAGGGGTTGGTCTCTCCTCTCTAGCAACGAGCACCAGAACAAGAGGACACAGTCTCAAGCTGCACCAGGGGAAGTTTAGGCTGGAGGTGAGGAGAAAGTTCTTCACTGAGAGTCTTGTTAGCTCTTGGAATGTGCTGCCCAGGGAGGTGGTGGAGTCACCGTCCCTGGAGGTGTTCAAGAGGGGACTGGACGTGGCACTTGGTGCCATGGTTTAATCATGAGGTCTGTAGTGACGTGTTGGACTTGATGATCCTTGAGGTCTTTTCCAACCTTGTTGATTCCATGCTTCTATGATTCTATGAAATGCAGGAGCACTGGGGTATGTTTTATAGGACTTAGTGAAGGCAAATGAGTAGTGGACCCTGGTTGCCCCGAGGAGGAGCGTCCAGAATTGAAGGCTCCTCGAATCCTAGTGTCATCCATACTCCTTGTGGAGAACATGACGTGCCGGGTGCCCGAGGGGTATCTGGTGAATGGGTGGGAAACTTGACTTTAAGGATTCTGCCAAAGATGTTTGGGCAAGGTGATGAAGGTACAGGTGAGGAAATAACTTCCTAGGCTAAAAATACTCTGTTGGCTTTGTCTCCCATGCGGAACAGGAGCTTTTCTTCTATCTTCCCTCCAAAGCTTTGTCCAGTATTGCAGTAGTTTCCAGAATGCTGTTACTCAGCCTGTGTGTTCTGAACTACTGGTGGTTTGTGTGACATGTGAAAGAATTGGGGGGGGAAGAAGGAGAAAACAAAATCAAAGTGAAAACAAAGCTGTCCTGTGTGTGTGGCAAGTAGAGAGGAGAGAGAGAGAGGGCAAGAAATGCATTTAAAGCTAAGCTTAACTCTGCAGAAAGTTTCCTTTTTAATATATGACAATTATTTTGACATTAAAAGATATGGAGGAAAAACTAATCTGCAGGGCAAGAAGGAAGACAGAAGTGCAAAAAGAGTATCATCTGCTTTTTCTTCCCTCTCAGTAAATGAATTTCCTCTGCAACCCCAAATACACCCTGTTCTGTATGGTGTATGCTGACATATCTTCTATTTCCTGCAACCCATTTTCACACAGTTATAGCCCAAGAGGACAGGTGTGGAGCCTCCTACTATGATATCCAACTGCTTAAAGGTCTGAAAGCATTTATCCTCCCCAGCCTTGCTTGAAATAAAGATCCATTCTACTAATCATATTAGTGTTGAAGTGACTGAGTTAAGGTTGTTCAAGCAATCTGTGGCAGATGGGAAACTTGAATTCAAGTCACTAGCTTGTAGGATAAGACATCTCTTCCTTAATGATAGCTCCATTCTAACACATGGGGAACCCAAACAAATGAGGGAGAGGCAAATTTGGACAGGCACAACATCATCTCATTTTCCTTGCACTACCTGCTGTGTCAAAAGTCTTTCCCAAATCAAGAAGGAAGATAACTTCCCATTAAGGCTACCTTGCATTTCACAGTATCACAGTATCACAGTATCGCCAAGGTTGCAAGAGACCTCAAAGATCATCAAGTCCAACCTGTCACCACAGACCTCATGACTAGACCATGGCACCAAGTGCCACATCCAGTGGCACTCAGCCTCTCCTCGTAGGGCTTGTGCTCAAGGCCTCTCCCCAGCCTTGTTGCCCTTCTCTGGACACGTTCAAGTGTCTCGATGTCCTTCCTAAACTGAGGGGCCCAGAACTGGACACAGGACTCAAGGTGTGGCCTAACCAGTGCAGAGTCCAGGGGCACAATGACTTCCCTGCTCCTGCTGGCCACACTATGCCTAATGCAGGCCAGGATGCCATTGGCGTTCTTGGCCACCTGGGCACACTGCTGGCTCGTGTTCAGGCGGCTGTCAATCAGCACCCCCAGGTCCCTCTCTGTTTGGCAGCTCTCCAGCCACTCTGACCCCAGCCTGTAGCTCTGCATGGGGTTGTTGTGGCCAAAGTGCAGCCCCTGGCACTTGGACTTGTTGAATGCCATCCCATTGGACTCTGCCCATCTGTCCAGCCAGTCGAGGTCCCTCTGCAGAGCCCTTCCACCCTCTAACTGACCAACATCTGCTCCCAACTTGGTGTCATCTGCAAATTTGCTGACGACTGTCTCAGTCCCCTCATCCAGATCATCAATGAAGATATTAAAGAGGATGAGGCCCAGCACTGACCCCTGGGGGACGCCACTGGTGACTGGCCTCCAGCTGGATGTGGCACCATTGACCACCACTCTCTGGGCTCAGCCCTCCAGCCAGTTCCTAACCCAGCACAGAGTGTTGCTGTCCAAGCCACGAGCTGGCAGCTTAGCCAGCAGTTTGGGGCAAGACTATGCAAGTATATGGCTGCTGCTGCACAGCACCTAACGAACTATGATGTGAAATTAATACCTGTCCCACCATCAGTTATTGGTGTAACCCCCACTGAGTATTGCATTGCACTTGCAAAGTAAAGTTGCTTGCAGATATAAAGTGGGAGCACCAAACCATTCAGCTGGGCTGATATCGAAGCCTTCATTTGCTCTTGAAGCCAACCAAGATGACAAAGCAATCTTCAAGATCAGCACCCCATATCATTAATACAAGCAGATGGCTTTCTAATGGTATATGAAATAAAATCTATAGAAGCATGCAGAGTATCATTGTATCCAGGTGGCTGTTGGTCTCTTCTCCCAGGCAACCAGCACCAGAACAAGAGGACACAGTCTCAAGCTGTGGCAGGGGAGGTTTAGGCAGGATGTTAGGAAGAAGTTCTTCCCAGCAAGAGAGATTGGCCATTGGAATGTGCTGCCCAGGGAGGTGGTGGAGTCACCATCACTGGAGGTGTTTAAAAACAGACTGGATGAGGCACTTGGTGCCATGGTTTAGTTTATTAGTTTGTGTTGGGTGATAGGTTGGACTTGATGATCTCAAAGGTCTTTTCCATCCTGGTTAAATCTATATTCTGTATATGAATGGTTCATAAGAAAGATGACAAAGAAAACTCCATGCAGAAAGTGCATTGAGAGAAAGCCCTTTCATTTGAAGAACAAACATAATGCTGAATCATAACTACATTTAATTTCCATATGTTAGAGAAGGGGGGAAGAGGAGGAGATTGTGGTATAAAGGAAATGGGAGGTTCCTCTAGCAAAAACTTGAGCTGAGCAGTTGCTCCTTCAGGCATCTGTTTGTAGAAACATGCCAGACAAACTTTGCATCCATATGGTGCACTGCAAACAAGGCACTCAGCAGCATACAAACATCAGCTGATTTTCACCCATCCTTTTTGCTTGCCTTATAGCCAACAGCAGAGAGAGAGACCTCTAATCTCTGCTGGGGGTTATTGGTTTTATCATAACAAAAGAAGAAGCAGGAAATAAAACAGTACTATGTTCTTCAGGGTCTGGGAGAAGCTGAGGGTGCAGATGTGACCACACAAGGAGTGAACTGTTACCAACAGCCCTCAGGCTCCTATTTCTTAGCCTGCGTTTCTCATGGGTAGATAAAGGACTCCTCACATTAAAGCTTGGATTGCTCTACATAAAGTATCAGAAAACCTGGAAACTGCACCAATCCACCCACTGGATGTCTAAATAATGCTCTGGCTACCTGTGCTCCCTGTGGCACCTGGGGACACAGGAAAAAAACCTATCTTACAGCTCATGTCCTCCAAAGAAGGCATGCATACCCCCTTGCTCTACTGGCTTAACATGCAGCACTCTTATCTGAGGGGTTTACAATATCATAGACCTCAAAGATCATCAAGTCCAACCTGTCACCCAACACCTCATGACTACTAGACCATGGCACCAAGTGCCACGTCCAATCCCCTCTTGAACACCTCCAGGGACGGTGACTCCACCACCTCCCTGGGCAGCACATTCCAATGGCTAACAACTCTCTCTGGGAAGAACTTTCTCCTCACCTCCAGCCTAAACTTCCCCTGGTGCAGCTTGAGACTGTCCTCTTGTTCTGGTGCTCGTTGCTAGAGAGGAGAAACCAACCCCCACCTGGCTACAACCTCCCTTCAGGTAGTTGTAGAGAGGGATAAGGTCTGCCCTGAGCCTCCTCTTCTCCAGGCTAAGCAACCCCAGCTCCCTCAGCCTCTCCTCACAGGGCTGTGCTCAAGGCCTCTCACCAGCCTTGTTGCCCTTCTCTGGACACATTCAAGTGTCTCAATGTCCTTCTTAAATTGAGGGGCCCAGAACTGGACACAGTACTGAAGGTGTTTTAGCCAAGTGCTACTGTTCTGGGAGAGCCTGCAAGCCCAGCTGCTGTGCTCCAGCCCTCTCCTTGACAATTGCTGCACTAAGGATGTTGCAGGTCACATCCACATCCTGTGCTTTCAAAATCCATTTGTAGCTCTGTTACCCATGAATCTGTGTAAATCCTTTTTGAACTTGCTGATACTGGATGATTTGAAACCCCAGTACACAGTTTCAGGACTTGGCTACCCCTTCTGTAAAGAAATAATTCCTTGCATCTGTTTTAAGCCAGTCTTACACAAGTTTCATCAAGGGAGCTCATACCATAGTACTCAGTGAACTGTATCCTCACTTTGCCAACCATTTTAATGATGTGTAAACCTTGATCACATCTTCCCCCTGCATTTTGCTTTCCAACTGGGGGAGGTGAATATCTTCTTATGTTTCATTGGGAAGCTGCTGTTGCATCCCTTTAATTTCTCGTTCTCTCCTAACCACCTTGACTGCAAAGCAAATCAGGTCACAAAAGAGCATCCCTTTGACTCTCTCCAGACTTAGGAGAGCTCTCTGTCCTGCAGAAGCATCACAGGAGAGCAGGAACCCCATCCACCTTTTCCTTCTCTTACTCTCTCCCCAGGGAATTTTCTCCTTGTCATCTGCATTTTGCACTTGTAGAGCTTCTTCTATTCTAGGACATTAAGCTTTTCTCTAATATTAATGAAGCCTTCTCCTTGTACCTCAGCAAGGAGAAGGGACCCCAAAATGATGGAGGTTTTCTGAAGGTTATATAATAAATAGCAGCAAAATGAAGAACAGATGCCAGAAAGCAAGGACCCAAGTTTCTTGCTGTTAAGCACAGCTCACTGTGATTCATTTCAAGATGCAATGGCTGGGTAACATGAACCTGACTTCAAGGTTAAAGATTGAAATGTGTGTTTTCTGTGGCTGCCAAATAACTATTGCTGTAGACTTTAGAACTGTCTTTCATTTGCTACATGCCCATAAACAAGATCCTAGTCATCACATTAAAGCTGTTTAGCAGTTAAAATTCATTGAGACTACCTTTGAACATCCATGTGAACTTGTCTGAATGACACTGCAAGTCAAGGTGTGATCTCTGGGAGATGCAAAAAGTGTTGGGTGCTGCACTTCGGCCACAGCAACCCCATGCAGTGCTACAGGCTGGGGTCAGAGTGGCTGGAGAGCAGCCAGGCAGAAAGGGACCTGGGGGTACTGGTAGACAGCAGCTGAACATGAGCCTGCAGTGTGCCCAGGCAGCCAAGAAGGCCAATGGCATCCTGGCCTGCATCAGGGACAGTGTAGCCAGCAGGAGTAGGGAGGTCATTCTGCCCCTGTACACTGCACTGGTTAGGCCACACCTTGAGTCCTGTGTCCAGTTCTGGGCCCCTCTGTTTAGAAGGATGTTGACTTACTGGAGCATGTCCAGAGAAGGGCAACAAAGTTGGTGAAGGGTTTGGAACACAAGCCCTATGAGAAGAGGCTGAGGGAGCTGGGGTTGCTTAGCCTGGAGAAGAGAAGACTCAGGGGTGACCTTCTTGCTCTCTACAACTACCTGAAGGGAGGTTGTAGCCAGGCAGAGGTTGGTCTCTTCTCCCAGGCAGCCAGCACCAGAACAAGAGGACACAGCCTCTA
The DNA here is from genome assembly GCA_033816785.1 of Picus viridis. Classification (NCBI taxonomy): domain Eukaryota; kingdom Metazoa; phylum Chordata; class Aves; order Piciformes; family Picidae; genus Picus; species Picus viridis. The sequence continues at coordinate 4,535,715 of CM066568.1, forward strand.
GCTGCACCAGGGGATGTTTAGGCTGGATGTTAGGAAGAAGTTCTACACAGAGAGAGTGATTGCCCATTGGAATGTGCTGCCCGGGGAGGTGGTGGAGTCACCTTCATTGGAGCTGTTCAGGAGGAGACTTGATGGGGTGCTTGGTGCCATGGTCTAGTTGTTTAGGTGGGTTGGATTGGTTGATGGGTTGGATGCGATGATCTTGAAGGTCTCTTTCAACCTGGTGTATTGTATTGTAATCTGAAGGCAGAAGGTTCATTGGGCACTATGGAAGAGACAATCCTCACTCCTATAGTTACTGTGTGGTTCCAGGCACTCCTGTGCTTTTCTGCTAGCCCGTTTTTCTGTTTGGGGGGCAGGGGAGTGTGTTCAAGTGTGGGATTATGGTTTTGGTGTGGGTTGTGGGGTTTTGGGGCTTTTTTTTAGAATAGCTAAAAGCCAGAAGCTCAGGAACTTTCCTTAGAGAAATCAAACTTGGATGTCTTGTGTCATGAACCACTAGTTTTACTAGAATGCTGGTCTTGCTCCTCAGCAAGCCTGCAGTCCAACAAGAAACCAGAGAATAGAATAGAATAGAATAGAATAGAATAGAATAGAATAGAATAGAATAGAATAGAATAGAATAGAATAGAATAGAATAGAATAGAATAGAATAGAATAGAATAGAATAGAATTAACCAGGTTGGAAAAGACCAGCCTGATCTAGTTGGGGATTTCCCTGCTGACTGCAGGGAGGTTGGTCTGGATGACCTTTAGAGGTTCCTTCCAGCCTGGACTATTCCATGATTCTATTCATTTCACTCTTAGAATAGAATAGAATTAACCAGGTTGGAAGAGACCTTTGAGATCATCAAGTCTAACCTATCATCCAACACCATCTAATCAACTAAACCATGACACCCAGTGCCCCATGCAGTCTCCTCCTAAACATCTCCAGTGATGGTGACCCAACCACCTCCCTGGGCAGCACATTCCAATGGCCAATCTTTCTTTTTGTGAAGAACTTCTCCCTAACATCCAGTCTAAACCTCCCCTGGTGCAACTCAAGACTGTGGACTCTTGTTTGGTGCTGGTTGCCTGAAAGAAGAGACCAACCCCCACCTGGCTACAACCTCCCTTCAGGTAGTTGTAGACAGCAAGAAGGTCTCCCTGAGCCTCCTCTTCTCCAGGCTAAGCAACCCCAGCTCCCTCAGCCTCTCCTCTAAGTTTCAGGCAAAGAAGTTATTCTAGAGGTCAATATTCAGACTGAAAACAAACAAACAAAACCCCCATTCATTTTGCTCTCCAAACAGAAGAGCTGGATGAGGCTCTGGCCAGCCTGATCTAGTGTGGGGTGTCCCTGCCCATGGCAGGGGGTTGGAACTAGATGATCCTTGTGGTCCCTTCCAACCCTGACTGATACTATGATTCTATGTGCAAAGCTACCCTGACTGATTCAGTGCTCCGGCAGGCACACCAAGCACCTTATTTTCCAGGACTGCCCTGGAAGCTTTTTTTTTTTGACTGAGCAGAACAGTTTGTGATCTGAGAGCACTTCTGCAACAAGCAGGTTCAAAGTGTTCTGAAATGTCATATGAAGCAAGCCCTTAGAATATCACAGGAGCGTAGAGCTCCAGCCTCTTACCAGTCACCTGCTCAAGCGAACGGAGGAACCCTGGAACTGCACAACGATTTAGTACTTTCAATACACCATGTCAGCCTGCCCACACTTCAAACTGCAGATGTCTAAAAGAATTTTTAACCACCTAAAATAATTTTGCCTGGCTCATCTTATAGCATGTCAAACATCTACTAAATGATCCTTTCTAGTAAGCTCTGTATTGCAGAATCACAGAAACACACAGGTTGGAAAAGACCCTCAGGATCATCAAGCCCAACCCAGAACCCTACTCTGCAAGGGTCACCCCTAAACCAAGCACCAACCCAAACCACCTTTAAACACATCCAGGGTTGGGGACTCCACCACCTCCCTGGGCAGCACATTCCAATCCCTGACCACACCTGATAGGAACAAATTCTTCCTCGTGTCCAGTCTAAACCCGCCCTGGTGCAGCTTGAGGCCATCCCCTCTTGTTCTATCACTAATTGCCTGTGAGAAGAGATCAGCACCAACCTCTCCACAAGGTCCTTTCAGGTAGCTGTAGGAAGCACTGAGGTCTTCCCTCAGCCTTCTCTTTTTCAAACTAACTATCCCCAGTTCCTTCAGTCACTCTCCATAAGATTTATTCTCTGGACCCTTCAATACTAATAATACCATCAGGCCTGAGGAACTCTGCTGAGCATCAGAGTGCTGCACATACCACTTCTTGTTCCCAGTGGTGCAGCATGGACTGCAGCTACAGACTTTATTCACCTCTTATGTCTTGTTATCTCCAAAACACCAAAGCATTTTAGCCTTCACCAAGAGCAACAGTGAGAGGGGGTTGGTTATTTCAGATGGGGAGTCAGAAACTGTAAACAAAAATCCCCAAGGAACTACCAAAGTGATACTGAGGATGCATGGTGGGGGGTGGTGAGAAAGACTGGTTTCATTATGCTGAACACTTAAGGAAAGTATTTTTGCACAAGGTGTACTTCTTGGAGATTACCATGGGGAACTGGAAATTAATTAAAGGCAAGCTCGTGACTTCTTGCCTGAGGCAGCACTTGCTTTACTTCATAGAATAGAATCACAGAATTGTCAGGGTTGGAAGGGACCTCAAGGCTCACCCAGTTCCAACCCCCCTGCCATGGACTGGGACACCTCACGCTACAGCAGCTTGCTCGGACCCGCGCCCAGCCTGGCCTTAAAAACCTCCAGGCATGAGGCTTCCACCACCTCCCTGGGCAACCTGTGCCAGTCTCTCACCACCCTCATGGGGAAGAACTTCTTCCTAACATCCCATCCGAATCTACCCATTTCAGTGAGACGGTATCAGCTATATGAGGTGGTCAGCTAGTGCTTTGAGGACAGGTCTGCTTCTCCCTCCAAATGGGTCTGAGCCATTTAGGCTGATCAGTCACTTCCTTTCAAGCAGAAACGAGCTTGGATTGCCTTTTTGGTGTCATTTATTTTGCATCACTTACTTTTCATGTCTTACCAGTACAGCTCATTAGTGATTCCTTCCTTCACTGACACTTAATGAGGAGACTTTTGATTTACAGTTTCAACTTATTAAATCTGTGACCACTTTGGAATGTTTTCCATCTAAGGCCAGCCTATGTTATTGCTGTCTACAGTAGTTATTGCTGTCTGCAACCACCTAAAGGGAGGTTGTAGCCAGGAGGGGGTTGGTCTCTTCTCTCAGGCAACCACCAACAGAACAAGAGGACACAGTCTCAAGCTGTGTCAGGGGAGGTTTGGGCTGGATGTTAGGAAGAAGTTCTTCCCAGAAAGAGAGATTGGCCTTTGGAATGTGCTGCCCAGGGAGGTGGTGGAGTGACCATCCCTGGAGGTGTTTAGTTAGAGACTAGATGAGGCACTTGGTGCCATGGTTTAGTTGATTAGATAGTGTTGGATGATAGGTTGGACTTGATGATCTCAAAGGTCTCTTCCAACCTGGTTAATTCTATTCTATTCTAAGAGTGAAATGAATAGAATCATGGAATGGTCCAGGCTGGAAGGAACCTCTAAAGGTCATCCAGACCAACCTCCCTGCAGTCAGCAGGGAAATCCCCAACTAGATCAGGCTGGTCTTTTCCAACCTGGTTTATTCTATTCTATTCTATTCTATTCTATTCTATTCTATTCTATTCTATTCTATTCTATTCTATTCTATTCTATTCTATTCTATTCTATGGCTGCCAGCCTCTAGTGACATTATTCACAGCTGTATCTCTAAGCCTGTTTCTTTAGTCACAAAGTCCTCAACAGGACAGAGGGTATGAATATTTGATAATTAAAATGCAGTAAGCTGTGTCCTGGATCAAGTTGCCTCTTGTTGCCTCCAACCTTTCTGTCTGCAGCTCTTCAGTTGCAGGTGTTGCTCTTACAGGCTTCTGCATCCTTATGGGAAAATTGCTGTGCTCCCTGTTCTTGTAATTTGATCAGCAAGGTAAACATAAATAAACAGGAGTGGATACAAGGGCCACATCTGCAGTTCCACTTGCTGTGGTATGAATTACAAGAGCTCTCAATCCTCCTGCTTTACTGAATTTCTGGGCTGTGGTCGGGAAGCAAGACAAATCCCTCAGATCTCTCTTGCAGCAACGGGAAAGGTGATTTGTGTGGGCACAGCACAGCAGTGAGAGGTGGACAGCCCAATTTACACACCCAGCTATGTAAAAGAAGCTTGTGTGGCTGGATCCTCAGCTGGGGTAAGCAGGCACCCACTGCCAGAATGAGTCCAATAGCAAATGGTACTGAAGAGCACCTTTCTAAACATATACATGAATGAGAACTCTGATACTCCCTCCTTGGATAATCTTGAGATAGAGGCCATGTTTTCTTAATTGGTGATAAACTTTGCCTGGGAATAGAATAGAATAGAATGGAATGGAATGGAATGGAATGGAATGGAATGGAATGGAATGGAATGGAATGGAATGGAATGGAATGGAATGGAATTGAATTAACCATGTTGGAAAAGACCTTTGACATCATTGAGTCCAACCTATTACCCAACACCATCTAATCAACTAAACCATGGCACCAAGTGCCTCATCCAGTCTCTTCCCAAACACCTAAAGTGATGGTGACTCCACCACCTCCCTGGGCAGCACATTCCAATGGTCAATCTCTTTCCATGAAGAACTTCTTCCTAACATCCAGCCTAAATAGGTCTAAAAGGTATGGATTTGTGGGACAAACTCATGCTGTGGCTCATCACTATTAAATTCTTTCACATTGGAGGTCAGCCTAAAGCCAAAGCAGCTCCAGTGCAGGCACCACAAGCATCTGGTTGGGTTCAGCAGTAGTGCTTGGTGTCACAGACTCTGCCACTGAAGTTGGTTAACAGAAGTTGTTTATCTTGGCACTCACACTCCCATGCCCCACATTTAGAGGAGTGTGGGGTTTGGGAGGCTGTTTTGTTTGTAGTCTTTAGTTTGTTTTCTTTCTCAGGGGTCTAATACTACATTCTTCTATGGTGACTCTTCAATATAGTTCTATTTACTCTGCAGCCTCATTTCAGTGAAGGAATAAATAGCCTGCTCTGATTTTTTGGCTTCCACATTCTTCCTTGCACTTTCCTGCTCCAAATGTCAGACTTGAGGTTCTTACTTGTAAAGCTCCTCAAGGGCACATTGCAACTGCTGGGCAGGTCAGGGGAAGACCGTGGCTGACAGCTCTGTGTAACTGGCTCCCTCCGTTGTGGGGAGTGGGTATTTCCTTTCTCCTGTGTGGTAGGTTTAGGCTATGCCTTTACATTTTTTCACAGATCTTGAGCAGAAAAGTAGTAAAATGTAAACAAATCACTCTTGGCTGTGAAAAAGGAAAACGAAGATAATTCTAAGCAATCCCATTGGAAGAGATAAGGCACTTAAACTGGTTGTACCAAAACAATCCGTTTTCTCCTCTCGCTTCTTCGCTCTAGGGAGAGACACTAACTTGCTTCTGCTTGACCTTGGCTGCATTGGTTTGGTATTAACTTCTCTGCTTTTCTGTCCTTTCTCCCTTTTGTACAGGGGGGGTCTGGGTAGGCAGGGAAGGAGAAGCTAGCAGCACCCCCTGGTCAAAGACCACGGGGGTCCTTGTGCTGTTTACTAATTGTAAATACCTGTAAATATTGTAAATCCTGGATATTTTGTCCATATCCATTGCATTCCACTGTAGATTGTAGTTTTGCTTCTAAATACAGCTTCCTCTTGCTTCCCAACTGGGCTGCTCTGGCAAATTTAATGGGGGGGGGGGTGGGGTGGGGGGGCGAATCTCAACCCACCACATCTGGATGTGCTCCTCTGTGACCTGTGCTAGAGTCTATGATTCTGCTCTGGTGGGGGGCGGTGCACTGGAAGACATCCAGAGGTCCCTTCCAACCCCTAACATCCTGTGATCCTGTGCTGTTTAAACCAGCATTGCCTTCCATTTTTCTCAGATCAATGCAGCTCCCCTGATTGTTATATTTTTTTGACTCCTACCTCTTCTCAGAGTCAGAAAAATAACTGAGAAGGGAGGTGCATCTCTTTCTGTTGCCTTTTCATAATTCAGAATGGGAAAAGTACTGGGTTTTTTTATGATTGTTTCCCAGCAGGCAGAACATTCACGCTGCAGGAGTTAGTTTCTAATGGGTTTGCCATGGAGGTGCTGGGAAATGCTGTATATCATGGTAGCAACGCTGTAGATAACTCATATTCTATGCATACAGGATGAAAAGATGAATGGCAAGAGAAGCATGAAGCCCTGGGGAAGGAAGGAGTAGATATATTAAACATATGTGCAGCTTTAAAATGCCATAGAATTTGGCTGGAGTCCCCAGCTGCCTTTCCAGAAATGTTAGACAGTAGTCTGCACACAGGAAAATGAGAGAGTATGTTGAAAACATCAAGCCTGGTTTTGAAAGCAGATGAAGCTCCTGGTGTTCACAGGTTGGTTTACTGCTGCTGCTCAGGGGTCAGCAGAAAGGAAGCTGCAGACAAGCAAGAGCAGAGGCCTGGGGCAGCAATGCATTACCGTGTGGGAACTGTTTAGATAAGTGGCTTGAAAAGCTTTCAAGCTGGAAGGATGCAACTGGAGAGCACACAGGATACACTCTCCCAGGGAGGGAATTTCTTTAGCACTTGAACAGCACACTAGCTTTCCAAAGGGCTGTGGGAACAGGAGCCACCACCGTGACCCCCTGCGAGGCATGTCGCTAAGACTATCCTCAAGTGGCCAATATGGAGACTAAGGCAAAGAAAGGAGGAGCCTGGTAGTGTCAAGTCACTGGGGAATTGTGACTCAGGCATTGCACAATCTTCTTTCCATGATTTTTCCTCAGGGCCAGGGCTGCTGAGATCCAGTTTGCAGATGGCTCCCAGGCAGTAGTTGCCCAGCATCTGAGCCCCAACCACTATAGGGCCTGAGGGATCCCTTGTGACCATTTATGGCCCATTAATTATTGATAGCGAAATAAAGAACTGAAACAACATTTATTTTCATTAAAAATGAGTTTGGCAATCCTATCTTCCACTATGTATCCAGTAGGGCTTAATTTCCTTATGACCCACAGGACCACAAGCATAAAAGGAGCTTGTCTTTACCTTCTCTCTCCCCTTCATGCAGCTATATTTGCCATCCAACTCCTAGTGTAGCTACAACACAACCTATCACATATTTGCACAGTCATAGAATCATAGAATCAATAAGGTTGGAAAAGACCTCAAAGATCATCAAGTCCAACCTGTCACCCAACACCTCATGACTACTAAACCATGGCACCAAGTGCCACATCCAATCCCCTCTTGAACACCTCCAGGGATGGTGACTCCACCACGTCCCTGAGCAGCACATTCCCACAGCTAACAACTCTCTCTGGGAAGAACCTTCTCCTCACCTCAAGCCTAAACCTCCCTGGTGCAGCTTGAGGCTCTGTCCTCTTGTTCTGGTGCTGGTTGTCTGGGAGAAGAGACCAACCCCCCTACTCTAGAGGGCTGCTTTGTTTTCAGTGGTTTATCTGTGTGCCTGCCATGATGGAACCTCCTGTGCTGTAGTTTATATCCATTGCCCCTTGTCCTATCCCAGGGTGCAAGTGAGCAGAGCCTGTCCCCTCCCTCTTGACCCCCAGCCCTCAGATGTTTATAAGTGTTTATTAAATCCCCTCGCAGTTTTCTCTTCTCCAGCCTAAGCCCCAGGTCTCTCAGCCTCTCCTCACAGGGCACATGCTCCAGTCCCTTCATCATCCTGGTAGCCCTCTGTTGGACTCCAGCAGATCCCTGTCCCTCTTGTCCCCAGGTTGAGAGCTGGTGAGGTGGAACTCCCATAACTGGTATAGTGGCAATGGGGCAGTGCCCTTCAAATCGTGTGTGGAAAAGGAAGGAAGGACGAGGCTTGACTTCTCCCAAAGTTGTAAGTGCCTTCTGCAGCAGTGGGTACAATAACAGGCTGTCATTAACACCAAGCAAATACAGGCTTGGCATAAAAGCAGCAAATGAATGAGGATGCCATAGTTTCCTTGCCCACTGCTGTCTTACAGCAGTTCTTCCACGCTCCTGCTCACCCCAGCGTTGGGAGTGCCTGCCAGGCATGCAGTGAGGGGGTACAAACACCTTCAGTCAACAGCAGCTAATGACAGCCCAGTAACCACAGCTCAGCTGCAGTCCAAAGCATTTTGTTGATGCTCCTACTTAAAGGCAGTGTGAAGTTCTTCATATACTTACATCTTTATTTTTGGGTGCTATAAATACAGAAGCTGTACGAGTAGCACAAAGATGAATGCAGAAGAAGGAAGTTTGCTTGGGGAAGACAGATGGAACTTGTTTCTCCCTCTCTCCTGCAAAGCCAAACCAGATGAATTTGTCCACTTCCATGATCAAGGCTAGCTATGTAAAGATGTACACTCCCTTTTCAGCCAGTGTGAAGCTGGCTTCTGACAATGACTGTCTGGAGAAGTCAATCTTCGGAGCATCCTCAAAGTTCAAGCCAGAGAATGGTTTCCAGGCCACTAAGAACCACTTCAGAGTGGCTGTTCCTTGCCACATCACATCACTGCTGCCAGGTAATCTCACCTGGATCTCATGCACTGAGCCTTTAATGCTGCACTAACAGTATTGGCAAAGAGTGACAAAGGAGCTGGAGATGAGAAACAGAGCTGGGAGGAAGCACTAAGGGAGGAGGATGAGACAGCGACTGTAAATATGAAGTTTTCATGTAATGCACAAAGCAGAAATGATTCTACCACATACAGGTTTTAGGGAACAAGTACTAAACTGGCAAGAAGAAAGGGAAGGGTAACAGCAGAGAAGAAATGAAGTAAAGAAAGTATATGCAAGGCAAGGGGTAGACAAGGACCCCAGATATCAAGGAGGTAAAGAACAAGTTTGTGGAAGAATAAAAATCTTAGCATTTCTGAAAGGACTCATTAAGGTCAGCAGCCAGAGAGGTACCCGTGAGCTGGTAGGGAACAGCAGACCAGCCAGAAACACTGCAAGGCTTTGCAGTAAAAGCCAGCAAAGGATTCCTGGAACTCCCCCAGGAAGATTCTCTGTTGTCTTTTGCAACGACCACAGGAGATAGGAGTGGGCAGGATGGCTCTCTTATCAAGGCAAGAGCTGCAGGGGGTGGCTGGGCCCAGGCCTGGAGAAAAATCTGTGCTGCAGACATAAATCCTGAATCCTGGCATTCCTTCCCCAGTAATCAAACAGCTGGCTATATTTAGCCCAACCTAAACAGAAACAAAGAACAGCAGGACTAGTCTTAGCTCTAACAGCTGCCACCAGCTGCTCAGAGAGGATGCAGGTAGAGCCGATGTCAGATGTGGTTAAATGAGATGGAACAGGGAAGGTGGTTATGCCTGAATGAACAATGTTGGCATTTGGCTAGAGGAATTCTGCATTTTATTATTCCTTGGTTAGCCAGAAGGAAGATCAAATGTCGAGCTGAGCATGAATGCGTTCTGCACCAAGGGCAAGGCTACAGTGAACCATGGACGGGAAAACAAGAGGAGGAATGGGAGAAAGTAACAGATGCAAGTCAATCGTCTTGTAACTCACAGCAAATGCTTTTGTGTCCAGCCCAAGTTCCTGGTGCTCCCTCTCTTACAATACAATACAATACAATACACCAGGTTGAAAGAGACCTTCAAGATCATCGCGTCCAACCCATCAACCAAATAAACCCACCCAAACAACTAAACCATGGCACCAAGCACCCCATCAAGCCTCCTCCTGAACACCTCCAATGAAGGTGACTCCACCACCTCCCGGGCAGCACATTCCAATGGGCAATCACTCTCTCTGTATAGAACTTCTTCCTAACATCCAGCCTAAACCTCCCCTGGCACAGCCTGAGACTGTGTCCTCTTGTTCTGGTGCTGGCTGCCTGGGAGAAGAGACCAACCTCTGCCTGTCTACAACCTCCCTTCAGGCAGTTGTAGAGAGCAAGAAGGTCACCCCTGAGTCTCCTCTTCTCCAGGCTAAGCAACCCCAGCTCCTTCAGCCTTTCATCATAGGGCTTGTGTTCCAAACCCCTCACCAACTTTGTTGCCCTCCTCTGGACACCTTCCAGCAAGTCAACATCCTTCCTAAATTGAGGGGCCCAGAACTGGACACAGGACTCAAGGTGCAGCCTAACCAGTGCAGTGTACAGGGGCAGAATGACCTCCCTGCTCCTGCTGGCCACACTGTTCCTGATGCAGGCCAGGATGCCATTGGCCCTCTTGGCCACCTGGGCACACTGCTGGCTCATGGTCAGCCTACCATCAATCAGTACCCCCAGGTCCCTCTCAGCCTGGCCACTCTCCAGCCACTCTGACCCCAGCCTGTAGCACTGCCTGGGGTTGCTGTGGCCAATGTGCAGAACCCGGCACTTGGATGTGCTCAATCTCATGCCCTTGGACTCTGCCCATCTGTCCAGCCTGTCTTCACTTTTAGCATAACAAGAATCAACAAATGCAGTGTTGAGAAAGTTCAGGGAAGGCTGGTTGTCCCACAGCTGCTGACAAAGAGCTTGCATCTGTGTGGTAAGGACACTAGGGCTTTTCCAAGTAGCATCCTCAGGGGCCCCACAGGTACAGCTGATCCCAGCAGCGCTCTGTACTTGGTTGACGCACAATTTGCCTAGCCAAAAATGCATGTGCTTGGGCCACCACATGAGCAGTCCCTCTCCTTGATGGCATGGCAAGAACCCTCAGGGCCACGCATTCATAGGTGACAGTGATTTCTCCCCCTCTACTCCGCTCTGGTGAGACCCACCTGGAGTAATGTATCCAGTTCTGGAGCCTCTATTATGAGAAGGATATGGACATTTTGGAACGTGTCCAGAGAAGGGCCATGAGGATGAGCAGAGGGCTGGAGCTGCTCTGCTATGAGGACAGACTGAGGGAGTTGGGGCTGTTCAGTCTGGAGAAGAGAAGGCTCCAAGCAGACCTAATTGTGGCCTTCCAATAGGGAGCCTACAAGAAAGCTGGGAAGGGACTTTTTAGGGTGTCAGGGAGTGATAGGACTGGGGGGGATGGAACAAAACTAGAAATGGGTAGATTCAGATTGGATGTTAGGAAGAAGTTCTTCCCCAAGAGGGTGGTGAGAGACTGGCACAGGTTGCCCAGGGAGGTGGTGGAAGCCTCATCCCTGGAGATCTGTAAGGTCAGGCTGGATGTGGCTGTGAGCAACCTGCTGTAGTGTGAGGTGTCCCTGGCCATGGCAGGGTGTTGGAACTAGATGATCCTTGAGGTCCCTTCCAACCCTAACAATTCTATGGTTTATGTCACTGGTCCAGGAGCCCAGGACTCACCCTCCACACACATCCTCCACACAGGCATCAGCATCATCCACTGGACCGGAGTGTGGAAAGGTCATGTTAGTGCAATTGGCTGCTTGCAATATTACCTGCTCCAGTGTGACTCATTTGCCTGCTTGGTGGAGAATAAAAAAAAAAAAAAAAAAAAGTCCCTCACTCAGAGTCACCTAACTGCTGCTCCATTTCTACTAGCAGGCACGGTACCTTTAGTGAACCTGTACCTGGCTGGAAATTGTAAAACAGGAGGATGCAAAAAGCAGGATTGCTTAATACTTTACCGATGAAATATTAGGAGACAATTGATTCAGTAGGCATTAAGCTTGATCACACCTTGAGTCCTGTGTCCAGTTCTGGGCCCCTCAGTTTAAGAAGGACACTGAGACACTCGAACGTGTCCAGAGAAGGGCAACAAGGCTGGGGAGAGGCCTTGAGCACAGCCCTGTGAGGAGAGGCTGAGGGAGCTGGGGTTGCTTAGCCTGGAGAAGAGGAGGCTCAGGGGAGACCTTATTGCTCTCTACAACTACCTGAGGGGTGACTGTAGCCAGGAGGGAGTTGGTCTCTTCTCTCAGGCAACCAGCACCAGAACAAGAGGACACAGTTTCAAGCTGCATCAGGAGAAATTTAGACTGGAGGTGAGGAGAAAGTTCTTCACCAAGAGAGTGATTCGCCATTGGAATGTGCTGCCCAGGGAGGTGGTGGAGTCACCATCCCTGGAGGTGTTCAAGAGGGGACTGGATGTGGCACTTGGTGCTATGGTCTAGTCATGAGGTCTGTGGTGACAGGTTGGACTCAATGAGCTTTGAGGTCTCTTCCAACCTTGGTGATTCTGTGATTCTGTGATCACTGACTAATCACTTCAGCATCTGGTTGTCCTTGCTGTTCTTAAGAACAAAGAGGATGTAAAAGCAACCAGTGTGGAAATGAAAAATACCCACCAAAACACAAACAAACAAAGCTCCACCACCACCCCCAAAACACCCCCAAGCCTCAAACATAAAATCCCGTCTCCTTCCACCCACATTTCTGGATTTCAGAGGCACCTTATTACAGCAAACTTCCCTAGATACATCAGTTGGTATAGCATGGGCTTCGAAGCTTTTGTGGTAGCTTTCCTGCCTCACTAGCAGAGCTGTGAGCTTGATGACTAATAACTCCTTAATATCTCATGTTTCTTCACCAGAAGTCCCCAAAATGAAACTAGTGGGAGAAAACAGATGAGCAGGGATTTGTGGAGCTGAAAATCACTTTGAAATGGGCTTCTTTCCCAGTAATCCACACTCTTTGTTTGATAGGGGGTGCTGGAGTGGTGTGGTGGTGATGCTGGCTTCAGGGCTGTTCCCCATATGCCTAGACTTTGCAACTGGGAAGAGATGCCTGGTAGTGCATTTCAGACATATTCCCAAATAATGAAAAGAAAATACAGATTTGTTGCAGGCCTCTCTGGCCTGGCTGCTGCTTGAATTTGTTCTGTAGGAACTTTCAAATCCAGGTGAGATCTTCTTCGTGCTGGAACACGTCCAGAGAAGAGTCACAAGGATCATCAGAGGGCTGGAGCACCTCTCCTATGAGGACAGACTGAGAGAGTTGGGGTTGTTCAGTCTGGAGAAGAGAAGGCTCCAAGGAGACCTAAATGTGGCATTCTGCATCTTTAAAGGGCTACAAGAAAGCTGGGGAAGGACTTTTTAGGATGCCAGGCAGTGATAGGACAAGGGGGAATGGAGCAAAGTTAGAAGTGGGTAGATTGAGATTGGATGTTAGGAAGAAGCTCTTCCCCATGAGGGTGGTGAGAGACCGGAACAGGTTGCCCAGGCAGGTGGAAGCCTCATCCCTGGAGGTTTTTAAGGCTGGGCTGGATGTGGCTGTGAGCAACCTGCTGTGGTGTGAGGTGTCCCTGCCCATGGCAGGGGGTGCAACTAGATGATCCTTGAGATCGCTTCCAACCCTGACAATCCTATGATTCACGTCTGAGATGGGGCAGGCTCTTTGCAGGATGGCATTTACTGATGCCTCTTTACTCACCACCTTCTACCCTCCAACATTCTGTGATTCTTGCCCAAATGCAAGCATCTGAGCTTCTGCTGGACCAAATGGTGACAACAGCTCCATGTCTCATGTACCTCATTGCATAAGAAAATGTCTTGCATAGCTGCCTAGAGGTTGGAAAAGGTTGGAAAAGACCTCAGAGGGTAGGATAGAATAGATTTAACCAGGTTGGAAAAGACCTCAGAGGGTAGGATAGAGATAGGATAGGATTAACCAGGTTGGGAAAGACATCAGAGGATAGAATAGAATAGAATTAACCAGGTTGGGAAAGACCTCAGAGATGGACTGGACTGGACTGGACTGGACACATTTCCTGGGGGCTTTTTAGTATCTTCATATCTTTAGTATGCTTAAGCACCAGTAGGAACCACACACACTGCCGTGCCACATACCACAGCTGCAGCTGCACAGCTCATCCAGACACACGAGAACTGCCCATGGCTGGGCACACAGAAACTTGGAATATTCAGCCTGGCACACAGAGAGCAAAAAGGCAAGTTGGACAGCACATGCTGCAGCTGGACATTCTCTCCTTTTCTTGGCCAAAATAGAAAGGCTCCTAAGCAGAAGTATTTTGAGTATTCGTAGTCAACTGAATTATGAGCTGGAAAAGCATCAACCGTGCAGTGCTCTCCAGTACATGCCCTTATTTTCTCCTCCTGCTTCATACATTTTCACTCCTCTTTAGCTTTCTGGGCACGTACTGTACCTTGTGATAACATGGAAGAACAAGGCCTTTAAGTCTCTATTAATTGTTACTACTGTATTTTCAAAAGGAACTCTTCAAGAGATTCTAACTTTTGTTACCATAGGAATGAAGCTGCAGGATTCAGCAGAAGAACAATTCAATCAGCAGTGTTTAAGTAAATCACTTCATATTTAATCCTCCACTCTCTCCAAATTCCTCTTGGACACAGAGAAAAAGATTTTGAAAGCTCTCTCTCCCTCTCAGTGATGCTTGACTCTGGCCCAAATTAGGGGGTGCAGCCCTGTTATCTATAGCAGGGATTTGGAATGTCCCTTCCCACCCACAGTGTCTCCTCTTCTTCCCAAGTGAAGCAGCAGCAGCAAAGTGCTCCTTGGCTCAGGCAGAGATCCTCATCTGTTTTGTTGATGGTTTGTTGGTAGCTTGGGGTTTTTCTCAGCTAGTTGAAAGACATGTTTATGCAATTTTTATGCAATAAGGACAGGGTGAATGGTGGAGCCTCCAGTCCACTGTACAAGAGCAGGCTGGGATCCTTGCACCTGATGAACTTGCCCAGGTAGCTTGCCCAGATGAGCTGCCCAGTGATTTACTACTGAGTGTAATTCTGAACTAAGTGGCTTACTAGAGCACTCTTACCTGCCTCTGCCTGTGTTAGTTTGCTTCTCCTCCTCTTTTTCAAAGGATCAAGTCTATATTACATAAACACCGAAACAGGACAGGTTTGTTGGTTAGCAATTCTGCTGGCCTTCTCCAGCGGGTAGAAGGAGACCAGGCAAGGAAGGAGCACACAGGAGGACACTCAGAGTTGCTTTACCCCCATTTGTTTTTCAAACCTTTGAACCACAAAAACTAGACAAGCAGCAAGAAAGCAGAGAAAAGTTTTGGTTTCCCTTGCTTTGGCTCTTTGTTTCTTTTTCTTTCTTTTGAGATGCTATCGTTATTCTGACATCCCCACCTCGTACCTGAAGAATTTTGGAGTAGTCTGAAGGGACAATATAGGAGAAGAAGGAATCTTGTATCCTATTAAGCAGCATTAATGATGAGATTAGGGTGCTCCTCAGCTCAGGAATGGTAACAGTTCTATTGACTCTCATGGTGCCTGAGGGCCAGCTTTCATTCTCCACACGTCCTGAAGCACAACACTCCTCTCTTCCCAGCTCCTTTGACTCACTGATCCAAAGCAGCGGTCAGGAACTGGAAGAGAAGCCTTTCCAGGACATTACAATGTGTGTCTGTAACTTCACAGATGCTGTCAGGTGGTGAAGCCACTTCCAGATTAAGAACCTAATGCCTGGTTTTTCCTCAGCAAAAGAAGATGAGCCAAGAAAGCAAGCCAGTGACCATATTTTGGCACGGCTTTCTGGCAGCTACGGTGGCCCTTATTTATCGCCCAATGTCTCCTTCTCTTTGCACGAATATAGTGTGCTCCTGCATTCTGCCTTGCATTCCTGCTTCCACAGTCTGGCTTATCTTTCAGCTGTCTGGCCAAGCCTACTCAGCTAACCTACAGCTACAGGATCCTGTCTCAACAATTCATCACGAACTGATCACAGGGACAGGGAACTGCAAAGACAGACACTAGCTACACTAGCAGAATCACACAGAATCGCAGAATTGTCAGGCTCGGAAGGGACCTCAAGGATCATTTAGTTCCAACCCCCTGCCATGGGCAGGGACACCTCACACTACATCAGGTTGCTCAAAGCCCCACCCAGCCTGGCCTTACAAACTTTCAGGGATGAGGCTTCCACCGCCTCTTTGGGCAGCCTGTTCCAGCGTCTCACCACCCTCATGCTGGTGGAGCAAGGTACTATCTGCATGCTGCGTGCAGCTCTGCTTTTAGCAAAGGTGTAACAGCATTTTCACAGCTTCCCACTGTTGCTACTGTTGGCTGCAGGCGTAGAGGTATTTTCAGACACACACACACACTCCCTCCCCCCCCGCCTCACACACACTGATTTCTCTGGAGCTGGCTGAGCTGTTGAAACTGGATCCTTTTATGGGAACATACAAGAGGGGTTTTCATAAGCAAGCTAGAGATTCTGGGAGGCACAGTTCCTGCTCTTGCCGAGGAATCTGACAGCACTGTACTGTCTCTCCATCCCTTTAAGCTCACCTTGCTGTGCTGCCCACTTATTTGCGCCATCACTTCCACTCAGACTCACATGTGTGGTCACAAACGAAATGGAAGGGTCTTAGTCATATTTTATGTAATACTTCCTTGCACCTCAAAGAGAGGAAAAAATGAAAGAGAGAGGAGGACTCCAAAGGACTAGGATTTTTTATTGGCTTTTCATTGAAAACTATCTCCCACACAGCTCGAGGACCATAGGAAAAATATTTCTACCAGAAAATCCGACTCTAGTGAGGTCTACAAAAAAGGATGCAAACAGGAAAAAAGGTTGATGCTGTGTTGCTGAGGCATCAGAACTATGCACTTAACTGGTAATTTTGTAATTTTTCTTAATATAAGCTCTCAAATGATCAGGAATATCAGGGGGTGGGGTGGAGGTCTTCCAGTGTTTCAGTTTTCCTGCAAAAACTTCCACATCCTCTGGCATTATTTTGAATCCAGCCAAAGGACTGGAGAACCACAGAAACCATCAGCTGAATGTAAGACAAGTCAGAGGGAGAACCACTGAAGTTACTTGCAAAACTTGGCCAGGACAGCGGAATACAAAAGCGGGGTGGGGGTGAGCGCAGCAGGGGAGAAAGAACAACTCAAACTCCTCCCAGCGGATTTTCAGCATTCCCTCAGGTATTTCATCGCTAACAAAAAAGGTAAAACTCAATCTGCTTCGTCTTTGTGGAAGCAGCACCATCTCATACAACCTCTGCCTCACATATGCCTTTTTTCCCTGAAGGCTAACAGAGCTGCCTCGCTGGTAAGCGTGCTGGTAAAATACCTCCTGGCTAAACATGTGGCTATGAACAAACTGTTCTGAAGTTAACGAAACTATAACACATTTAGGAGCCAGAACCTTGGCAATTCTAATGCAAGATACTCTTCTAATACGTTGGGAAACCAGAGCTGGTTGACAGCAGCTGAGATCCTAGCCTGACGCTCCCAGCAGCACATCCTACCCGCTGGCTTTTCTTATGCATGTTTCTCTAAAATAAACACTATCTTACAATTCCCAAAGTGGCATAGGAGGAGCAAGATAAGACTCAGCCTCCTTGTTTCCTCACCCCTGTGGTGCAAGGACATGTTAGAGTGGTCCTGTAGCCGTCAAATTAGAATCATAGAATCATAGAATCAGTCAGGGGTTGGAAGAGACCACAAGGATCACCTAGTTCCAACCCCCCTGCCATGGGCAGGGACACCCCACACTACATCAGGCTGGCCAGAGCCTCGTCCAGCCTGGGCTTAAACACCTCCAGAGACGGGGCCTCAACCACCTCCCTGTATAACCCATTCCATGGCTTCACCACTCTCATGGTGAAGAACTTCCTCCTCACATCTAGCCTGAATTAACGCACCCCACCCCCAACTACTTGAAACCCTCATGTTATGCTCCTTGCCCCACCAAAGGCAAGGCTGGCTGTAGAAATGGATGTTTAGTATTTCTGGGCAGCCCTTGTGTTTCTACCGCATGAACTCACCAGACTATGCTAGTGTCTCAAAAGATCTCTCCACATGCAAACTTTGCCCATCGTTATTTCCTTGGTAAACGTGTAAATCCAAGAGAGCACTGAGAATGAAAAGCCTTTGACTTGCTCAGTTTAACTTTTCCCATGGAAATCAATCAGAATTACAGCGATTACAGAAGTCATCCAATATTTAACAGAGGATGTGGTCTTAGAGGATAGGGAGCATAGTATAAACACCTTCATCTAACACAAGCTATGAAGAGGCCAATTAAATCTTACTAATTCTGTTCCAATCGAAAAGGGGAATCTTGCCAACTCACTTCAGGAGAAGTGGGATTGAGTTGGGGTGGGAAGCTGGTTGGTTGTGGGGTTTGTTTTCCTTAATTATAAAAATACTTTTTATTCTGGAGAACCTGGAGAAAAGACTGTGGAAATCAAGGAAGAGAGAACTCCTGGCCTGATCTCTGACCACCCTTACAACATTAAGTTCACAGCTGTCCTTTTGAACAGTGTTTGTCTGCACAGAGGGAGCAAAAAGTTACCTGATGACAAGTAGAAGGGAAAAAAAAAAAACCAGACAACAGACGTACCTGACTTGCCCACGCCAGCCCGGCCAAAGATCGCCAGCTTCACTTCTGCACTCTTAGCCATGCTGGAACGAGCAGAGTGGCAACAAATTCACTCAATTATCAAAAGTGAGGCAGAAGAACTGTTCCCAGCTCCTGTCCTCGGCTTCACCGTGTCATCGTGACGTCAATGCAGAGCCTAAGGAAGAACACCATGAGGATGCAGCTGCAAGCCGTGCTCTCCCTCAACCTCCCTCCCTCCCTCCCCCTCCCCCCCCCACTTTTTTTCTTTTTAAATAGTCATGACAATTCCTGCTTTAAACATTGCAGTAATACCACTGACACGTTTGGCACCGTGAGCAAAACCTACCTTCAGCTTTCTAGCTCTCGCTGTTCCTTTCACACTGGCACTGTAATATTGCAAAAAGGTACATAACAACCCAAAGTACCTGCCTCACCACGTTCCTTATTTTCCTCTCTCTCTCAGCTGCAGTTGCTTGTATTTACTGTATTTGCCTCAACTCCAATGAATTAGTTTTCTGCAGAGCATAGCTAAAAGCACTCGCTAATAGTGTTTGAGCCCTCCAGTTCCAGAAAGGTTTCAATTATTCAGCTGCAGTTGCCTAAAAACCTCAAAGCACTTGCACCTTGCCCATTCTGCCAAACAAATCTGTACCCAGAGGTTCTCTTTTGCTCCTTGTTTAAACTGTCTCAGCTCATACATAAACATTAGGCAAAGCATGGGGTTAGAAAAAGGATGCCAGAATTTCTGGCAATACGTTTTTACCAGGCCACGTGGGAATTAGCTATATTCACAGCTTTGCTGCATGACCTTGACCAACTCACCTGACACTTCATCTTCTTGAATTCTCTAAGCTGGACAGTAAAAAATGTACCAGTACCTGTCACTGTAGAATGCTTTAAGATCTTGGGTGAAAAAAAAAAAATAAGGCAGCTGGGATGATGACCCTCAGCCCTGACCAAAGCATTCAAAACACAATCTCCCTTTAAAACAGGGAAGAACTTTACTTGCGAATGCAACCTGTTATGAAGCTCTGCTGATGTGCTGAAGTATCCACTTTAGCCATAAAGTGACACAGGAAGCTGTGTCGATATTACCCACTCCACACCAAACTCCATTTCAAACACGTTTCTTGACATAAATATCCTAGACTTTTGCATGTAACAAAAACCTTATAAAAAGGAGGAGTAAAGTCACCTTACATAGGGAAAGGTCCCAAATCATCTCTGACATTTTTATGCTCCTGATTCATTTAGTAAATATCACACTACACTCCCTTTGCGTGAGCAGTAAGAATCATGAAGTGCTTCAGGAGCTGTATCACCCAGCGGGGTGGGTGGGCGACTGGGGGATTCCAGCATTTCCCTCCCACGACAGCTCCCGGTCGCATGCCGATACCTACCCCAGAGCGGCAGGGCTGCGAGCCCCAGCCGCTGCCTGCGGCACGACCCGCTGCTCCCCGCCGGCACTGCTCCCCGCGGCGGGCGCTCCGCACCGCCGCCCGCCCCTGGCCGGCCGGGATATTTGACATTTCTATGTAGATACTGACTCGACACCGCCTGCCCCGGAACTTCAGGTGGGCTCTGCTCCCCGGCCCGGTCCCGGCAGGTGCCGTACGGCCGGCGCAGGGCGGCTTCCGCGGCTGCGGTTCCTGCCGCTCCCTGGCACGCCCGGCTCCGCGGCGCTGCGGGCACCGTGTCCCCCGTGCCGCATCTTCCCACTCACGCTCCTCTCCACGTCCCCGTCCCCCACCCGCTCCTCTCCTCCCTTCTCCCCGCACCCGCAGAGAATCCCCGCGGGAACGCACAGCTCCTCGCTGCGCGCCCGGCGCTCACCTCCTTGCGAGCGGCGCGGAGGGGTCACGCTCGGCGGTGCCCGGGCTGCGCCGCGGCGCTCGACGAGGGAGGCGCGGCCCGGCTGGGGGCGCGCCCGCGCTCTGGCCGGAGGCAGCGGCACGGCCGCACAATGCGGAGGGGCCGCCCGGCAGCAGCTCCCGCAGCGCTCGCCGCGGCCTCGCAGCACTGCTGCGCCCCCTGCGGTCCGCTGGCCGCAGCACGCCCACCCGGACACGGACGTGCGGGAGGTGGCGGACGCCGAGCCGAGTGTGCCAGGGAGCGGCGAGGGGTGCCCGGCGGGACACGGAGAGTGATGAGGTGGCATCGTCCCCTCTGGGCATATTCTTACAAGAGTCATCCCGTGCCCGGCGCGGTGTCCGAGTTTGACGGTAACACATCCTGTAGTTAACACATCCTGTAGTTATGTGGGACCGGGACAGTTTTTCTGGCCGAGGGCTTGCTGGTGGCCCAGCCCGATCTGCTCCACAGTGTAAGGTAACATTTCAAGTACTTACTTTGCCTTCCCCTTATTTGCTCACCGCTGCTCACCCGTACCACCCAGTATAACTCCATACAGAAGCAGAGATCCTCTCCCTGGCCTGTCAAAGGTACTAGATAAGCGATGGTAAGGTTGATGCCTTACGGAATCACAGAATCATAGAATGGTCTGTGTAGGAAGGCACCTCCAAAGGTCATCCACTCCAACCCCCTCTGCAGTAAGCAGGGACATCCTCAACGAGATCAGGTTGCCCAGAGCCCTGTTGAGCCTCACCTTGAATATCTCCAGGGCTAGGGCCCCAACCACCTCCCTGGGCACCTGTTCCAGTGTTCCGCTACCCTCATGGTAAAGAACCTGTTCCTAACATTCTGGTTAGACACCTTTCCAGTAGCATCAGCTTTTGATATGGCACCCTTCCTTCTGCCATCCCAGCTCATGGCAAAGGAAAGCATTGGCATTTCCATTCGCAAATGGGCAAAACAAACCATGTCATTACATCAGACCCTCTAAGAGCATAGTAGTGTCAGAGCCAGGGGTCAAGATCTGCAATTATAGGACCCGATTCACTGGACAACTCTTACTTCCTTGCCTATTAAACTACAGGGTAATGTAAAGATGCATTAGTAACAGATGTGAACCAGAGCTGGAAAGCACTGAAGTGTTCAGTTGATGTTCCTACTCTGTTTCAGTTCCAGCACAGATCTGAATGCGATACGGCTCCAAGAAGAAGCTCTCTCCTCTGCATCTTTCTTGATGTAAAATTGAACACATTTGAAATAGAATAGATCATCTGTGATCCCAGTCTCTCTCCAAGAGCACGTTAAGCATTTAGGTTGCAGGGTGGTAGTCCTGAGGAGAAAAGAACACCTACTGTTCCTTCCAAGCTGTGCCCAGCTGCAGGCGTTCAGGAGCAGGTCTTAAAATAGTTGTACTACATATTGTTCAACGGCAAAAAAAAAGTTAGAAGGCAGATGTGAAAGCAGCAGTGTGGTTTCTGCTTTACTTGTTAAAAATAAATGCTGAGGCTTTAAGCCTTTCTCTCTCTGTTTGGTTTACAGAATTTAGAGGGATTAGCTTTTTCCATCCTCCTAAGAGAGCAACTGGTGAGTGTCTATTTTGCATCTGGAGAAATGTGTGCTAGTCTGGAGGCCTGACATTTGTTTTGTGCCTATGGAATTCACCCGCGTGGGGCTGTCAAATTAAACCCGAGAACTGGCTCTTCCAAAGCAGCAGATAATTTATTGGCCACTAAAAATCCTGGCGGCTGTGCAGTCTGCTTGCACTGAAGTCTCTTATTGGTGCCAGGGCATAAGAATGTCATAAACACTAATTGTGGACACAGGCAAAGGTTTCAGATGGTTGAGACCAAAAGGGCTGGTCCAGGACTGCTTCAGTTGCTCTTTGTACTCACCGTACTTTTCGTACATGCTGGTGATGGGTTTGGGGGTTTTGTTCTACACAAAATAGTTACTGAAAGCCTCCAGTTTTGCTCCTATAGACCAGGCACCACCTTGCCTTGCCATATGCAGTGGTTTGTTGGCAGTTGTGGCTGACATGTTGTATTTTCTCAATGCTTTTGCTACATCTTCTGATCTTAAAATCATAGAATCAACAAGGTTGGAAAAGACCTGAAAGATCACCAAGTCCAACCTGTCACCCAAGACCTCATGCCTACTAGACCATGGCACCAAGTGCCACGTCCAATCCCCTCTTGAACACCTCCAGGGATGGTGACTCCACCACCTCCCTGTGCAAAATGTGCCTGTGGGTATTATCCCCACATGACTAACAAGATCGAGGTTTTCCTCTGTGAAGACCATCATGTGCATGACCTCCTGAACAATCGGGCAGGTTCCTTTTCTGCCCTTCCATCTTATGAAAATTCAGGAGAAGGGAAGCAAAGCAGAACATACATGGGATCTGACCCCAGATGCTCTGTGTGCTGTCAGTCTGAATTCAGCCCGATCCAGCCACATGCCCTAGGTTTCTTCCTCTCGCCCCTTGTATCTTTGTTGAATCAGTGTTTCACAGCCTTCATTCACTGCTGAGATATCACTTTGGTACATTTGAAAATATTGTTCTTGTCTTACCAAGGGAAGGAGCAGTCCCAGCACAAGAGAATAGCTGGTTTAATGGGAATTGTTGGCTGGAGTTGAGCTAAGTGAAATTCAGTCCTTTTAGTAGGCTCCTTTTCTACAGTGTCAAGGCTGTGAGGTCTGTCTGCCTACAGTCGTCAGTGAGTTTGTTTGTGACTTTCTGACTTCTAGGGCCAACACTGAGCCTTGTAATGGGGCAGACCTTATCTCCCTTGGTAAAGCCAGGCACTGCAGATGTGTTGCTGCTGAAGAGCTGGGCCCATCATGTTGTGAACATGGACACTGTGGCTGCAGGTCCATGACTGTGTAGTTGCAGGGCCTGCACCATGGGCTTGCACCTCACTATGAAAGGGTTACAAGCTTAGCTCCCTGGTTCCATCTCTTTTGGCTTAGGACCAATGGTTCAGAGCAAGAATTTTGGTTCATTTATGGTTTGGTAAATGCCTACAGTCAGCTTGTGTCTACAGTCAGAGCTTCAGACTTACCCTTGCTGACTAGAAACCCTAATGGCTAAGGGGAAAGTAATGAATGCAAGTAACTTGAAATGCAAATGAAGCCACAGGCTTAGGTCAAAGCAAATGCTGCTTCAGGATTGATTAACTGAGGGGTATCCAAGAAAGCCAGGGTTGACAGATGTCTCCTAGAAAGGCTCACCATTTTAAGCACCACTAAATAGTACTTCAGTGACTTGCCCAAGTCCAGAGTGTTCTTTCTGTCTAATCTGGAGGTTCTCCTTGCTTATTGTCACACACACTTCTACTGGCTTAGCATTTTCATTCTGGATGCTTATGGTGTATTTTATGGAGGTGTTTCTGTAGTGAAAGACAAAGGCTTTTCCTTCCTGAAAGGTGGGAGGGAGGACTGGTGTGTTGCTGCAGGCTTGACAGCTAGCATGTAAGGAGGACATATGGACCAGGAAAGGAATGCTGAAGCTGTGTTTGCTGGCTTTTTGTGGAGCTGGAAATCCCATTATAGATGCCAATTGTTCAGGTTTCAATAACTTCCAAAACAAGATTTGGCCATGGAGTTTGATGAGACTCGTGAGAGAGGAAAAGACAACAGAGACCTAATAGCAGAAGGTCATCTAGGAGCCTCTGAATCCTACAGAAATGAGTGGCATTTCCTCTGGGGAGCAGATCATGCCGTTGGTGACATGGACAAGCAAACAGACTCCTCTGATATGATTCCTGCAGTGAGGAAGACATTGTTGAGCTTACAACTACTGTCTTTACTGATGCTGTAGAAATGCATAGAATCTCAGAATCAACAAGGTTGGAAAAGACCTCAAAGATCATGAAGTCCAACCTGTCACCACAGACCTCATGACTACTAAACCATGGCTTCAAATGCCACATCCAATCCCATTTTGAACACCTCTAGGGATGCTGACTCCACCACCTCCCTGGGCAGCACATTCCAATGGCTAACAACTCTCTCAGTGAAGAACTTTCTCCTCACCTCCAGCCTAAACTTCCCCTGGTGCACCTTGAGACTGTGTCCTCTTGTTCTGGTGCTGGTTGCCTGGGAGAAGAGACCAACCCCCACCTGGCTACAACCTCCCTTCAGGGAGTTTGAGACAGCAATATGGTCTCCCCTGAGCCTCCTCTTCTCCAGGCTAAAAATCCCAGTTCCCTCAGCCTCTCCTCACAGGGCTGTGCTCCAGACCACTCCCCAGCCTCATTGCCTTTCTCTGGACACATTCAAGAGTCTCAATGTCCTTCTTAAACTGAGGGGCCCAGAACTGGACACAGTTGAGATCTGCAGTAAGGATTGCTCTAGAGCAAAGCACACCTGGTCAGATAGATCCTTGTCTCAAACAACCCATCAGTGACTTGCTTTAGTTTTTTTTTTCACCCTGCCAGCACTCTCCTGAGAGCTGAGAAGATAACTAGCAGAAAAACTGCTAGATAAATAGCATTTCAGCACAAATATTTGTAGCTGTCACTAAAGGTTCTTGGGGAAATATTTGGATTGTTTTCTTCATTTTCACAAAACATCTTCCAGATTATTTTGTGTTGGCTCTTGGCAGCATACATCAATCTATTCAGTTCTGCTACCCTAATGCCTTGGGGGGAAAAAATATGCAGATTTGTCATTAAATTATAGATGAACTTCTGCTTTGTAGTCAGTATGAAGTATTGCTGGTTGAAACGAACATTGCATTTCCTCATCTTTACCCTTGAGACTCCAGAAACACTGAGTTCAGAATGATGGGTTTTCTTGAGTGTACTCTAAGGATCTACAACTCTTCTTTCTCTCAACTTTTTCTTCATTATATAAATCAATGTTTATTTTTAAGAGGCAGGCTTTATTACTTAATAAGTGGGGCTTTGCAAATACAATACAATACAATAAACCAAGTTGGAAGAGACCTTCAAGGTCATCGCGTCCAACCCATCAACCAATCCAACCCACCTAAACAACTAAACCATGGCACCAAGCACCCCATCAAGTCTCCTCCTGAACACCTCCAATGATGGTGACTCCACCACCTCCACGGGCAGCACATTCCAATGGGCAATCACTCTCTCTGTGTAGAACTTCTTCCCAACATCCAGACTAAACCTGCCCTGGCGCAGCCTGAGACTGTGTCCTCTCATTCTGGCACTGGCTGCTTGGGAGAAGAGACCAACCTCTGCCTGGCTACAACCTCCCTTCAGGTAGTTATAGAGAGCAATAAGGTCACCCCTGAGTCTCCTCTTCTCCAGGCTAAGCAACCCCAGCTCCCTCAGCCTCTCCTCACAGGGCTTGTGCTCCAAACCCCTCCCCAACTTCGTTGCCCTTCTCTGGACACCTTCCAGCAACTCAACATCTTTCCTAAACTGAGGGGCCCAGAACTGGACACAGGACTCAAGGTGTGGCCTAACCAGTGCAGTGTACAGGGGCAGAATGACCTCCCTGCTCCTGCTGGCCACACTGTTCCTAATGCAGGCCAGGATGCCATTGGCCTTCTTGGCTGCCTGGGCACACTGCAGGCTCATGTTCAGCCTCCCATCAACCAGCACCCCCAGGTCCCTCTCTGCCTGGCTGCTCTCCAGCCACTCTGACTCCAGCCTGTAGCACTGCATGGGGTTGCTGTGGCCAATGTGCAGCACCTGGTACTTGGATGTGTTCAATCTCATGGCATTGGACTCTGCCCATCTGTCCAGCCTGTCGAGGTCCCTCTGCAAAGCCTCTCTGCCCTCCAGCAGTGGAGCTTGTCCTTGCCCTTCCTCTTGCTATTAATATATTTATAGAAGGACTTTTTGTTGTCCTTCACAGCCGAGGCCAGTCTGAGCTCCAAATGTGCTTTTGCCTCCCTAATTTTCTTCCTACATGACCTAGCACCATCCTTAAACATTCCATGGGTTGCCTCCCCTTTCTTCCAAAGATGATACACCCTCTTTTTTTTCCCTTAGTTCTATTAGAAGCTCATTACCCATCCAGGCTGGCCGTCTGCCCCGGCGGCTCATCTTCCGGCACACTGGCACAGCCTGTTCCTGCGCCTTCAAGAGTTCTTCCTTGAAGCATCTCCAGCTCTCCTGGACCCCTTTATTTTTAAGGGCTGTTTCCCAAGGAACCTTCTGAGTTAGCTCCTTGAGTAGCCTGCAGTCTGCCCCCTGGAAGTCCAGAGTGGAGGTTTTCTTGCTGCCCCTGTTAGCTTGACTGAGTACTGAAAACTCAATTATCTCCTGGTCACTGGTGCCTAAACACCCTCCGACCACCACATCACCCACCAGCCCTTCCCTCTTGGTGAAGAGGAGGTCAAGCATAGCCTCACCCCTGGTAGGCTCACGCAGCACCTGGGATAAGAAGCTGTCCTCCATGCACTCTAAGAACCTCCTAGACTGCCTCCTCTCTGCTGTGTTGAGATCCCAGCAGATATCAGGCAGGTTGAAGTCACCCATGAGAACGAGGTCAGGCGATCTTGAGACAGCCTTAAGCTGCCTATAGAATGCTTCATCAACATCTTCCTCCTGGTTGGGTGGTCTATAACAGACTCCAACCAGGATGTCTGCCCTGCTGGTCTTCCCTCTAATTCTCACCCACAAGCACTCAGCCCGATCGTCCCTGATCTCCAGCTCAAATAATAATGCAGCAAATAAAGCCATAATCCTGCAAAGATTTGGTTTTGTGTAACTTTACCTGGATAGGCTTAATGGAGTGGCCAAAAAAAGACTGAGAGTCCCCACTAGTATCACTTATCCCAAGCACCCAAGCAAGATACAGGCTGGGCAGCCACTGGCTCGAGAGCAGCCCTGAAGAAAAGGACCTGGGAGTGCTGGGGGATGAGAAGCTCAACAGCAGCCAACAGTGAGCACTTGCAGCCCAGAAAGCCAATCACATCCTGGGCTGCATCAAGAGGGAGCAAGTTGAGGGAGGTGATTCTCCCCTGTGATCTGCTCTGGTGAGACCACACTTGGAATACTGTGTCCAGTTCTGCAGCCTCTATTACAGAAAGCAACTGGAGGTGCTGGAACATGTCCAGAGAAGGGCCATGAGGATGATCAGAGGGCTGGAAGTGCTCTCCTGTGAGGACAGACTGAGGGAGTTGGGGTTGTTCAGTCTGCAAAAGAGAAGGATCTGAGGAGACCTTATTGTAGCCTACCAGTATCTGAAGGGGGCTACAAGAAAGCTGGGGAGGGACTTTTTAGGGTGTCAGGGAGTGATAGAAATGAGGGGAATGGAACAAAACCAGAAATGGGTAGATTCAGATTGGATGTTAGGAAGAAGTTCTTCTTCATGAGGGTGGTGAGAGACTGGCATACATTGCCCAGGGAGGTGGTAGAAGCCTCATGCCTGGAGGTTTTTAAGGCCAGGCTGGATGTAGCTGTGAGCAACTTGATCTAGTGTGAGGTGTCCCTGCCCATGGCAGGGGGGTTGGAACTGGATGATCCTTGAGGTCCCTTCCAACCTTAACATTTCTATGATTCTATGGTCACTTGAAGGTGGGCTGTGGAGCTGCCTGCAGAATCTGTTTTGTTCCATTTGGCTTCACAAGGAGCCAAAACAGGGCACTGGAGATGGACATGGGATGTTCTTCACAGCATCTTGTCGATCTCACACATGCAAATGCTCTTACACCATGTCCTAACGTAGACCTTTCTGTGTCAGTAGACATTTGCACGGTGATGTGGAAATACACAGGTTGAGGATTTTAGCTGGTATATTTAGTAGTGATACACATGCAAAGCTGAGAGGCTCAGCTTAGCTGTTACTTTGCGTACAGGTCTGGGCCCCTCATTTTAGGAAAGATGTTGAGTTGCTGAAAGGTGTCCAGAGAAGGGCAACAAAGCTGGGGAGGGGTTTGGAACACAGCCCTGTGAGGAGAGGCTGAGGGAGCTGGGGTTGCTTAGCCTGGAGAAGAGGAGACTCAGGGGAGACCTTATTGCTCTCTACAAGTCCCTGAAGGGAGGTTGTAGCCAGGTGGGGGTTGGTCTCTTCTCCCAGGCAAGCAGCACCAGAACAAGAGGACACAGTCAGGAGTTGATCTGCTGGAGGGCAGAGAGGCTTTGCAGAGGGACCTCGACAGGCTGGACAGATGGGCAGAGTCCAAGGGCATGAGATTGAACACATCCAAGTGCCGGGTTCTGCACATTGGCCACAGCAACCCCAGGCAGTGCTACAGGCTGGGGTCAGAGTGGCTGGAGAGCAGCCAGGCAGAGAGGGACCTGGGGGTGCTGGTTGATGGTAGGCTGAACATGAGCCTGCAGTGTGCCCAGGTGGCCAAGAAGGCCAATGGCATCCTGGCCTGAATCAGGAACAGTGTGGCCAGCAGGAGCAGGGAGGTCATTGTGCCCCTGTACTCTGCTTTGGTTAGGCCACACCTTGAGTCCTGTGTCCAGTTCTGGGCCCCTCAGTTTAAGGACATCAAAACACTTGAACGTGTCCAGAGAAGGGCAACAAGGCTGGGGAGAGGCCTTGAGCACAGCCCTGTGAGGAGAGGCTGAGGGAGCTGGGGTTGTTTAGCCTGGAGAAGAGGAGGCTCAGGGGAGACCTCATTGCTCTCTACAACTACCTGAAGGGTGGTTGTAGCCAGGAAGGGGTTGGCCTCTTCTCCCTGGCAGCCAGCACCAGAACAAGGGGACACAGTCTCAAGCTGCACCAGGGGAAGTTTAGGCTGGAGGTGAGGAGAAAGTTCTTCACCAAGAGAGTGATTCGCCATTGGAATGTGCTGCCCGGGAGGTGGTTGAGTCACCGTCCCTGGAGGTCTTCAAGAGGGGACTGGATGTGGCACTTGGTGCCATGGTCTAGTCATGAGGTCTGTGGTTACAGGTTGGACTCGATGATCTTCAAGGTCTCTTCCAACCTTGGTAATACTGATATCGGAGTCTCAAGCTGTGCCAGGGGAGGTTCAGGCTGGATGTTAGAAAGAAGTTCTTCCCAGAAAGAGTAATTTGCCATTGGATTGTGCTGCCCAGGGAGGTGGTGGAGTCACCATCACTGGAGGTGTTTAGGAGGAGACTGGATGGGGTGCTTGGTGCCATGGTTTAGTTGATTAGATAGTGTTGGGTGATAGGTTGGACTCGATGATCTTCAATGTCTCTTCCAACCTGGCTGATTCTATTCTATTCTATTCTATTCTATTCTATTCTATTCTATTCTATTCTATTCTATTCTATTCTATTCTATTCTATTCTATAATATTCCTGAGCAGCAGAGCATAAAGTCATGTTTTATAACCCATGGCCAGCAGATAACCTTCCTATTGCACAAGATAAAATGCATAAATTCTGCTGCTCTGTGCTTCTCCTCACCTGTGCCATTGACTAGGTTGTATCCTGACAGTCTACCCTTAACGATGCAGCTCCACACTCACAGGAATACAGCAGTGACTGCACTGACTAGATGGAGTTCTTCTCAGTTTTACTCTTTCTTTAGGCTTTGCTTTTCTAGTATTGTCATTTCTCTCTCCACACTCAGTCAGATTGCAGAAGGATCCTTTAATATGTTTCTGTGAATGTAAAATTGATTGCAGCATAACCCTAAAGACAGCAGAGTGGCTGTAACTCTCTTGTACATATTTATAAGATATCCAGGTTGGACTTGATGATCTTTGAGGTCTTTCCCAACCTTATTGATAGGACTAGGGGGAATAGAATGAAGCTGGCGGTGGGGAGATTCAGACTGGACGTGAGGAGGAAGTTCTTCCCCATGAGAGTGGTGAAGCCCTGGAATGGATTGTCCAGGGAGGTGGTTGAGGCCCCATCCCTGGAGGGGGAGACCAGGCTGGATGAGGCTGTGGCCAGCCTGATCTAGTGTGGGGTGTCCCTGCCCATGGCAGGGGGTTGGAACTGGATGATCCTTGTGGTCCCTTCCAACCCCGACTGGTTCTATGATTCTATGATGATGAAATACCTACTTGCTTTCAAACTGAAGAAGTTCTGTTATCACACCAAAGTTTGGACTAATACTAAATTGCCTACATTAGAGCCTGCAAACTAGCTGGTACTCTTCTGCTGGAGGAATCTGCTTGATGGCTTTAACAAAAGAGTTATAGAATTAAAACCCACTGGTAACAGTTGTGACAAACTTTGCAACAGAAGTACAATACCAGACTTTATTAATGAATGAGTTACACTGGTGTGTCATCTTAATTTCTTACAGATGTGGTCATGCTCTTTGAAAGGGCCAGTGGAAATGGTCATAAATTCATTTGTTATTCATGTTAATGAGTGCTGGCCCTTATTCTTCCTCACTAGTACTATGTCTGCAATCTGGATTGCCATAGGGACCCCACTACAATTTATCATTGCTTTGGTGTTCACATTTTCCAGTGGAACCAGATATTGGTGTTGACAGCATCTGGAGTTTTACATCTCTCATCTATTTCTCTCTCCTTCCATCTGTTTAATCAAGAGAATGGGAAGGGGAAATTGCTGCCATTGTTAACATCTTCAAGAAATTGAATGACCACTGAGACTTTGGAGGATGTGGGGCAGGCTGTGGGTGTGGTCTACCTGCACTTCAGCAAGGCCTTTGACACCGTCCCCCCAGCAAACTCCTGGCCAAGATGTTAGCCCCTGGCTTGGACAGCAGCACTCTGAGCTGGGGTAGGAACTGGCTGGAGGCTGAGCCCAGAGAGTGGTGGTGAATGGTGCCACATCCAGCTGGCAGCCAGGCACTAGTGGTGTGCCCCAGGGATCAGTGCTGGGCCCCATCTTGTTCAGTGTCTTTATTGATGATCTGGATGAGGGGATTGAGTCCATCATCAGTAAATTTACAGAAGACACCAAGCTGGGGGCAGGAGTTGATCTGCTAGAGGGTGGGAGAGCTCTGCCTAGGGACCTTGCCAGGCTGGACAGATGGGCAGAGTCCAAGGGCATGAGATTGAACACATCCAAGTGCCGGGTTCTGCACATTGGCCACAGCAACCCCAGGCAGTGCTACAGGCTGGGGTCAGAGTGGCTGGAGAGCAGCCAGGCAGAAAGGGACCTGGGAGTACTGGTCGACAGTAGGCTGAACATGAGCCAGCAGTGTGCCCAGGCAGCCAAGAAGGCCAATGACATCCTGGCCTGCATCAGGAACAGTGTGGCCAGCAGGAGCAGGGAGGTTATTGTGCCCTGTACTCAGCACTGGTTAGGCCACACCTTGAGTCCTGTGTCCAGTTCTGAGCCCCTCAATTTAAGAAGGACATTGAGACTCTTGAATGTGTCCAGAGAACGGCAACGAGGCTGGTGAGAGGCCTTGAGCACAGCCCTGTGATGAGAGGCTGAGGGAGCTGGGGTTGCTTAGCCTGGAAAAGAGGAGGCTCAGGGGAGACCTTATTGATGTCTACAACTCCCTGAAGGGAGGTTGTAGCCAGGTGGGGGTTGGTCTCTTCTCCCAGGCAACCAGCAGCAGAACAAGAGGACACAGTCTCAAGCTGTGCCAGGGGAGGTTTAGGCTGGATGTTAGGAAGAAGTTCTTTATAGAAAGAGAGATTGGCCATTGGAATGTGCTGCCCAGGGAGGTGGTTGATTCACCATCACTGGAGGTCTTTAGGAAGAGCCTGCATGAGGCACTTGATGCCATGGTTTAGTTGATTAGATGGTGTTGGGTGGTAGGTTGGACTCGATGATCTCTGAGGTGTTTTCCAGCCTTACTGATTCCATGATTCTGTGATTCTATCATTGTGTCACATTTCTACAGTGTGCAGAATGAGACATAAAAAAGTGCATTTAAGTCTATTCTATTCTATTCTATTGTAGAGAGCAATAAGGTCACCCCTGAGTCTCCTCTTCTCCAGGCTAAGCAACCCCAGCTCCCTCAGCCTCTCCTCACAGGGCTTGTGTTTGTTTTGTTTTGTTTTAGTGGGTTTTTTTTTGCAGCTGTCCCCAAATTCTTTATGTATAAATTGGTGATGGAATTCAAGTAGCATGACTCTTCTCTGTTCAGGGCACAGCTGGTGAAGGATATGAGCTCTTTAGCTTTACCAGAGTCAGTCTGAGCTGGTAACTGAGCATTTCTGGACACTGAGCATTTCTGTGTTCCTCTGTGACTGTAAGACATGAGGTAATGTTAGTAGATGGTGAATAATCTGTCCTCAACTGGAAATCATTATTACTAATCAGTCTACCTTTTGTATGCTGATTACTGTTATCATATTACAAGTTACTGTGAACTAGCATCTGAGACTGCCTCTGCAGTAAAAAGGCAATGACAAAGACCTTTAGGCACCACTTGTAAATGTGTGATTAATAACCCAACATAAAAGTTTGTTAGGATAGAATGAGAGAAGCAGTCAGAGACACCTACCAGTGAACCAGAAAGCAAGGCTAACAGGTTTCAAACCCACATTTCTCAGTGTATAATCCTGTGAGGTGGAGAAACTCTGGAAGGAGTTCTTTCAGAAAGCAACTAGTGATGCTACTGGTGAGGCCACACCTTGAGCACTGTGTCCAGTTCTCGGCCCCTAGGTTTAAGAAGGACATTGAGACACTTGAATGTGTCCAGAGACAGGCAGTGAGGCTGGGGAGAGGCCTGGAGCACAGCCCTGTGAGGAGAGGCTGAGGGAGCTGGGGTTGCTTAGCCTGCAGAAGAGGAGGCTCAGGAGAGACCTTATTGCTCTTTACAGCTACCTGAAAGGAGGTTGTAGCCCGGAGGGGTTGGTCTTTTCTCCCAGGCAACCAGCACCAGAGCAAGAGGACACAGTCTTTAACTGTGCCAGGTGAAGTTTAAGCTGGAGATGAGGAGAAAGTTCTTCACAGAGAGAGTTGTTAGTAATTGGAGTGTGCTGCCCAGGGAGGTGTTGGAGTCACCATCCCTGGAGATGTTCAAAAAAGGATTGGACGTAGCACTTGAAGCTTAGTTAGTCATGAGGTGTTGGGTGACAGGTTGGACTTGATGATCTCTGAGGTCTTTTCCAACCTTATTGGTTCTATGATTCTGTGCTGTCACTTCAGAAATCTTTTATGCACACATTATATTCCCATGGACTCCCTGCTCAGCTGAAGGCAAAGCTTGAAGGATTCAGTAACATGGCAGCAATTAAAAAGAAGAGAAGTAAATACCTAAGACTAAGTCTCTAGTTCTTTAGCCAGGCTTCCCATCGCTGCATAACCACAAATTCCATGGAGAAGAGTGTAACTTTCTTATGGAGATTAATTACACCAAGCAGCAGCTACTTTACTTAAGATGATCATTAATTCAGGAATACAATTAAGAGTACTCCTTAAGGAACACAATCCACTGATGCCTGCAGTATACCCTTAATTAGTGTGGCATCATCTGTAATAATAATGTCCTTTAAAACTCCATTGAATGCTTTGGGCTCCAGTCAGACAAAAGACTTACAAATAGAAATATTTCATTTTGAAATGCTTACAGCTCATACTTAGAATTACTTTAATTTCTGCTTGTTTGTTGCTGTTTTTTTGGTTTGCTGCTATCCAGTAAAATAAAACCCTGCAGGAAACCCATAATTTAGAGCAATTAGCATAGCTGCAGTATCCTTGCATGATTAAGGAACCTCCTGTACAATGGTGCTTCTGTTTTTTTTCTTCTTTTTGTGGTTTTGCTTTTGTGTTTTTCCCCTTCTTTTTCCATTTGCTACTTTTCTGCCTCAAGAATGAAACATCACATTTTCTATTAGGCACACAAGATTGTAGCCCAGACATTTCATGCACACAGGGTGCACGGCAAATGGCCACCGAGGAAGAATATGACGAGGCCTGGACAGGCTGGAGAGGTGGGCAAAGAGGAAACCAACGAGGTTCAGCAAGGAGAAGTGCAGAGTCCTGCACCTGGGAAGGAAGAATAAACTGCACCAGTACAGGTTAGGAGGTGATCTGCTGGAGAGCAGCCCTGTGGAGAAGGACCTGGGGGTCCTGGTGGACAGCAAGTTCTCCATGGGACAGCAATGTGCCCTGGTGGCCAAGAAGGCCAATGGGATCCTGGGTGCATTAAGAGGAGTGTGTCCAGCAGATCCAGGCAGGTTCTCCTCCCCCTCTGCTCTGTCCTAGTGAGGCCCCACCTGGAATACTATATCCAGTTCTGGGCTCCCCAGTTCAAGAGTGACAGGGATCTGCTTGAGAGAGTCCCCCAGGGAGCTACAAGGATGCTGAAGGGACTGGAGCACTGCCTGATGAGGAAAGCCTGAGAGACCTGGGTCTGGTTAGTCTGCAGCAGAGAAGACTGAGAGAGTATCAATAAATGTCTATAAATATCTGAGGGCTGGGGGTCAGGAAGGAAGGGACAGGGACAGCCTCTGCTCACTTGTGCCCTGGGATAGGACAAGGGGCAATGGATGGAAACTACCGCACAGAAAGTCCCACCTCAACATGAGGAAGAGCTTCTTTACTGTGAGGGTCACAGAGCACTGGAACAGGCTGCCCAGAGGGGTGGCAGAGTCTTCTTCTCTGGAGACTTTCAAGATCCATCTGGATGTATTCCTGTGCTAGATTCTGGTCCTGCTCTGGCAGGGGGGTTGGACTCAGAGGTCCCTTCCAACCCATGACATCCTGTGAGCCTGTGATGGCAAGTGAAATATCTTAGTTGTAAGAATTTTACAATCTTTTGGCTGGTGTTGGTTGCATTTATTCTAACCTGTTGGCTCACAAACACAAAGCCCAGGACTCTTTCTACAGTCAAGATGACTTCTTTTTACATCTGTTTAAAGGATAGAGGTAAATCTGAAGTCTTTGTAGCAAAGTAAGGAGGATTAAGACTTTTCTCTCACTTTCCATATACAGGTGAAAATACCAAACCAGCAGCTCCAAGTTTGGTAAAATGCATTAGAAGGTAGTTGTATTTCAATTTTTTAATGTCTCTTTGGGAAGTCTTTAAGAGGGTCTCTGCCCTGGTGGAGGCTGCATCCGGAATATTGTGTCTAATTCTTGGCCTCGCAGTTCAAGAACCTCAGGGAACTGCTTGAAAGAGTCCAGACATGAAAGAGACTATGCAGGGACACAATTCAAAGGGCCAAAGCCCTACTGGAAATTATTTTTTGAGCTGTGATGTTCCTGTCATTATTGTGAGAGGCAGGCACTATCATCACCTGCAGCTACTTAAAGGACTTGATGATTCCTCCTTCTCTTCATCCTGAATGGGGGACACAGTTCGATTTTAAGGAGATCCACTGCTCTCATCAGTGCTAAACTCACTATTAGAATCATGGAATTGTTAGGGTTGGAAGGGACCTCAAGAATCATCCAGTTCCAACCCCCCTACCATGGCCAAGAACACCTCACACTACATCAGGCTGCTCACAGCCACATCCAGCCTGGCCTTAATAAACCTCCAGGCATGAGGCTTCCACCACCTCCCTGGGCAACCTGTGCCAGTCTCTCACCACCCTCATGAAGAAGAACTTCTTCCTAACATCCAATCTGAATCTACCCATTTCTAACTTTGCTCCATTACCCCCAGTCCTATCTCTCCCTGACACCCTAAAAAGTCCCTCCCCAGCTTTCTTGTAGCCCACTTCAGATACCGGAAGGCCACAACAAGGTCTCCTCAGATCCTTCTCTTCTCCAGACTGAACAGTATCACAGTATCACAGTATAACCAAGGTTGGAAGAGACCCCAAGGATCATCAAGTCCAACCTGTCCCAACAGACCTCACAACTAGACCATGGCACCAAGTGCCATGTCCAATCTCCCCTTGAACACCTCCAGGGACGGCGACTCCACCACCTCCCCGGGCAGCCCATTCCAATGACGAATGACTCCCTCAGTGAAGAACTTTTTCCTCACCTCGAGTCTAAACCTGGCACAGCTTGAGACTGTGTCCCCTTGTTCTGGTGCTGGTTGCCTGGGAGAAGAGACCAACCCCCTCCTGTCCACAACCACCCTTCAGGTAGTTGTAGAGGGCAATGAGGTCACCCCTGATCCTTCTCTTCTCCAGGCTAAACAATCCCAGCTCCCAACAACAACCCCCAACTCCCTCAGTCTGTCTCCATAGGAGAGGAGCTCCAGCCCTCTGATCATCCTCGTGGCCCTTCTCTGGACACCTTCCAGCACCTCCAGATCCTTCCTGTAATACAGGCTCCAGAACTGGAAACAGTGCTCTAAGTGTGGTCTCACCAGAGCAGATCACAGGGGGAGAATCACCTCCCTTCACCTGCTGGCCATACTTCTCTTGATGCAGTTCAGGATGTGACTGGCTTTCTGGGCTGCAAGTGCTCACTGCTGGCTCTTGTTGAGCTTCTCATCCCCTAGCACCCCCAGGTCCTTTTCTTCAGGGCTGCTCTCAAGCCAGTCCCTGCCCAGACTATATTGGTGCTTGGGATTGCCCTGACCCAGATGCAGGACCTTGCACGTGGTCTTGTTGAACCTCATGAGGTTTTCATGGGCTCACCTCTCCAGCCTGTCAAGGTCCCTCTGGAGGGATTCCTTCCATCCAGCGTATCTGCTGCACCACACAGCTTGGTGTCATCAGCAAACTGGCTGAGGGTGCACTCAGTGCCACTGTCCATGGCACCCAGTTAAACAAGACTGGTCCCAGGACTGATCCCTGAGGGACTCTGCTTGTCCCTGGCCTCCACTGGGACGTGGATCCATCGACAGCCACAATTTGGGTGCGGCCATCAAGCCAGTTCTGTATGTGCTGAATGGTCCATCCATGGCACCCATCCTGCAGCAGCTTGGAGAGCAGGCAACCACTGCCCTGGCAACCACAGACCTTTCAGTAAAACAACCACCTCCAGCGGCACGCAGCTATTCACCAGGAGCTTCAGGGTGGCACCTCTTAAAAGGCACAAACCAGCAGTCTGTATTTAGAAATTTGAATTCCTGGGCTGACTTTCAAATGAAAGAAAGATATTTTCCCTTTGAGGACTGCTGGGGATGCCATGGTGAGAGGCATGCATTCTTCTGTGCTTTACAATGCAGGCAGCGGGCGCATTCCCTGGCCCGGTGCCGTCTGCATCATTAAGCCACCTTCTTCCCTGATTTATACTAATCTTGTAAACACCAATCTCTGCTAACTATCCAGCCAGACTAAAAATAACCTCTGCAAGTAATTCAAAGTAAAAACTCAGCCTTCCAAGAGAGAAAGCTCTTTACTCTTTTGCAACTCTTCTACTGTGTTCAGACACCAATTAAGCTACTGGCTAGGGACCGTACCAAGAAATTAAAGAAACTAATTGCCTGCTAGCTGCTTCTAAATGATAATTAGAGCAACCTGGTGGAGGTGCAGCTTTGAGCTGTGAAAAAGTCATTTGACTAACATTATAGAAGCAATAAATTGAGCTCTCAACATAACAGTGTTTATGGATGGGAATTTACCTAATAGGGTGCAAATTTATCCCACCTTTCATCGATTCGTGCCGAGCACTGAACACTTACCCTTTATTTTCCAGAGTGTTGCTGATTGTGTTCATTTTTCTCATGGCTGATTAGGAGGTTGTATTATGTGACTCAAAATTTGCAGAGCAATGCTAACACTGTGAGCAGTGCAGCTGCTCACTAAAGCTTCGTTTCCATGTACAGTAAAGTTTGAAGAAGATTTGAGAATGCAGCAAAATGTACATACCTCAAAACAAGAAGAGGAAAGGAGCATTGCAAGAGTTCTACTCTATGAACCTAAACTGGGAATCATAGAATCATAGAATTGTTAGGGTTGGAAGGGACCCCAAGAATCATCCAGTCCCAACCCCCTGCTATGAGCAGGGACACCTCACACTACAGCAGGCTGCTCACAGCCACATCCAGCCTGGCCTTAAAAGTCACCAGGGATGAGGCTTCCACCACCTCCCTGGGCAACCTGTGCCAGTGTCTTACCACCCTTCGTCCCACTTTGAAGGCAGCTCCTCCCTTGCCTCCCATCGGGGCAGGAAAAAACGAGACTCAGACCAGAAGGCTCAGATTGCAGAAGTGATGGAAAGTTTAAATGGAAAAGCAGGGAGTGCTTTACAGAGAACCACAAGCACAGTGACAAAAGAGATCCCAAAGCATACCCAGAAGCCTCCCAGCATTTCCCGTCTCTTACCTGAGGGTACACCCAAAACCCTCAGGGCTCCTTCTTTCCCCCCTTCCACTGGGCCAGATCTGAGATTGCCCTTCCCCATTCTCCTCCTGGCATTAGGCCTAGCCCGGCCCAAGGGGCCTTGAGATAACTCCCCTCCATTACCAGATAGGGAGCAGCAAGGGGAGAAAGGTGAAGTGTGAGACCTTGCTGATAGATTTACAGGGAGCAGGACACTATAGGAATGAAATACACAGCTTCCTGTGTCCACCCACGGGGCTGGACACCCGGGGCACCAGAGGTGTACCTTGTGTGGTAGCAGCAGAATGCACCCAGCCTAAACTGCCACACCCTCGTGGGGAAGAACTTCTTCCTAACATCCAATCTGAATCTACCCATTTCTACTTTTGCTTTGTACCCCCCATGTCCTATCACTCCCTGACAACCTCAAAAGTCCCTCCTCAGCGTTCTTGTAGCCCCTTTCTGATACTGGAAGGCCACAATAAGGTCTCCTTGGAGCCTTCTCCAGG
This sequence comes from Picus viridis, assembly GCA_033816785.1. Classification (NCBI taxonomy): domain Eukaryota; kingdom Metazoa; phylum Chordata; class Aves; order Piciformes; family Picidae; genus Picus; species Picus viridis. The sequence continues at coordinate 4,574,320 of CM066568.1, forward strand.
CTAAACAGCCCAAACTCTCTCAATCTGTTCTCATAGGAGAGGTGGTCCAGCCCTCTAGTCATCCTCATGGCCCTTGCCTGGACATGTTCCAGCGCCTCCAGATCCTTCCTGTAATAGAGGCTCCAGAACTGGACACAGTACTCCAGGGGTGGTCTCACCAGAGCGGAGTAGAGGAGGAGAATCACCTCCCTTGACCTGCTGGCTATGCTTCTCTTGATGCAGCCCAGGATTTGATTTGCTTTCTGGGCTGCAATGTTTTTTCTGCCATCAAAGATACGGCTTTAGGAACCTGTTGTTGGAGGGATGTGTTGGTTGGGTAGGTTATCTGCAACAAAGGGCTGGCAAAGTCCTTCAGGGAGGGGGCTTGGCTGACAAAGCTGCGTTCCAAGGAGAAAATAATGGTTTGTATCATCATTAAGAAATATATCACTGAGTATGTAGCCAGTGAAGGTGAATTTGGAAGGCTTTTGGTTAGATTAACCCTGGCATTTTGTATTGTGTGAGTTCTTTTTCCATCCTGGCATTTCACATTGTGTGAGTCTTTTTGCATCACCTTGTTTTAATGCAATGTATTTCAACAGCACACAAAATACATATATGATCTGAAACTGCACAGAAAATACTATAGTGATACCATACCTCCTAAACAGAGAGACATTTTAAATCAGTTTATTTGTAGTAGTTGCACCTGGTAAGAGTGTTACAGCAATGTTCTGTTACATTTACCTGTAGGAAGGGGCATGAAGGCAATTGCATATTTAATTACCGTCCTTAAAAGCATGTGAAGAGAAATCCAGACTTCTAAACACCCTTTTCAATCCTTTCTTCACTTTCTGCTTCAAGAAGGCTACACCCAGACTCCAGAACCTGGAAATAGTTGTTAGGCTTCCAGGCTGAGAGCGTGTCCAGATGTATTTTGACACAAGTCAAGGCGAGACTCAAGCATGCACCAGCAGTCACACTCTGCCTCACTTACACCAAAAGGCAGCTGGGAGCCATCTGGCAGGAACACAAAATATATCTCCACCTATCTCAGCAAATGAGTATAAATGTAGCTAATAGGCAGTTTTATCTGCATTTAGGCTGTCGCCTTCTTGATCCAAACACTGGGGACTTGTGCTGGCAGTGGAACCAATCCAATTATTCAGGATCACACTCATCTACAATGAGATGTTCTCAACATATTTCCCTAACTCTCTAAGATCCACCTATTCCATGACCAGCCCAGCTTGCTTTCTTGCTGAGTGTTGAGTCATTGCATGTTTTTGTTGCAAGCTATCCTGAAGGAACAATATGCACAAGATGAGATTAATATTGACAATAAAGAATTAGCATGAATTCCATCATTAACTTCCACCAAAGCAGGTTTTGTTCGAAGGATCATGTGTGAAAGCCCTTAATTATATTGACTCTGGCCAGAAGCATTCCTTCCTGCCAGAAATATATGCCTAGAGACCCTTGCACAACAACCACCTAGGTTTGTTTTGCAGGACACTCAAGTAACAAAATTAGAATAGAATAGAATAGAATAGAATAGAATAGAATAGAATAGAATAGAATAGAATAGAATAGAATAGAATAGAATAGAATAGAATTAACCAGGTTGGGAGAGACCTTTCAGATCACCAAGTCCAACCTATCACCCAACACCACCTAATCAACTAAACCATGGTACCAAGCACCCCATCCAGTCTCCTCCTAAACACCTCCAGGGATGGTGACTCCACCACCTCCCTGGGCAGCACATTCCAATGGCCAATCTCTCTTGCTGGGAAGAACTTCTTCCTAACATCCAGCCTAAACCTCACCTGAGACTGTGTCCTCTTGTTCTGGTGCTGGTTGCCTGGGAGAAGAGACCAACCCCCACCTGGCTACAACCTCCCTTCAGGTAGTTGTACAGAGCAATAAGGTCTCCCCTGAACCTCCTCTTCTCCAGGCTAATCAACCTCAGCTCCCTCAGCCTCTCCTCACAGGGCTGTGCTCCAGACCCCTCACCAGATTGTAGCCCTTCTCTGGACACCTTCCAGCAAATCAACATCCTTCCTAAACTGAGGGGCCCAGAACTGGACACAGGACTCAAGGTGTGGCCTAACCAGTGCTGAGTACAGGGCACAATGACCTCCCTGCTCCTGCTGGCCACACTCTTCCTGATACAGGACAGGAATCTCCTCATCGAGATCATTGATAAAGATATAAACGAGCATGGGGCCCAGCACTGATCCCTGGGGGACACCACCAGTGTAATAATCCTTTGAAAAAGAGCTACTAAGTGTCTACCATATTAAAGCAAAGAGGGATTAATGGATTATTTACTAGAGTAGAATAAATATATATATCTATATCTATAATGAAAATACCCAGCATTTCAAATTCTAGCAGTGCTATTGGGATGAAAGGGTGAACAATCTGTTTAGGATTATTTGTTTTAGAGTTCACTTGAGCTGGCTTCATTGTTTACTAGATTAGGCAAGATGTATTTCAACTGATACATAAAGAGTGGAGCTTTTGGACAGATGATGCACTGTCTCTAAGTCATGATTGACTCTGAAAGGATTAATTCTCTTTCTTATGTAGCTTTTCTGCTGCACAGCCTGCCTGAGAGGAGCTTTCCACAATGGGATATGATTGCTTTCTGCTGCTCTATTTAACTGCACAAAAAATGCTGTGAATTGCAAATCCACTCCCCTGAAGTGCAAACTGAGCTGTTGCCACAGTTATGGAGAGAAACTCCACCAAAGTCAAGAGATTGCTTCTGCTTGAGGAGGCAAAGATCAGACTTTGCCCAACAATTTAGAGTAAGATGGTGTCAAATATAGTTGCTTGTCCTTAAAAAATATCATGCACAAGCTGAAATTTAGACCATTTGGAAGGGATAACTTTGATAGGTTATGAATTCAGCTAAAGGAAAAGAGAATTTTCCAGCACCTCACACTTGAAGGAGAATCTATTCCCTAGCACACCACAGATTTCCACCCCACTGATTTTGGCAAGAAGTTCTGTGAATTTATTGTTTGAAAGAGCTGTTATAGCTAAAAGTTTATCATCTCCTATGAACATGCAGGCCTCTAAAGCTTATGGGAACGTATGAATGGGTTTTAATTCCTCTGCCTTCTTTTGTGCTTAAACCTTCTTGGTTTATGGTTGCTGTCAGGAAGACCATCTGCCTATCTTGTTGCCAAAGAACCTGCACTCTTTTTCTCCCTCATCACAAAGAGGAAGAAAATAGAACAGAATTTACCAGACCTTTGAGATCATCAAGTCCAACCTATCAGCCAACACCATCTAATCGACTAAACCATGGCACCAAGCACCCCATCCAGTCTCCTCCTAAACACCTCCAGGGATGGTGACTCCACCACCTCCCTGGGCAGCACATTCCAGTGGGCAATCTCTCTTTCTGTGAAGAATTTCTTCCTAACATCCAGCCTAAACCTCCCCTGGCACAGCTTGAGACTGTGTCCTCTTGTTCTGGTGCTGGTTGCTAGAGAGAAGAGACCAACCCCCACCTGGCTACAACCTCCCTTCAGAGAGTTGTAGATGGCAAGAAGGTCTCCCCCAAGCCTCCTCTTCTCCAGGCTAAGCAACCCCAGCTCCCTCAGCCTCTCCTCATAGGGCTTGTGTTCCAAACCCCTCCCCAGCTTTGTTGCCCTTCTCTGGACACCTTCCAGCAACTCAACATCTTTCCTAAACTGAGGGCCCCAGAACTGGACACAGGACTCAAGGTGTGGCCTAACCAGTGCTGAGTACAGAGAACAATGGCTTCCCTGCTCCTGCTGGCCACACTGTTCCTGATGCAGGCCAGGATGCCATTGGCCTTCTTGGCCACCTGGGCACACTGCAGGCTCATGTTCAGCCTACTATTGACAGTACCCCCAGGTCCCTTTCTGATACTTTGGTATAGTTTTATGCAACTGTACAGCAGGATCTAATGGGAAAGACTTTTTCTTTCTCCCTAGTGACCAGCTGTCTGAAAGCAGCAGTGCATAAACACACCCATTCACCCAGATAATTTTCCCAGATTTGATTTAAGATACTTCATTGAAGTTATTGTGCTCATGTAAAAGAGCAACAATATAGGAGTGAATCACGCCTTAGGCTTTGATTTTCATCCAAAAGATAAAAGCTAATGAAGAAAATCAGAGAACAAAACAATGGGCAAAGTACTGGAACCTAATCACTTCTGGAGGGAGATTTAGGAATTAATCCTGCAAAGAAAAAAAGTAAAACAACCAACTGCTCTGGCTGGAATCCAAAACAGTACTCAAATCTTAACTCTAACTCCATCAGCAGATTCACAGAAGTCACAGCAGTTTCACTAAAGCCAAATGTCTGCCCAAATGCTTTGTAGACTGAGGGCAGATCATCAGTAATTTGCAGAACTGAACCCTCAAAGAAAATATCTTGGTCAAGGGATGAGGACTGGGAATGGAATGGAATGGAATGGAATGGAATGGAATGGAATGGAATGGAATGGAATGGAATGGAATGGAATGGAATGGAATGGAATAGAATAGAATAGAATAGAATAGAATAGAATAGAATAGAATAGAATAGAATAGACCTTTCAGATCACCAAGTCCAACCTATCATCCAACACCATCTAATCAACTAAGCCACGGCACTATGCAGAACATGAAGGAGAAATTCAGGCCCTGTGTAGATACTGGCACAAAGACCAAATTTAGATCTCCCAAAGGCATGTGCTTTTCATTTATAAAATAGAATTGAATTAACCAGGTTGGAAAAGACCTTTGAGATCATTGAGTCCAACCTAGGACCCAACACCATCTAATCAACTAAACCATGGCACCAAACACCCCATCCAGTCTCTTCCTAAACACCTCCAGTGATGGGGACTCCACCACCTCCCTGGGCAGCACATTCCAGTGGGCAATCTCTCTTGCTGTGATGAATTTCTTCCTAACATCCAGCCTAAACCTCCCCTGGTGCAGCTTGAGACTGTGTCTTCTTGTTACAGGCTGGGGTCGGAGTGGCTGGAGAGTGGCCAGAGAGGGACCTGGGGGTGCTGATTGACAGCTGCCTGAACATGAGCCAGCACTGTGCCCAGGTGGCCAAGATGGCCAATGGCATCCTGGCCTGCATTAGGAATGGTGTGGCCAGCAGGAGCAGGGAGGTCATTGTGCCCCTGTGCTCTGCTTTGGTTAGGCTGCACCTTGAGTACTGCATCTGGTTCTGGGCCCCAACCAGTCAGTTTAGGAAGGACATCGAGACACTTGAACGTGTCCAGAGAAGGGCAACAAGGCTGGGGAGAGGCCTTGAGCACAGCCCTGTGAGGAGAGGCTGAGGGAGCTGGGGTTGCTTAGCCTGGAGAAGAGGAGGCTCAGGGGAGACCTCATTGCTCTCTACAACTACCTGAAGGGTGGTTGTAGCCAGCTGGGGGTTGGTCTCTTCTCCCAGACAACCAGCATCAGAACAAGAGGACACAGTCTCAAGCTGCACCAGGGGAAGTTTAGGCTTGAGGTGAGGAGAAAGTTCTTCCCCGAAAGAGAGATTGGCGCTTGGAATGTGCTGCCCAGGGAGGTGGTGGAGTCACCATCCCTGGAGGCGTTCAAAAAGGGATTGGATGTGGCACTTGAAGCCATGGTTTAGTTAGTCATGAGGTGTTCGGTGATAGGTTGGACTTGATGATCTTTGAGGTCTTTTCCAACCTTACTGTTTCTATGATTCTATGACTTTTCATCAGCATGCAGATGCAACCTATATCATACATGGTTTGCATGGTTTAGTTGATTAGATAGTGTCGGATGATAGGTTGGACGCGATGATCTTGAAGGTCTCTTCCAACCTGGTCTATTCTATTCTATTCTATTCTATTCTATTCTATTCTATTCTATTCTATTCTATTCTATTCTATCCTATCCTATCCTATCCTATCCTATCCTATCCTATCCTATCCTATCCTATCCTATCCTATTCCCAATTCCTTGCAGATTACCATTTCCTTGAGCTGAAATCTTTATTGAACCATTTAAAATTAGGACTTTTCCAGGACCTTTTTGGGTAGACGAGAGGTATTTTGGCCATGGGGTAAAAAGACAGTGTCTGAATGGTGAAATTCTTTCAAGTATTCCCGTGGCAATGCCAGTGGAGATGGAAATGGATTGTGGATGACTGCTTAGCCCCAAATGTTGGTTAGGGAAGACCATTCAATGTTAAGAAAGGTGAGAGGACTGCCAAGAGCCCTTGAAGCAAGCCTGAAGCCCTCTGGCCTGCCTCAAGGGGTGAGTGACACCAATGACAATGCTTTGGAGGAGCCTGGATTTGCAGGTGGATGACTGGGTCTGCCTGTGATCCCCCTCTAAGGCTAGGCTGTATGTTCTGGGCTGGTAGACCATGCGTGCTACCTCCTCTCAGAGCTGGACTTGGAGTTATTTTCTGACCTGCAGAGCCTTATGTCTGCTGCTCACTCTGGGACTGTTAAATTTGGGGTTCTGCATGCTCCTTTCCAAACCAAATGTGATAAAAATATCTTTATAAGCAGTGAATTATGCAAATAACCCAGGAATCCAGAGCTCAGATGTGGATCAGAGTTCAGCTTCAAGTTTGAGTTCATAGTCACTGACTCTCAACAAGCTGGTTTAGAATTCCTCAAGACTTGCACCAGGCTCCAATTCTTTCTTTTCCTTTTCTTTTTCCTTTTTTCCCCTTTTTTCTCCGTGGGTGTCTGTATCTGGAGCAGGGGGTTTAACCATCAAGATATTCAGATTCAGACATAGAGTTTAATCCTAGACTTAGTCTGAGCTGTCTCTAGTTACGAGCACATGTAGAGGAAGAGAAGTAGGGCACAAAGGAGGTGACTGAATTCCTCAGCGCTCCAAAAATGTTGATGTTCACTTTCATTTGCATTTGGGAAGAGATTAGAAGTCATTTTCCAGTTATTTAAATGGACTGCCTCATTATGTCTTAATCTAAACTGGGTATCTTTCCACAAAGGTGTTTTTCGAAGCACTGCCACAAGCTAAAGGGAAATGAGTGATGCAATGCAGGAACTGCTGATTCAAACTCCACGGCTTATGGTGGTTTGGCATTTTGACTGGATGATATAGTGACTAATCATTAAGATGATTAAGAGGAAGACATGCTTGAAAGTAACTGCAGATGGTCCTTAAGCTGCTAGAGTGCTACTTCCAGATTTCAGATAGACCTCCAGATGTTCCTGCTCTGATTATGCAAAGCAAAGGTTGCACCAGAATTGACTTTTACTGGAAGCCCCCGCAAAGGCCTCCACCACCCAAATACCTACTAAGAAAATGTCTGCAGAGTACCACTTCCTTTTCATTTATGCCACACTTCATGATGTGTGGTAAAGAAGTGTAGATTGAATGAACCACCAGGAATCCTTTTGTCTACTGTCCCACATGGGAATCATCCAACCTTAATAGGGAAGATGTGCCTTTGGAGTCCAACCAAGCTAGCAGTAGTCCTTCTACATTTGCTTTTCCTTAAGTTCATGCCCTTTCCCACTGAATACATGGTTCTAATTATCTGATACATTTCACATGTTTTTTCCAGTGTTTAATTGCTGGCTTCCAAAGAGCTTGGAACAGAGTATTGAAGCTCTGCATGACCACAGCTGTTGCTCTTATCTCACTGCATCTTGCCCTCCGCAGGAATCATTTACAGTTATTTGATCTGTTATGGAAAATATATATGGAAGGCTATTGAACTATAACCTTCCACAGTCCCTCTTACTCACACAGGATATTCCAGGGTTGCTTTGGCTCTAATTGAGCAGCAATAATCTCTAAGAGTAGCCTCAGTGAAACTTGTAGGGCAGGTTATTAGTTTAGGAAAGTCAGGTTCCCTGTGTAAAAGTACCAGAGAGTATCCTGGGATAGTGTTGCTTTGCTGATGAAAATTCCTCTTGGGGAATTGCTGCAGGTGGGAAAATAAAATAACATCACATATAATAAATACAGTAATAAATCAATAAATGAATAGTAACAACAGGACACAGTCTCAAGCTGTGCCAGGAGAAGTTTAGGCTGGAGGTGAGGAGAAAGTTCTTCCCAGAGAGAGTTGTTAACCATTGGAATGTGCTGCCCAGGGAGGTGGTGGAGTCACCATCCCTGGAGGTGTTCAAGTGGGGATTGGATGTGGCACTTGGTGCCATGGTTTAGTCATGAGGTGTTGGGTGACAGGTTGGACTTAATGATCTCTGAGGTCTTTTCCAACCCTGAGGATTTTGTGATTCTGTGAAAACCAGCACAGACTTTACCTTTTATTTGCTCATGATGGGAGGGGATCCAAAGAAACCCTTGGGTACAAAAGCTGCAGGAGTGGCTGCCTCCCAGTATTCTGATGGCTTCAGGCAAACTGGAGTTAATCGTATGCTCTTCAGTAAGTGGAAAAGTGGTCACCTCTTGGGCGTTTAGACTTGAGATTACTATTCCTCCTGCACAAGACACTAAAAAGGACAGTGTTATCCCAGGTGCCAATCCTGGTTTGTTTCTTTCTGTTGTTAGCTGAGTAACTTGGCTTTTTCCGCAAGTTAACTCAGATGGACTTAGGAAGATGAAAGTGTAATTAGGGCTTTAATCCTTCTCCACATCTGAGAAACTGTGTGAAACCAATGAGAAGGAGCCCTCCAGCCACAGTCACAGCCTGACACTGATCACCCCTGCTTGGCTGGTACCGTGTGACCTTCCTAAAGGCCTGTAACAGAAAGAGGGAGAAATGTCTCCTGGCTCTGAGAGTCATTTCAGCCTGTGAGAAATTAACTGCTTCGTTGCAGTGACTGTTTTACCCTGTTTTAATCCCAACAAAAGGGAAAATGTGAGCGTGCCTGCCTGGCATTAGGCGTGCAAGCGAGCAGCATGCCTCCCATTCACCTCTGGCTTGCCCTGCCCCTGCTGAACCCAAGAAACCCAGGATTTGCAATGTGTGTAAGAGTGCATTGAACGCAGCATCCAAGCATTGTCTCGGTCACCATCATCCATTCACAGTCTTGCAGGGTGTAGTAATACATATTTTCTTGCTTATTCTTAGATTTGGAGTTTGACCCAAGAGAATTATTTTTATCTCTTGCTGCGACTGGGGGAGCAGACAGGCTGCCCCAGAGCTTTGATATATTAGCTGATTAGAGCTTCTGGCAGCCTTCAGGACAGAGTTGCTCAGCAGCAAGGTCTCCAGAGGATTTCTGGGGGTGGGATTACTGGTAAGTTTTTCTCATGATCACAGCCCGGCTGCTAATAGAGTGTGTGAAACAAAAGTTCAGATGTTGGCACACTCTCCCCTGGGATAGCAACACTCACAATGCAGAGCTTCCACATCTGAAATAAGACACATGATGGGTTGTTTTTTTCCCTTTTTTCCTGATCTGTAATCCATCCAGCAGAAGCACAGTCCGTGGCTGCTAGTCTAGTCACTGGTGCTCCTGTTCTGTTTTTCCCAAGCTCGTGCAAATAAATGCTACCCAAAAAAGGACAAACAAAGCAATGTAGAAGGTGTGTGTTTCCTTTGCTCTGCATGCCTGCTGCCTTAGATGCTGAGTTAGGAGCATAGCCTTTGCTCAGAGAATCATATAATTGTCAGGGCTGGAAGGGACCTCAAAGATCATCCAGCCCAATTCCCCTGCCATGGGCAGGATCACAGGATCACAGGATACAATAATACAATACAATACAATACAATACAATACAATACAATACAATACAATACAATACAATAAACCAGGTTGAAAGAGACCTTCAAGATCATCACGTCCAACCCATCAACCAATCCAACCCACCTAAACAACTAGACCATGGCACCAAGCACCCCATCAAGTCTCCTCCTGAACACCTCCAATGATGGTGACTCCACCACCTCCCCGGGCAGCACATTCCAATGGGCAATCACTCTCTCCGTGTAGAACTTCTTCCTAACATCCAGCCTAAACCTCCCCTGGCGCAGCCTGAGACTGTGTCCTCTTGTTCTGGTGCTGGCTGCCTGGGAGAAGAGACCAACCTCCACCTGTCCACAACCTCCCTTCAGGTAGTTGTAGAGAGCAATAAGGTCACCCCTCAGTCTCCTCTTCTGCAGGCTAAGCAACCCCAGCTCCCTCAGCCTCTCCTCGTGGGGCTTGTGTTCCAAACCCCTCACCAGCTTTGTTGCCCTTCTCTGGACATGTTCCAGCAAGTCAATATCTTTCCTAAACTGAGTGGCCCAGAACTGGACACAGGACTCAAGGTGTGGCCTAACCAGTGCAGTGTACAGGGGCAGAATGACCTCCCTGCTCCTGCTGGCCACACTGTTCCTGATGCAGGCCAGGATGCCATTGGCCCCCTTGGCTGCCTGGGCACACTGGTGGCTCATGTTCAGCCTCCCATCAACCAGTACCCCCAGGTCCCTCTCTGCCTGGCTGCTCTCCAGCCACTCTGACCCCAGCCTGTAGCACTGCATGGGATTTGGTTAGGGTTTGGAAGGCACCTCCAAATGTCACCAAGTCCAACCCCCCCACTGTCAGAGCAGGACAATAGAATCCAGCAGAGGTCACACAGGAACACATCCAGATGAGTCTTGAATGTCTCCAGAGGAGACTCCACAACCTCCCTGGGCAGCCTGTTCCAGTGCTCTGTGACCCTCACAGTGAAAAAGGTCCTCCTCATGTTGGGATGGAACCTCCTGTGCTGTAGTTTATGTCCATTACATCTTGTCCCATCACAAAGTGCTACTGAGCAGAGCCTGCCCCCTCCCTACTGATACCCAGCCCTTAGGTATTTATAAACACCTGACACTAGATCAGGTTGCCCAAGGCCCTATCCAGCCTGACCTTAAAACTTACAGGAAGAAGCATAGTTTTTGTTCAGCTCTGATACAATTGTGGTGGGTCGAATTTCCCCCCAACATTAACTTTGCCAGACTAACTCAGCTGGCAGCAAATGGAAGCTGTATTTAGAGGCAAAACTACAGTCAACAATGGAATGCAAGGAATAAGTACAAAAAGTACAGGATCCACAATATTTACAATATTGTAAATTTACAATTTACAATTTACAATTAACAAAAAAACCATGAAAACCCTCCTGGTCAAGGAGCTGTCCCTCTGCCCCCCACCCCACCCTGTCCAAAAGGGAGAAAGGAGCAGAGAGAAAGTAGCTGTTAGAACTTCACCAAAACAAGGCAGCCAAGGTCAAACAGAAGCAGGGTTAGTATCTTCTCCAAAGCAATGAAGCAAGCAGAGAAGAGAATCATAGAATTGCTAAGGTTGGAAGGGACCTCAAGGACCATCCAGTTCCACCCCCCTGCCATGGCCAGGGACACCTCACACTACATCAGGTTGCTCAGACCCACATCCAGCCTGGCCTTCAAAACCTCCAGGGATGAGGCTTCTACCACCTCCCTGGGCAACCTGTACCAGTCTCTCACCACCTTCATGGGGAAGAACTTCTTCCTAACATCCAATTCGAATCTACCCATTTCTAGTTTTGTTCTGTTCCCCCCTGACCATGAGCTACACATCTGTGGAGGAAAAAAAACACCAAAGGAAGAGCAATTATTTATCTATATCTATATCTCTATCTCTATCTCTATCTCTATCTCTATCTCTATCTCTATCTCTATCTCTATATCTATATCTATATCTCTATATCTATATCTACTATATCTATATATCTATATCTATGTATGTATATGTGTATACATAAAAACAGGTATAATTGTGATAGAATAAGAAGCTCTTCCTTGGGTCAGAGCTTAAACTATTGAGGCTTCTGGAATACATCCTGAGGGAGTCTTAAACCTATTAATCCCGAAGTGGTAATTTACATCTCCTTTGAGCCTGCCAAAGTTGACCAATAGAAAGCAACAAACAGAAATCTAATTCTTCCATACCCCACAAACTTCATCACTCCAGACACTATGTTCAGGAGAGCCCATAAATGAGGCAACGTGAGATCAAAAAGGCACAAGTATTGGCAAATTGGAACGGAATTCAACACTGGACCGTGTCTTATGGTGAGTGTCCAGCGCGGGATGAAAATAACCAAGAAGAGAGCTAAGAAATGGGAGACAGGAGCAAGGAGAGTCGAGCTACATGTGCAGGCCATGAGCCGTAAGGAAACCTTCCAAAGCCGATCCAACATCGCCACCTGCGGGTGGCTGCGGTGAGGAGCTGAAGGGGCTGCCGCAGCGCTGCGCAGCGACAGGGACGCGGGCACGAACCTGAAGGGCAGGTAGGAGTTTGCCATCTGCAGCCTGGGGGGACGGCGAGCCTCCAGGAGGGTCATCATCCATCGTAAATGTTTGTTTGTGCATCAAACACAAACTGTCACGCCGTTTTCAAGCGCTGCTAATTATTAACTTTCATATCCTCCCTGGGCTGGAAACAGCGTTGGTGACCTGGTGAAATCTCTCTTTGTGGGTTTAAGGATTTGGAGTCACAGGTCACTCTCTTGTGCAACGGTGGATTCTCAGGAGCTCTTTCATTTCCCTGCCTAATACCCGCAGGGAATGTTGGCTTCAGATGAGTTATACCAGAAGACTGTTTAGGCCACACCTTGAGTACTGTGTCCAGTTCGGGGCTCCTCAATTTAAGAAGGACATTGAGACACTTGAATGTGTCCAGAGAAGGGCAACGAGGCTGGGAAGAGGTCTGGAGCACAGCCCTGTGAGGAGAGGCTGATGGAGCTGGGGTTGCTTAGCCTGGAGAAGAGGAGGCTCAGGGGAGACCTTATTGCTCTCTACAGCTCCCTGAAGGGAGGTTGTAGCCAGGTGGGGGTTAGTCTCTTCCCCCAGGCAACCAGCACCAAAACAAGAGGACACAGTCTCAAGCTGTGCCAGGGGAAGTTTAGGCTGGAGGTGAGGAGAAAGTTCTTCCCAGAGAGAGTTGTTGGCCATTGGAATGTGCTGCCCAGGGAGGTGGTGGAGTCACCATCCCTGGAGGTGTTCAAAAAGGGATTGGATGTGACACTTGAAGCCATGGTTTAGTTGTCATGAGGTGTTGGGTTGGAGCTGGTGATCTCTGAGGTCCTGTCCAACCTTATTGATTCTGTGATTCTAAGAGAATTTGACAGTGCTGACAGGTTCTGGTTTAGTGCAGTCACTGCCCATAGTTATAAATTATACTAAATGGGAACCCACATTTCAGCAAAGGGTGAATTTAGATGATAAATTTGATTATTCACTGTATTTAAATGCAAATGTTTAATAAATACTTCTGGTTCTTCATTTCTTCTACAACCACATGTTCTGGTTCTAGTACATACATTTCATAGAACCTTCTGGGTTGGAAAGGACCTCTGAAGGTCATCCACTCCAACCCCCTCTGCAGTCAGCAGGGACATCCTCAACTAGATCAGGTTGCCCAGAGCCCTGTTGAGCCTCACCTTGAATATCTCCAAGGATGGGGCAACAACCACCTCCTGGGCAACCTGCTCCAGTGTTCCACCACCCTCCTAGTAACCTGTCCCTTCTGTCCAATCTAAATCTGCTCTTCTCTAGTTTGAAGCCATTGCCCCTTGTCCTATCACCATGGGCCTTTGTAAACAGTCTCTCTCCATCCTACTTGATGATCTCAAAGGTCTCTTCCAATCTGATTAATTCTATTCTATTCCATTCCAATTCCTATTCTATTCTATTCTATTCTATTCTATTCTATTCTATTCTATTCTATTCTATTCTATTCTATTCTATTCTATTCTATTCTATTCTATTCAATTCCTATTCTATTTCTATTCTATTCCAATTCCTATTCCTAATGTATTTCTATTCTATTCTATTCTATTCTATTCTATTCTATTCTATTCTATTCTATTCTATTCTATTCTATTCTATTCTATTCTATTCTATTCTATTCTATTCTTTCTTGCAAGCTCCTTTCAGATAATGGAAGGCTGCTATTAGGTCTCCCTGGTGCCTCCTTTTCTCCAGGCTGAACACCCCCAGCTCCCTCAACCTGTCTTTGTAGCAGAGGTGTTCTAATCCTCTGATCATTTTCAAGGTCCTCCTCTGGACCTGTTCCATCAGGTTCATGTCCTTCCTGTATTGAGGGCTCCAGACCTGGAAGCAGGTGAGGACTCAGCAGAGCCAAGTGGCAGAATCCCCTCTGGATCTGCTGGCAATGCTTCTTTTAATTTTGTATTGCTATTCCATTTATACAGCTGCACCACAGCAGGCTAGGCTGTGGTCACTTGAGATGGCTGCTGTAGAAGAGGCACTGTAGGGTATCCTGCTGCTTTTCACAAGGCTACCTTCCCTCTGTGGGGTGTGCAGAGAAACTGCAAATGCAGGTAAAGGGTTGATTTCACTGGATGTCTGTTGGCTTCTTGCAGCTGAGGTCTGGAATCTGGCATAAAATCCATATTGCTTGGCAAGTGTTATATTGGACCAGATTTTTCTTCTGGGAAGAGCAAAGGAAGCAGATGGAAAGCTTGCAGAGCCTGTTGCTTGGATGCAGAATGACAAGGGGTCAGCTGCTCATGTGAGAAAAGCTGAGGTGGAAGGGTAGGCAGTGCTGTCTGTGCCAGGGAGCACTATGAAAACAACCCCAAAAAGACCTTGCACTTTAACATACAACTTCAGGCTAGATGTGAGGAGGAAGTTCTTCACCATGAGAATGGTGAAACCCTGGAATGGGTTATCCAGGGAGGTGGTTGAGACCCTGTCCCTTGAAGTGTTTAAGCCCAGGCTGGATGAGGCTCTGGCCACCCTGATCTAGTGTAGGGTGTCCCTGTCCATGGCAGGGGGTTTGGAACTAGATGATCCTTGTGGTCCCTTCTAAACTTGACTGATACCACTATGAACTTGCCCTTTTGGGAAAAAGTAAAGTATAAATTTGTCATGCTCAGCCCTGTGGGTGATAAGGTACCTGTGTGTAGTCCAAGGAGGGATGGAAGAGGGGTTGTTCTCCTACTTCCACCTACTTCTTGTACTCATTGATAGCTGACTTGTCCAACAGTTTACTTGTCAGCTGCTGGTTCCCTTTCTATGCCAGTTGTGTCCATGACCTCCCAGATTAGAGGCAACCAGAGTGCAGAGGATGGAAGCTGCATTAATTGCATCATTCCCCTCTGCTTTGTGGAGGACCAGGTTTGCTTCTCACAGGGGAAAACACACTTTGTAGGGGGAATGGGAAAAAATAGAAATGGATAGATTCAGATTGGATGTCAGGAAGTTCTTCCCCAGGAGGGTGGTAAGACACTGGCACAGGCTGCCCAGGGAGGTGGCGGAAGCCTCGTGCCTGGAGGTTTTTAAGGCCAGGGTGGATGTGGCTGTGAGCAACCTGATGCAGTGTGAGGTGTCCCTGCCCATAGCAGGGGGTTAGAACTAGATGATCCTTGAGGTCTCTTCCAGCCCTAACAATTCTATGATTCTATGGTAGGGCTGCCACATCATTCTTCCTTCCCTTAATACTCTTTCTTATTCATTTCTTCTTGATCGGATGGTGAGATAATAAAGAGTAGAAGACCATGTGACTTGATCCACACCCAGATAATCCTTGTTAGCAGATGACCATGAAGTCTTTTTGTAATTTATGGATGAGCCAGCAAGACATACATACAAATTATTATTAGTATTAGTAGTATTAGTATTATTAGTATTATTGCTATTGTTATTGCTAGGGGAAATACCATAACACTGTCTCTCACTGTGCTGTATTGTGAATTATAAACTATTGCAAAGCTGCTATGCAAAATATTTGTCTTGCTAAGACAACAATATGCATGGGGAGGCACTGAGGATTCTAGAAGTACTACTATAAGAGAGGCAACCTATTCCTGCCACATACTGCCAATGATTTCTAGTATGTAAAGGTTACCCAAGGCTCACAATGTGGCCAGCTACCAACCCCCAACATCTTAATTTTCCACTTGGAAAACTGAGCAGGAAGAATTCTTCTCCTGTAGGCCCTTTGAAAGATTCTACACTGTTCCTCTTCTAGCTGTGAAAAAAAGTAGTTTTGAAGGAAATGGATTAATCTTTTGAGAATATACATTACCAGCACTACTTGGTGAACTAAGAACAAAGCTATTTTGCTGGTGGGGCAGACTTGCTGTGTGTAGCTCTGAAGCACATTGGAGTTGTGCTGCAGCAAGGACTGACAGTAGGCAGGAAAGACTTTGCTATTCCTTCAAATCTACACTTGGATTGGAATAGAATTAATCACTGTTTGCATGATTTGTTTGGAGATGCTGAGTGAGTTATTTAGCTTAGTATGAGCACTGCAAAGAGTTTTGTTGCCTGTCTAGTTCAGACTACCTTATGGCCCCAGGCAGGTTTCTTTAGGCACTGGGATGGACTGCCCAGGGAGGTGGTGGTGGTGCCATCACTGGAGGTCTTTAAGAGAAGCTTGGATTTGGCACTTCACAGTATCACAGTATCACAGTATTACCAAGGTTGGAAGAGACCTTGAAGATCATCGAGTCCAACTTGTAACCACAAACCTCACGACTAGACCATGGCACCAGGTGCCACATCCAGTCCCCTCTTGGACACCTCCAGGGACGGCGACTCCACCACCTCCCCGGGCAGCACATTCCAATGTCAAATCACTCTCTCGGTGAAGAACTTTCTCCTCACCTCAAGCCTAAACTTCCCCTGTTGCAGCTTGAGACTGTGTCCCCTTGTTCTGGTGCTGGTTGCTAGAGAGAAGAGGCCAACCCCTTCCTGGCTACAACCACCTTTCAGGTAGTTGTAGAGAGCAATGAGGTCGCCCCTGAGCCTCCTCTTCTCCAGGCTAATGGTGGCATGGTTTAGCTGAGGTAGTGGTGTTAGGTCATAGGCTGGACTTGATGACCTCAAAGGTCTTTTCCAGCCTCAGTAGTTCTGTGATTCTGTGATTAAGGATCTGAGAATGTTAGTTAGGAATGGGCTTGTGTAGTTTATTCTTTTGTTGTTCTCTGAGATGCAGATGGAAAGGAGGATCAGCTGTGCAAGAAAGTGTGGACTTCCAACACCATATTTTAATCCAAATGGATTTCTCCACCTCCTGAAGCTTGAAGGCTGTTTTCACCACATCATTGCTCATAGAACACAGAGCTTCCAGGTTATGCTAGCTGAAATTCCTGCTGTTTAAGCTGGGGAAAACATGTGCTTTACATATTAATTCTGGAATCTAATTATGCAGGACAAAATAAGAATGAGCTGAAAATCCTTCTTCAAAAACATTTGATGGCCTTAGAATTATTTACTCTTCATCTTTCTATGCTCTCTGGTTTGCTCCCTGTAGGACATGAAATACTTCTTGCCTAGTTTTGGAGCGAAGACATCAGATTGGTGCTGGCTGTACCATTTGCAGGAGCAGGTTGGTATGCTCCTATGAGACTGCAGGGTTCTTTTAGAACTGTGTTCCTGAGATTTCTTAACTCCATTCATTTCTCTCTTCTTCTTTCTTGGAGGTCAAGGGAGGTGATTCTCCCCCTCTCTGCAGCTCTGGGGAGACCCCACCTGGAGTACTGCCTCCAGTTCTGGAGCCCCTATTACAAGAAGGATCTGGAGGTGCTGGAAGGTGTCCAGAGAAGGGCCACGAGGATGATCAGAGGGCTGGAGCACCTCTCCTATGAGGACAGACTGAAGGAGTTGGGGCTGTTCAGTCTGGAGAAGAGAAGGCTCCCAGGTGACCTCATTGTGGCCTTCCAGTGTCTGAAGGGGGCCTACAGGAAGGCTGGGGAGGGACTTCTCAGGATCTCAGGTAGTGATAGGACTAGGGGGAATGGAATGAAGCTGGAGGTGGGGAGATTCAGGCTGGATGTGAGGAGGAAGTTCTTCCCCGTGAGAGTGGTGAAGCCCTGGAATGGGTTGTCCAGGGAGGTGGTTGGGGACCCATCTCTGGAGGTGTTTAAGCCCAGGCTGGATGAGGCTCTGGCCAACCTGATGTAGTGTGGGGTGTCCCTGCCCATGGCAGGGGGTGGGACTAGATGATCCTTGTGGTCCCTTCCAACCCTGACTGATACTATCATACTATGACACTTTGAAAGCCATGGTGGTGCTCATGCTCACTAAGAGGATGAAAAACTTAGCTGCACCACCCTAGGCCAAGGAGAAACAAACGGGGCCACGCTGTTGCTTCAGTCTCTGCTTCAGAGTTTTGCTTCTGCTGCATCCTGCGAGTTGTGATATGTAAACCTCTGCTGGCCATAAATCCCCAGCCTTGTCAGAATGAATGCAGATCACAAAAGGGAAAGGCATGCACTTCAATGTTTTTGAGCTGTGCTGAGGACATCTGGCCTGTGGTGATTTGCTTAAAAGAGGATTATTTGTAATGCAAACTCAGGAAGAATGGGGACTCTTTAGTGGCAAGTATACAGGAAATGCATTGTTTATAGGAGCCAGTGGAATCAAAACAGAATTATAAAACCCTTCCAGAATCTCCCTGATGCTTCAAAATGTTTCAGAGGAATCCATTCTATTTGGAGGATTCCCCAGCAGGAATTCTTCATGGAATAGAGTTTTGTCCATAATGCCTTCCACTTCAAGAAAGAACTTCCTTGAGATCCAAAGTTACACCACGTGAAGTGAGGCTGGATTGCATTTGCCTTGTGCACAGAAATGCTTTGTACAAACATGGTTCTGACAGCAAACACACTGCAGTGCATTAAAGAAGAGTGTTTGTGCCATGTAATCGAAGTCTTTTAGCAGAGTGTATGTGGCAGGACATATTCTCCTTCTGGAGAAGAGGAGGCTCAGGGGAGACCTTATTGCCCTCTACAACTATCTGAGGGGAAGTTGTAGGCAGGTGGGGGCTGGTCTATTTTCCTAGGCAACCAGCACCAGAACAAGAGGACACAGTCTCGAGTTGTGCCAGGGCAAGTTTGGACTGGGTGTTAGGAAGAAATTCTTCATAGAGAGAGTGTTTGGGCTGCTAGATGAGGTGGTGGAGTCACCATCATTGCAGGTGTTTAGGAGGAGATTGGATGGGGTGCTTGGTGCCATGGTTTAGTTGGTTAGGTGGTGTTGGATGATAGGTCGGATGCGATGATCTTGAAGGTCTTTTCCAGCCTGGTCTGGTCTATTCTTCTATTCTATTCTATTCTATTCTATTCTATTCTATTCTATTCCATTCCATTCCATTCCATTCCATTCCATTCCATTCCATTCTATTCTATTCTATTCTATTCTATTCTATTCTATTCTATTCTATTCTATTCTATTCTATTCTATTCCATCCCCATTCCATTCCATTCCATTCCATTCCATTCCATTCCATTCCATTCCATTCCATTCCACTGGCCCCACAACTCTATTCCTGTAGCTTTATTCTTTTATTCCACTACCTCACTGCTTGTGAAACCCAGAGCAATAAGCAAATAAATTTGTCAGTTCCAGAAGACAAAATCCCCCCAGAGGCAGAAGGAGAGGGATCAAAATACTTCTACTTGGTTGTAATCTTTGCTGGATTGCTTGCTGCTTTAGGTTTAGGCTCGCTTCCAAACAAAGCATAAATACAAGGTGACAAATGCAAAGAAAATTGAAATGGTAAAAAAATGTTCAATCACCTCACCTTCACCTTTTTTTTTTTCTCTTTCCCCAGGAAAATAGCTGCATGAATTTACTACAAATCTGTGAATTGCATCAGCTAACAAAAATGTATATTTTTTGGCAAAATAATTGAGCTGAAACTGCTGTGACCTTTCCAAGTAACTTCACTTTTTGCTGTTCTCCTTTTGCATGTACATAGAAGCAGCACAACCATCTGTTACAGCCCAAAAGAGGCACACACACAGGATTTGAGTGTGGCACAAGTATCTCATGCTTTGCCTGCTCTTCTGACAGCCTTATACCCACCTTCTGGTCTTGTGCCATATGTTTTTCCAGGGAAGCGTCCTGTTGCCATCAGAGGAGAAATAGCAATCACTTCACTCAAAACAAGTGTAGCCTCCCTGGGCTTTATTTTGACTGTGCTTAAGACTGGGTCGAGTGAAAAGATGTAAATCACCAAGTTGAAGGCATATTTTTGCATTCCATCTCTTTGAAGTCTCCCTTCCATTTCCACAATCAGCTAGTTACAAGTAATGGAAGGGGCAGTTTTCAGCAGTTGCTACTGGCAGCTAATCCATTACAGGAGGGAAAGTAAAGAATCACAGAATTGTATAGAGTTGTAAGGGACCTCAAGGATCATCTAGTTCCAACCCCCTGCCGTGGGCAGGAACAGCTCACACTACAGCAGGTTGCTCACAGCCACATCCAGCCTGGCCTTAAAAACCTCCAGGCATGAGGCTTCCACCACCTCCCTGGGCAACCTGTGCCAGTCTCTCACCACCCTCATGAAGAACTTCTTCCTAACATCCAATCTGAATCTACCCTCTTCTAGCTTTGCTCCATTTCCCCCAGTCCTATCACTCCCTGACATCCTAAAAAGTCCCTCCCCAGCTTTCTTGTAGCCCCCTTCAGATACTGGAAGGCCACAATAAGGTTTCCTTAGAGCCTTCTCCAGACTGAACAAGCCCAACTCCCTCAGTCTGTCCACATAGGAGAGCAGCTCCAGCCCTCTGGTCATCCTCATGGCCCTTCTCTGGACATGCTCCAGTGTCTTATACAATGGACACAGGAAAGCTTTTGAAGAGTCCAGATTAGGATTTGGCTACAATGGTGCATTTAGCACTCCTAATCTTATAGCAAGTGCTGTGGGATCCCTTGTAACTATGTGAGTGGTTAGGAATTTGGGTTTATGTCTTGTCCAAAAGCAGTTAAAAAGGAAGAAAGATGTGGATGAATAAACCAGAAATGATTAATGCATGCTCTCTCATTTTCTTGGGAGCACCTGCTCAGGCTCATTTTCATGGTTACACTTTTTCTGCTGGCCAAGCTGCTGAAGTTTTATCAGTATGCTTGCAGATAGCTCGCTTGAAGGTGGTTGATAAATCCCAATCAGAGATCTAGTTGCTAACACAGCCCTTCTGCGGGTCAGTTGTATTTATCCTCTCGATTGCAATTGCATCAAGACACCAGTTCCCAAAAAGAATCTCTGGATGGGGATTCTGATTGGTGGTCTTCCATGGAGAGGGATTTGAGTGGGGGTTTTGACACATTGTGCTTCGTGGTGTTTGGCAGTGAGAAAATGCTGGGCACGTGTATGCCTCTGTCCTTGAAGGTCAGCCCCAGAAACAGCCTCCCATAGGCAGCTGGCTGGATTGAGTCATGTGGTCCTCACTGCATTGAAGGCTGGCATCCCCAAGTCTCATTGCACAAAGTCCCTACCCAGACTACCTAGAGTTGCAATGAAGTGGCAGGGGCTGTAGATTGCCCAAATAAAGTGGGAGGGGAAACAGAAAGAAACAAAACTGGGAGGCAGCTGCTGTGTTACCACTGGAAGCTTCCACGGGCAGATTTACAAAAGCAACCTGCCTGAGGCTTCCTGCATTTACTGCTGATTACAGGCACCAGATTGTTTCACTTTCTGGGGGTTCCCCTAAGCTGCTTCATGTTCAACTGCACAGAAGTTTTTTGAAGCATGGAAAAGCGTTTGCTGTTTGCTGGGAAGGGCTGAGAGGTGATCTCCTCATTCTCACCACTTGAAATCTTGTGAGATCCCTTTCCACAGCCGTGGTTTCTGTTTCCTGTCCCACAGAAAGCATTACGTTATCATAATGTTAAGACTGAGTGCTGATGGAGGCAGAACTCGGGAATCACTGAAGACAGATCTGTGGATGCTGACTTAGTGCTGCTTCTCCGTGGGTAGTCTTTGCCTACACAGCATGCTAGGAAAGCATTTCTGTTTCACCCCTAGTCCCCAGGTAATCAATCTGCTCCCTGCCACCTTGAATAATTGCAGATGACTTTTCAGAGCCTCAGAAGGAGGGCTGGGAGTTTTTCCCTCTGCTGTATGAGAGGGTGCAGCTGAGTGTGTGGGAGGGGTAAACAAAAGCTGATGCCTCACCTGCTCCTCCCTGCATGTAAGCTGATGTTCAGAGACCTGCTCTTCCTTCCTATCACAGTATCACCAAGGTTGGAAGAGACCTCAAGTCCAACCTGTCACGACAGAACTCATGACTAAACCATGGCACCAAGTGCCACGTCCAATCCCCTCTTGAACACCTCCAGGGACGGTGACTCCACCACCTCCCCGGGCAGCACATCCCAATGGCTAACAACTCTCTCAGTGAAGAACTTTCTTCTCACCTCCAGCCTAAACTTCCCCTGGCACAGCTTGAGACTGTGTCCTCTTGTTCTGGTGCTGGTTGCCTGGGAGAAGAGACCAACTCCCTCCTGGCTCCAACCTCCCTTCAGGGAGTTGTAGAGAGCAATGAGGTCTCCCCTGAGCCTCCTCTTCTCCAGGCTAAGCAACCCCAGCTCCCTCAGCCTCTCCCCGTAGGGCTGTGCTCAAGGCCTCTCCCCATCTTCATTGCCCTTCTCTGGACATGTTCAAGTGTCTCAATCTCCTTCTTAAACTGAGGGGCCCAGAACTGGACACAGGACTCAAGGTGTGGCCTAACCAATGCTGAGTACAGAGGCACAATGACCTCCCTGCTTCTGCTGGCCACACTATTCCTGATGCAGGCCAGGATGCCATTGGCCTTCTTGGCCACCTGGGCACACTGCTGGCTCGTGTTTAGGCAGCTGTCAATCAGCACCCCCAGGTCCCTCTCTGTTTGGCAGCTCTCCAGCCACTCTGACCCCAGCCTGTAGCTCTGCATGGGGTTGTTGTGGCCAAAGTGCAGCACCTGGCACTTGGACTTGTTGAATGCCATCCTGTTGGACTCTGCCCATCTGTCCAGTCAGTTGAGGTCCCTCTGCAGAGCCCTTCCACCCTCTAACTGATCAACATCTGCTCCCAGCTTGGTGTCATCTGCAAATTTGCTGATGACTGTCTCAATGCCCTCATCCAGATCATCAATGAAGATATTTAAGAGGATGGGGCCCAGCACTGATCCCTGGGGGACACCACTAGTGCCTGGCTGCCAGCTGGATGTGGCACCATTCACCACCACTCTCTGGGCTCAGCCTCCAGCCACTTCCTAACTCAGCACAGAGTGTTGCTGTCCAAGCCAGGGGCTGACAGCTTAGCCAGCAGTTTGCTGTGGGAGACGGTGTCAAAGGCCTTGCTGAAGTCCAGGCAGACCACATCCACAGCCTTCCCCACAACCACCTGGCAGTCACCTGATCATAGAAGGAGATCAGGTTGGAGAGGCAGGACCTGCCCTTCCTTCTCCTTTGCTTTGTTTTTCTGAGACAAGGCCAACAGCAGGAAACAATTTCCCTTGGAGTGGTCCAGTTATACCAATTGGTCTGTTGTGGAGAGTAGAAACAAACCCTCCCCTGCCACCTCCATCTGTTGTGAGAGGAGAGACAACAAGAGGACAAGCATCCATCTGTAAGTACCACTGTCTGTCTAGGGTCCTACATTGTCCAGAATGTAAGGTAAGATGGTCTCACTATATTGCATGGGCTCGTAACAGGGAGTCATTGTGCCCTGTACTCAGCACTGGTTAGGCCACACCTCGAGTACTGTGTCCAGTTCTGTGCTCCTCAATTTAAGAAGGACATTGAACATGTCCAGAGAAGGGCAACGAGGCTGGTGAGAGGTCCTAAGCACAAGCCCTGATGGAGCTGTGGGTGTTTGGCCTGGAGAACTGGAGGCTCAGGGGAGAACTTACTGCTGTCTACAACTACCTGAAGGGTGGTTGTAGCCTGGTAGGTAGTTGGTCTCTTCCCCAAGGCAACCTGTGGCAGAACAAGAGGACACAGTCTCAAGCTGCCCCAAGGAAAGTTTAGGCTGGAGGTGAGGAGAAAGTTCTTCCCAGAGAGAGTCGTTGGCCATTGGAATGTGCTGCCCAGGGAGGTGGTGGAGTCACCGTCCCCGGAGGTGTTCAAAAAAGGATTGGATGTAGCACTTGGTTTAGTTGTCTGGTGGTGTTAGGTATTAGGTGATAGGTTGGACTTGATGATCTCAAAGGTCCTTTCCAACCTTATTGATTCTGTGATAAAATGTCCTTGTCAGTGAAGCTTGCCCTTGGTGGCTAGTACGGGAATAATTTTAACCCAAGGGGTGAAGAGGCTGGAAGGCAGAAGTCACATGAATAATATTTTCAAATCTGCCTTGGTTGCCCTCAATCAACAGAGCAAAATGGCCATGAGACCTCTGGGACTTGCACTTACTGAGTAGCTTTAATATAGTAATTAATGAATTCTGATAATGCAACATTCATTTAACATTTCACACTCTTGCCTAATGCTTCATGTTAAAATTCCACAGTAACCCTTCTCCTTATAAGGAGAGACTGAGGGAGCTGGAACTCTTTAGTCTGGAGAAGAGGAGGCTAAGAGGTGACCTCATTCCTGTTGATAAAGATGTGCAGGGCGAGCGCCAAGAGGCTGGAGCCAGGCTCTGCTGGGTGATGCCCAGTGACAGCACAAGGGACAGTGGTGGAAGCTGAGCCATAGGAAGTTCCATGGAAACATGAGGGAAATTTGTTTCCCCATGAGTGTGACAGAGCACTGGAACAGGCTGCCCAGGGGGGTCGTGGAGTCTCCCTCTCTGGAGATATTCAAAGCCCACCTGGATGCATTTCTGGGTGGTCCTACTCTGGCAGGGGGTTGGACTGGATGAGCTTTTGAGGTCCCTTCCAGCCCCTAACACCCTGTGATTCTGTGATGTTGTTGCAGCATGAGGATCACTGTGGTCTCACTGTATGATTGTTGTTTTCTTTGTTTGACTGGGGTTTTTACTGTATCTTACTTGGAGCTCTTTCTTTGCCAGAAAACCTTCTGCTTTTAATGTTGTATGCTATAAAAGTTAGAAGCAAAATTTACAGCTATTAAAGAAAGAAAAGGAATCCATGTCATACTTTCAGTTGCCACAGAGTGGCAATGTCTCAGAAAATTTTATTCGGGTCTGCTGACTATATTTTTGAGCCCCAGCAGTGGGCTGATGGTGGAGGATTTCCCTGTAACCCTCTCTGTGCCCTGCATTATTCAGTGTGGCAGTGACAAGTACCCGTGTGAAGAGGCAGGAGGAATTTATTGCTGGGCAGAGAATTGGCATGGTTGGGGTGAGGATAGGATAGAGGGGTTTTAATGAGATTTTCTTTAAATTACCCTCATTTTTTAAGAGGGGGGTGGGGGGAAACATCATTGCTGCTCTCTAAACTCTTCATAGAATCATAGACTTGTCAGGGTTGGAAGGAACCTCAAAGATCACCCAGTTCCAACCCCCCTGCCATGGGCAGGGACACTTCACGCTAGATCATGTTGCCCAGAGCCACATCCAGCCTGGCCTTAACTCATATTCTCTTCCTGATATTTAGGATTTAGTTGATCTTTCCCTCCCTCTCTATGTCCTACTCAATGTATTCATTTTATGTAGGAAGGTTCTTCACCATGAGAGTGGTGAAGCCCTGGAATGGGTTGTCCAGGGAGGTGGTTGATGCCCCATCCCTAGAGGTGTTTAAGCCCAGACTGGATGAGGCTCTGGCCAGCCTGATGTAGTGTGGGGTGTCCCTGCCCATGGCAGGGGGTTGGAACTAGATGATCCTTGTGGTCCCTTCCAACCCTGTCTTTACTATGATACTATGAAAATCAGCAATGTGACTTTCTTTGATTATGAAGAAGGGGCAGAGCGGTATATTTGCCTGTTTCTCTCACATTTACACCCAAACATTCTGTAATGGAAAAAAATAACCTATCACATTAAGATTCTGAGTTACAGTAAGACTGCTTATCAACTTCAGACTTTATTGTTCAGCAAAGCAAAGTAATTTATCTTCACACAGATACTGTCTTAATCTCTCAAAGCACTGGCCACCTGTGCCTGTTTGATGCTTTACTCAGATGAATGCCTGTGAAGGAATAAATGCCAAGATGATTTCTCAAATTCACCATATTGGGGGAAAAAAAACAGAGGTAGAACACAGCCAACAAACAGCTAACTTCCAAGTTTACTCAGGGTCTTGTAGCTCAGCCAGCTATCTCTCTATTTCCTTAGCATCCAGATCCCCTTTAGAGAGTTATCCTGTATTGAAATATTAAGGTGGAAAGTGAAGTTGATGAATTGGATTGTGTCTAATCCCTGGGATTATGCTTTGACATTATGCCCTGTGCTTGCTGAATGCCAGGTGCCTGCACAGCTCCTTGGTAGGTTGTATAAGGGAACTAGAATTCCAGGTTTATGGAGAAATGGTGTTTAGGAAATGTTGATTTTGATGAGGACATGTTCTTACCTCATGTAATGACATGCAGTTGTGGATGTACAAAATCAAAGGTAACCTTTTCCTTGAATCTGGTCCCTTTTCCTTCCTCTTGTAACTAAACTTAAGGTGAAGCCCTCAGGTTCTGCAAATACACCTTCCCTGGTCCAGCTCCCTCCATCAGGTAAAGGTACCTGATACACACTGATCAGGACTCTGGGATGACTAAGCAGTTTTTCAGGTATGAAACTGAGCCCTAAAGAGAGATTAATGAAGTGTGAAAGTACTGAGCACATCTATGTGGAGTAGCTGCTTATGTGGAATAGAATAGAATAGAATAGAATAGAATAGAATAGAATAGAATAGAATAGAATAGAATAGAATAGAATAGAATAGAATAGAAATAGAATTAACCAGGTTGGAAAAGACCTTCGAGATCATCGAGTCCAACCTATCACCCAACGCCATCTAATCAACTAAACCATGGCACTAAGTGCCTCATCCAGTCTCTTCTTAAACACCTCCCTGGGCAGCACATTCCAATGGCCAATCTCTCTTTCTGTGAAGAATTTCTTACTAGCATCCAGCCTAGACCTCCCCTGGTACAGCTTGAGACTGTGTCCTCTTGTTCTGGTGCTGGTTGTCTGGGAGAAGAGACCACCCCCCACCTGGCTGCAACCTCCCTTCAGGGAGTTGTAGAGAGCAAGAAGGTCTCCCCTGAGCCTCCTTTTCTCCAGGCAGCTGTTTTTCTTTTCTGGCTGTACACCTCCATTTCTTTACCCTAATTAATAAGGGAATAAAGGATTAAAGGATTTCAAACTTGCTTTCAGTGGTGGGGAAGATCATGTTCAGTGCTTAGTTTTGCTTTCATCCACAAGGGGATGTTATGGCTCCGGCTGTGAGATTCATACTGTCGCTGTCAAGTTTTGTTGTGGCACCTGGTGAAGGGGCTGTACATCTGCCCATCGGTGTATTCCTGTTCCTTCTCTCCCGAGTAGTCTGGGGGTACATCCTTGCCCCATCCCTCCAGTTTCAGAGACACGTTTCTGAATGTCTTCCCCAAAGCATGGACTAACCTGAGCATTAGGAGCTAAACAGCCATGCTCCACAAACTCAGCGATGCTCTTTTTATCATAGTAAAGTTCAGGGTTGGAAGGGACCACAAGGATCATCTAGTTCCAACCCCTGCCATGGGCAGGGACACCCCACACTAGATCAGGCTGGACAGAGCCTCATCCAGCCTGGGCTTAAACACCTCCAGGGATGGGGCCTCAACCACCTCCCTGGACAACCCATTCCAGGGCTTCACCACTCTCATGGGGAAGAACCTCCTCCTCACATCGAGCCTGAATCTCCCCACCTGCAGCTTCATTCCATTCCCCCTAGTCCTATCACTACCTGAGATCCTGAGAAGTCCCTCCCCAGCCTTCTTGTAGGCCCCCTTCAGATACTGGAAGGCCACAATGAGGTCACCTGGGAGCCTTCTCTTCTCCAGACTGAACAGCCCCAACTCCCTCAGTCTGTCCTCATAGGAGAGATGCTCCAGCCCTCTGATCATCCTCGTGGCCCTTCTCTGGACACCTTCCAGCACCTCCAGATCCCTCTTGTACTAGGGGCTCCAGAACTGGAGGCAGTACTCCAGGTGGGGTCTCACCAGAGCTGAGTAGAGGGGGAGAATCACCTCCCTTGACCTGCTGGCCACACTTCTCTTGATGCAGCCCAGGAGCTGATTGGCTTTCCGGGCTGCAAGTGCACATTGAGAGCTCCTGTTGAGCTTCTCCTCCACCAGCACCCCCAAGTCTCTCTCCTCAGGGCTGCTCTCCAGCCAGTCCCTGCCCAGCCTGGATCTGTGCCTGGGATTGCCTCGACCCAGATGCAGGACCCTGCCCTTGGTCTTGTTGAACCTCAAGAGGTTGGCTTGTGCCCACCTCTCCAGCCTGTCCAGGTCCCTCTGGATGGCATCCCTTCCCTCCAGCGTGTCTGCTGCACCACACAGCTTGGTGTCACCAGCAAACTTGCTGAGGGTGCACTCAATGCCACTGTCCATGGCACCCACAAAGATGTTGAACAAGCCTGGTCCCAGGACTGATCCCTGAGGGACTCCACTTGTCCCTGGCCTCCACTGGGACATGGACCCATTGACAGCCACTCTGGGTGCAGCCATCAAGCCATTTCTGTATCCATCTAGTGGTCCACCCATCAAACCCATGTCACCAGTCATACCGAGTTTGGACGGACGTACTTCAGCAGCGATTAGCTTCCAATGACATTCCGATTCCTGAGGGGATCTTCAATTCATTGAAGGGCTTTCCTCACTCACTCCAGAATATCAAGCCAATAGAGTTATCTTTGATACCAATTTAATTAATTCTGCTGCAAGACACTAATTTATTCAGGCGGCTACTGCTGGTGGTGCCCGCACGCTGCAGCCCTTGTAGAGAGCCTCATTTAGCGTGCTGCCCTTGCATTGATTTTTGCTTTAGCAAAATACAGTGAGACAATAATGCAGGGATCTGGGAAAGCTTTATAGTTCATGAATACTGCTTACATTCCTGTTTGACTTTGTCAGCAAAGGAAAATTAGATGAAACAGGGTGCAATGGTGCACTTCTTGCCTTGGTGCCTGCAGTTCTGAGCTTGGCATTGATAAATTGTTATAATTAATTATTTCCATTTAATGAGATGTTATACACTATCAGCAAGTGTAGGCTTTGATGTCAACGGATTATAGTGACCATCTTCCTATATTAATTAGAAAATGCCTTGATGAAGCCTTTGCCTACACATGATCAAAAGGGAAATGCAGTGAATGTTGCTTATGCGCCTAATCAACAGCATGGCTTTGAGGCAGTTCACGGCTGCTTACCCAGAGCAGCTCTTACCCAGAGTCAGAGAATGTTTTTCAGTGATAAAGCCGAAGGAATCGGGAAAGTGAACTTCTTGGCTCTGTTCCTGGATTTGTCATTGAGTCAGGCAAGTCATTAAACACAGTTTGACTCCAGCTTACCTCTCTGTTTAATGGCGATAGTAATATTTCCCCGTCATGGGGAGAGGTTTTTAAGGCTTAATGAATTAGTATTGCGGAGCGGTTTGCCGCCCTCCAACGAAGCTCACAATATTGCTTGGCATAGGTTAAAGTGCATCACAACACAGTGTAACCTGAGAGTGCTGTCCTCTTACCCCATTTTTGCTGGAAATCGCACCAATTCGCTTGCCCTGACGCCGACATCCAAATGCTTCAGGGTTATTGGAGAGCCCGTCGCGAAAATGAATGCCGCGGTAGTTCAGACTTGCACGTAAAGCACTAAGAATAGCTGCCTGCCAGTGTGTTCTCATGGGATGATTTTTATTTCTCTTTACAAGTGCAGAGAAAGTGCCAGAAAGATGAAAAAAAAAAAACAACACCCAAAACAAAACACAAAACCTGCAGGATGTTTTGAGGTTAACAGATGCTAGTAAGTGGTACTCAGTGGAGCTGCAGAATAAAGTGATGAAGTAGGTCAGCTTACTTAAAGAATAGGGAGTAAAAATAAGGCTAAGGCAGGGGTGTAAATGGGTAGAAAGCACAAAATCCACGGGAAAGAGCAGTATGTGTGCAGCTGTGCCCCGGTGGTGCACTGGTAACCAGCAAACATAAGGACTGCTAATGAAAAGCAGATGGTCTGGGGAAAAGGGGATCTAAGACACGTGTAGGATTCCTGCAGTATTGTGCACGGTGGGGAGAGCAGCAAGAGCAAGGGTGATTGATCTCAGGGCCTCTGGCTGCTGTGCTTCTGCTCTGTGTCCAGTGCCATGTCTCGATATCACGATGCCTATGTCTGGCTTGAAATCTTGAGGGTTTGAAGGTGCTGCTACTAATTCAGTATCACAGTATCACAGTATCACCAAAGTTGGAAGAGACCTCAAAGATCATCCAGTCCAACCTGTCACCACAGACCCCATAACTAGACCATGGCACCAAGTCCAATCCCCTCTTGAGGAGGGAGGACATTGCTGCCCAGAGAGAACTCTCCTGCCCACTGCAGGCTTGAACTCCTAAGGCTGTCTGCCAGGCTCTTGCTTGATCCCATTTTAGTGTTCATTGAAAACTCTGTAATAATGACCATCAGCTTCTATGTCCCCCTGTGTCTCTTCTGCATGGATAATGATCTTAGCAGCAAGTTTCTGATTCAATTCCACTACTACATGATCCCCTTCCTTAAAAATATTTCCCAGCTTTTCTCACCCTTCCACTGAAAAGAACAAACTCTCTTTCTTCAATGCTGATTCTTGTCCTAGTTTTGAGCCATGAGCTGTCCAGAGCAAAAGGACACAAAAGATATTTTACTCCTTTCCCAAGGGGTCCCACACTGGATTGGAAGTTTAAATGGAAATTCTTGTTGCAAATATATACCAAAGGCATTCCAGTAAAAGGAATGCATTCAGGTCTACCAGGCCAAAACCTTCCAGAAACAGAATACATACAGAATTAACCAGGTTGGAAAAGACCTTTGAGATCATCGAGTCCAACCTAGCACCCAACACCAGCTAATCAACTAAACCATGGCCCCAAGCACCCCATCAAGTCTCCTGAACACCTCCAATGATGGTGACTCCACCACCTCCACGGGTAGCCGATTCCAATGGGCAATCACTCTCTCTGTGTAGAACTTCTTCCTAACATCCAGCCTAAACCTCCCCTGGCACAGCTTGAGACTGTGTCCTCTTGTTCTGGTGCTGGTTGCCTGGGAGAAGAGACCAACCCCACCTGCCTACAACCTCCCTTCAGGTAGTTGAAGAGAGCAATAAGGTCTCCCCTGAGCCTCCTCTTCTCCAGGCTAAGCAACCCCAGCTCCCTCAGCCTCTCCTCACAGGGCTGTGCTCCAGACCCCTCCCCAGCTTTGTTGCCCTTCTCTGGATGCCTCCACCCCACTCAGCCTCATCAATCCCAAGAGCAGCCAAACTTCCCCCACACTACACCCAAGCCTACTGCAGGCTTCAACAGGCCCAGGGGCATAGCTGGAAGTTCCCTTCCCTTCCCTTCCCTTCCCTTCCCTTCCCTTCCCTTCCCTTCCCTTCCCTTCCCTTCCCTTCCCTTCCCTTCCTTCCCTTCCCTTCCCTTCCCTTCCCTTCCCTTCCCTTCCCTTCCCTTCCCTTCCCTTCCCTTCCCTTCCCTTCCCTTCCCTTCCCTTCCCTTCCTTCCCTTCCCTTCCCTTCCCTTCCCTTCCCTTCCCTTCCCTTCCCTTCCTTCCCTTCCCTTCCCTTCCCTTCCTTCCCTTCCCTTCCCTTCCCTTCCCTTCTTTTCTCATTGAACTTGTTGCCAGCACAGTAATCAGCTTCTCCTTTGATTCCTGTCATGCTGACCTCTTTGAATCAATAGTGCACCTTAAAGTGATGAGAGACCTTGATTCGGATTGGATGGATCAGTGCCCTGAGGATGATGGAGAGAGATTTTGCAGATAAGTCTCCGAGTCTTAGAATGATCTGAAACTCACCCTGAGAAGCTGTGTTTTCTGTGTTTTCATCTGGGTATTTGTTACAGTCACAGGTTCAAAGGATTGGGGTGCAGTGAAAAATACACATGCACACTATTACCTATTTCAAAGCTAATTTTCTAGCCATACTAAGACAGCAAAAGCAATTTTGTTGCTTAACATTTAGTGTAGCAAAAACATATTACTCACACACATATCATCAACCCCACCAGACATGGTAGCATGCAGTGGAGAAGCATAATCCTGATTTTGAGACAGCAAGGCACCGACCCTCAGTGGATGTCCATGATGGCAACGTTGACCAATATTGGTTACCATACCATGTTTCAGACCTGGGTTAATTATATATAATGCTCCCTACAACTACCTGAAGGGAGGCTGTAGACAGGCAGAGGTTGGTCTCTTCTCCCAGGCAACCAGCATCAGAACAAGAGGACACAGTCTCAGGCTGCGCCAGGGGAGTTTTAGGCTGGAGGTTAGGAGGAAGTTCTACACAGTGAGAGTAATTACCCATTGGAATGGGCTGCCTGAGGAGGTGGTGGAGTCACCATCACTGGAGGTGTTCAGGAGGAGACTTGTTAGGGTGCTTGGTTGCATGCTGTAGTTGATTGGGTGGTGTTGGATGGTAGGTTGGATGCGATGATCTTGAAGGTCTCTTCCAACCTGGTCTATTCTATTCTATTCTATTCTATTCTATTCTATTCTATTCTATTCTATTCTATTCTATTCTATTCTATTCTATTCTAAATATGCCCTTGGCATCCTGGCACGTTGGAGCCCATATGTTCCAGGAGGCAGGCAAAGCATGCCCTTAAGGGAGACCTCATTGCTTTCTACAACTACCTGAAGTGTGGTTCTAGCTGGATAGGGTTTGGTCTCTTCTCCCAGGCAACCAGCAACAGAACAAGAGGACACAGTCTCCAGCTACACAGGGGGAAGTTTAGGCTTGATCTTAGGAAGAATTTCTTCACAGAAAGAGAGATTGCCTGTTGGAATGGGCTGTCCAGGGAGGTGGTGGGGCCAACATCCCTGGAGGTGTTTAAGAAGAGCCTGGATGAGGCACTTAGTGCCATGGTCTGGTTGATTAGTTAGGGTTGGGTGATTGGTTAGACTTGATGATCTTGGAGGTCTCTTCCAACCTGGTTGATGCTGTGATTCTGTGATTCTGTAATGATGCAATGCAAAAACCACCGCTGTGCCTGCTCTATAACAGAAAAGGTGGTGGTCTAGGACCCCCAAGATTCGTTACTACAGCCTTCCTCCTCCTCACTTACACATTGGCCTTCTTCATCACTTACACAACGGCTTCCCACCACCACTCTCCAAGTTTCTGTGGCACACAGCCCAGTTCCATGGGTAGGGATCTGTTTTGCTACTTGCTTTCTCTAATCTCTTCCCTTTAACCTTCAGTTATTACATTGCACACAGCCTCAAGAATAAAGCCTTGTCCAGCAGCCACATCCACACATGGTTACAATACAACAGAGCCCCTGTCCATCAGTTGCAGCTACAGATCACAGTCCACGGTTACATCTACAGAGTTCTCTCATCACTAACACAGTATTGCTTGTCTTTTTAGTTTCATCCTCTTCTGCACAGGAATTTCAGCTGACCTGAATATGCTGGGTTGGGGATTTTTTTGTTTCTTTTCTGGCACAGTTAGTTTTGAAGCAGAGCATGTTGCCATGTAAAATAGGATCTCATTCCTCATCTCTGTCAAATGTAATTACTTTGATGGCAGTGCATTCCAATCCTCGTTGATATTCAAACACTACTTTTTTCCACTCAGTGATGGGGCAGAAGCTGAAGAAGGTTGTTTGTTTTTCTTTAATATTCATCTTTTTCACAGAGGCTTTCAGTCAAACATTTGCAATAAGGTTTACTGAAACTAGTGTCTCGCTGCTCTGAACCCCAGCAGGTAAGCATTTGTGTGCTGCTGAAATCACAGAATCACTGAGGCTGGAAGAGACCTCAAAGATCATCAAGTCCAACCTGTCACCCAACACCTCATGACTACTAAACCATGGCACCAAGTGCCATGTCCAGTCCCCTCTTGAACACCTCCAGGGACGGTGACTCCACCACCTCCCTGGGCAGCACATCCCAATGGCTAACAACTCTCTCTGTGAAGATCTTTCTCCTCACCTCCAGCCTAAACTTCCCCTGGTGCAGCTTGAGACTGTGTCCTCTTGTTCTGGTGCTGGTTGCCTGGGAGAAGAGCCCAACCCCCACCTGGCTACAACCTCCCTTCAGGTAGTTGTAGAGAGCAATGAGGTCTCCCTGAGCCTCCTCTTCTCCAGGCTAAACAACCCCAGCTCCCTCAGCCTCTCCTCACAGGGCTGTGCTCAAGGCCTCTCCCCAGCCTCGTTGCCCTTCTCTGGACATGTTCACGAGTCTCATGATGGAGTCCTCTCAATTTCAAGCTGTACAAGGCCAGCAAACTCTTCAAGTTAGAAGCAGGTCTGAATGAAATTCCTGGAAGTAAGTATTTATTGAGGTTTGGAGAGACAGCGTGTTGGGCTGACAGGATGGGTTGAAAACAAGTGTGAGCCCCCAAGCTGATGTATTCCTGGCATGTGTCTGAATTATTTTCAGCTTGACCTCATGAATTCTATAGTCAGAGCCTTTTACACTGATTAAATGGCATTTTCTCTCATAAACTCTTCCCCTGGCTGGAGTGGATGCTTGTTTCAGGAGTCTGGTGCTCTAACAGAGTAAGCCATCCTCAGGCTGCAATCCTGGCACTTCTCACATTTCAGATGGGGAATTCCACATTCTCACTTCCTTTGCTGAAGGGAAGATGTAAGGTATACCAGATCCCAGCAGCATCTCCCATTATTGGTTGCTTCTGGCTACACTCAGGTTACAAGAAGCACTGCTCCAAGGTGCCTTTCTTTTCGGTGGTGTTTTGGGTCGTGTCAACCAGCAGTCTGCTTCCAAGGGTTTTTTTTCCACACACAGCCTCTGCAAAGCTCCATATCCAATTTGTTGC
This sequence comes from Picus viridis, assembly GCA_033816785.1. Taxonomy (NCBI): domain Eukaryota; kingdom Metazoa; phylum Chordata; class Aves; order Piciformes; family Picidae; genus Picus; species Picus viridis. Next base: position 4,608,848 of record CM066568.1, read on the forward strand.
AGCTGAAGCTATTATGCTTGTAAACACATTACCTCTGTCAAAGTCCCCATAATGTCATTTTGATGTTTTCTACACCATTGATCTACCTCCCACGTTGTGCACATTTCCTAAGCTGACAGAAAATACCAGAGCTGTCTTGTCCAAGAGCATCGGAGCGACCACTGCAGCCATCTCCTAGCTGCTTCTGGTTTCACCAGACGTTTGGCATGTGCTTGAACAGCTCTTTGGGTGCCTGTTTGATGTGTAATGTGCAGCCTCCCAGGGCTCCAGAGTTTTACCCTGAGCTGATGCCAAGGTTCTCCTCCACGACATGGAAGCGTCGAGGCAATTTCATGCTTTGTAAAGCTCTATGAATATTTTTAATTATGACAAAAATGCCATGGAAATGCAGATTGTTCTGGGCTTTATTGCTGCATGTAGCTTTGTGTGGCTCTAATTTCATAGCAATTTAGTGGGTTTGACACTTTGAGATTTGTGGGTTGTCTGGGAGCTTAAGAAAGCGAACCCTGTATTTGTCATGGATTCGATAACCTTGGCTAAGCTAATGCAGGGACTCTTCTGCAAACTTGCTGGAAGGTGTCCAGAGAAGGGCAACTAAGTTGGTGAGGGGTTTGGAACACAAGCCCTATGAGGAGAGGCTGAGGGAGCTGGGGTTGCTTAGCCTGGAGAGGAGGAGACTCAGGGGTGACCTTATTGCTCTATTCAACTACCTGAAGAGAGGTTGTAGCCAGGCAGAGGTTGGTCTCTTCTCCCAGGCTGCCAGTACCAGAACAAGAGGACACAGTCTCAGGCTGCGCCAGGGCAGGTTTCGGCTGGATGTTAGGAAGAAGTTCTACACAGAGAGTGATTGCCCATTGGAATGGGCTGCCCATGGAGGTGGTGGAGTCACCTTCATTGGAGGTGTTCAGGAGGAGACTTGATGGGGTGCTTGGTGCCATGGTTTAGTTGTTTAGGTGGGTTGGATTGGTTGATGGGTTGGACGTGATGATCTTGAAGGTCTTTTTCAACCTGGTGTATTGTATTGTTGTATTATTATTGTATTAAACTGGTAGCAGTGCTGGATGATATTTCATTTTGCTCAATTCCCTCCCTGCCAGCCCCATTGGACACTGACAATCTCTAGGCTCTGAAATGCTTCTGAAGCACAAGCTTTCCCAGCACTGCTACCCTGTTAAAGACCATATGGGTCAGGACAGGAGACAGTATGTTAGTTAGCCTTCATCGGCTCCAACTTTGGTTTCTCTTCAGGAATGGTAGAATTTTCCCTTGAAATCTCATCTGCCTTGTTGCAGGCTCAGAACATCAAATTATTTGACCTTATTTTGGCCTTCCAGAGTATCTGAAAGGGGCCTACAAGAAAGCTGGTGAGGGACTTTTAAAGATGTATGTTAGGTAGTGATAGGACTAGGGGGAATGGAGCAAAACTAGAAATGGGTAGATTCAGATTGGATGTCAGGAAGAAGTTCTTCCCCATGAGGATGGTGAGACACTGGCACAGGTTGCCCAGGGAGGTGGTGGAAGCCTCATTGCTGGAGGTTTTTAAGGCCAGGCTGGGTGTGGCTCTGAGCAACCTGCCCATGGCAGGAGGGTTGGAGCTAGATGATCCCTGGGGTCCCTTCCAATCCTAACAATTCTACGATTTCCTTTAGGACATAGGGACTCCATAACTAAATAAAGAAAATTTTGTTTGCTAGGTTGATATCTGCACTCAGCTTGGACAATGTGTGTCCTCATATGTGTTATCCTGCTGTGAGCACTGGGTATGCACAGCTCTTTGTGTGCTACCACTGAGACTATGTAAAAGCACCAGCAGGAATGTACTTCACAGGGAGAAGACCGGTGCTTGGCTTCTCCCTCAGCTGGCCCCATTCTAACCTAGGTCAATGTCACTGCAAGGAGCTCTCATCCTCTGTCCTCCTCCAGCATTAGTCAAATATGTTGATTGAAAATATGCATTGGTTTTGGCCATGGTGAAGCAACTAACATCCGAGGCAGAGTTCCCACCTCTTGGTGTTGCTCAGTGGCTGGTGGCTTACATGAAGCTGCCTGGCATCCTCCTGGTGGGGCTGGAGTGTACAGGCAAATGCTGCTGGCCCAAGGGGCAAGAAGGCTGCAAGTGTGCTGAGGTGACTTATGCTTATCACATCTGAGACTTCAGCTGCTCTGTTGGACAAAGAGGGGTTGGTGCTGACTACAGCTGAAGGCAGCAACTAAGGGCCCTGCTTCTCGTTCACTCAGTGTGTCCACCTGACTGACTTGCTCAGGTCTGATAGTTTTTTCTGATTTAAGGGGTTGTTGAGGGTGCCAGGCTGGGGCAATGAACCATGGTCTTAGCATATTTTCATGCCCAGCTCTTTCTACATCAACTGTGAAGGAGTACTCCTACACCTGAAAGTCTGTTTAGAAAAAATGGTTTGCTGACTTCTTGTATCTTCTTGGAGCACTCCATACAGAAAGGACATGGACCTGATGAAGAAGGTCCAGAAGAAAGCTACAAAAGGGATATGGGACTTGGAAAACCTCTGCTACGAGGACGGGTTGAGGGAGCTGGGGTTGTTCAGCCTGGAGAAGAGGAAGCTCCAGAGGGACCTAATAACAGCTTTCAAGTATCTGAAGGGGGCTGCAAGAAGGATGGAGGGAGACTGTTTGCAAAGGCCTGAAGTGGTAGGATGAGGGGCAATGGCTTCAAACTGGAGAAGAGTAGGTTTAGATTGGATGTTAGAACAGGTTCTTTACCATGAAGATAGTGGAACACTGGAACAGGTTGCCCAGGGAGGTGGTTGAGACTCCTTCCATAGAGATATTCAAGGTGAGGCTTGACAGGGTTGTGGGCAACCTGATCTAGTTGAGGATGTCCCTGCTGACTGCAGAGGAGGTTGGACTGGATGAGCTTTGGAGGTCCCTTCCAACCCAGACCGTTCTATGATTCTAAACTACTTCCTAAAACATAAACAAAGCATTCTATGTCTGCTGAAGTCAATAATGCAACTCCTATTAGTCTGAGAGGGTGTTAAGTTCATAATTGATGTATTTAACACATTGATGTGCTAATTTATGTAAACCAGCGAGACCATATGTGTTTCTAGAGAGGTGATCAAGATAAATGAAGGCAGAGTATTTTTCATTAAGACTTCACAAGTAGGTGTGGAGTGGGTCTGAAAAACAGAGGGGAAATTCTGTGCAGGGGCTTAACACAATGTATTTGAAAAAACTGTAGGCTCCCTTCCTAGGCATTCTGTTCAAATACTCTGGAATTAACCCATGTATAATGTACAGAAAGGCAAAAAATTATATATATATATATATACAATCTATAGATTATTATTTAATATAATAATCAATAGATTATTATTTTATCTAATAACCTATAGATTATTATCTCCTGGCCTACGTCAGGAAGAGTGTGGCCAGCAGGAGCAGGGAGGTCTTTCTGCCCTGTACAGAGCACTGGTTAGGCCACACCTTGAGTCCTGTGTCCAGTTCTGGGCCCCTCAGTTTAGGAAGGATGCTGAGTTGCTGGAAGGGGTCCAGAGAAGGGCAACAAAGCTGGGGAGGGGGTTGGAGCACAGCCCTGTGAGGAGAGGCTGAGGGAGCTGGGGTTGCTTAGCCGGGAGAAGAGGAGGCTCAGAAGAGACCTTATTGCTGTCTACAACTCCCTGAAGGGAGGTTGTATCCAGGTGGGGGTTGGTCTCATCTCCCAGGCAACCAGCACCAGAATAAGAGGACACAGTCTCAAGCTGCACCAGGGAGGTTTAGGCTGGATGCTAGGAAGAAGTTCTTCCCAGAAAGAGAGATTGTCCATTGGAATGTGCTGCCCAGGGAGGTGGCAGAGTCACCATCACTGGAGGTGTTTTGGAAGAGCCTGGATGAGGCACTTTGTGCCATGGTTTAGTTAATTAGATGGTGTTGGGTGATAGATTGGACTGGATATTCTCTGAGGTCTTTTCCAACTTATTCTATTCTATTCTATTCTATTCTATTCTATTCTATTCTATTCTATCCTATCCTATCTATCCTATCCTATCCTATCCTATATATGTAGATTATATATATTTATAGATTATATATATTTATATCACAGTATCACAGTATTACTAAGGTTGGAAGAGACCTCGAAGATCATCGAGTCCAACCTGTAACCACAAACCTCATGACTAGACCATGTTTATAGATTATATATATTTATAGATATATCTAAATAAAAGGGAGTCCTGCATTATTCTGCCCTTTGTGTTTAACAGTCTTGCTGACCCCTGAGGTATTGAAAGGTTAAAGACTGAACTGAAGCAGAAAACATTGTTGCCTTACATGATAAATCTGCAGATTGTCTTCCTATTTCCATGTAATAGGCAGAATTCTCTGAAATCTTGCTAACCTGCTTTCCTTAGCCATTTCTGCAGCTGAAATTAGAACACCTGATGGTGCCCATAACATATTTGCTGAATCTTCCCTTTTCTCTCCTCCCTGAATGAAGTTCACCCCCTAGGAAGCAAATTGTTTGTGAATGAAATGGGATTTTTATGAATATATTTATGATTGGAAGTGATTTGACCCTTTCTTACATAGCTGCAGGCTCGTTTTGCACACCAGGTTGCTTCTGAAACTGTTTACCCTGAGTACCCGGTAATTGCCGTGATTAATCAAACAGTGTGACCGATTGCTTTAGCTGCATGTAGTTGCCTGATTGATTGGCTCAGGTTTTCGCGAAGCAGAGAGAAGATGCTGAGTTCTTTCTTTAAACAGAGCATCTCGCTGCATAGGGGTGAGGAAAAGAATGGTGGGAACGCTGCCGGGGGTGGTGGCAGTATTCCACCAGGCTGCCTTGGGGCTACTCACTCCCACCCACAGATACCCCAGGCAGAAAAGCAACAGCGTGGGATACAGACAGGGAGCAGATAAAATAACAGGGCACTGCAGCCTAATGTGTGAAAGAGTTCCTTTGTCTTGATTTGGATTTCACACTGCTGTCCATCCGTGGGCAGCTTCTGGTGAGGAGAGATAACACATCTGACTGCAGACATTGCAAGGTTGTTGGGGTTGTTGTTTTGGGGTTGTTTTTTGCTTATGAGGTAAAACTTTAAAGTTCTACTGTTCACAGCCTTCAGGTACTATAGAGCATATGAACTGTACACTTCCCTCAGCTGCAGAGCCAGGAGATTGCAGGGCAATCCCAGGTACAAATCCAGGCTGGGCAGTGACTGGCTGGAGAGCAGCCCTGAGGAGAGAGACTTGGGGGTGCTGGTGGAGGAGAAGCTCAACATGAGCACTCAATGTGCACTTGCAGCCCGGAAAGCCAATCAGATCCTGGGCTGCATCAAGAGAAGTGTGGCCAGCAGGTCAAGGGAGGTGATTCTCCCCCTCTGCTCAGCCCTGGTGAGACCCCACCTGGAGTACTGCCTCCAGTTCTGGAGCCCCTAGTACAAGAGGGATCTGGAGGTGCTGGAAGGTGTCCAGAGAAGGGCCACGAGGATGATCAGAGGGCTGGAGCACCTCTCCTATGAGGACAGACTGAAGGAGTTGGGGCTGTTCAGTCTGGAGAAGAGAAGGCTCCGAGGTGACCTCATTGTGGCCTTCCAGTATCTGAAGGGGGCCTACAGGAAGGCTGGGGAGGGACTTCTCAGGATCTCAGGTAGTGATAGGACTAGGGGGAATGGAATGAAGCTGGAGGTGGGGAGATTCAGGCTGGACGTGAGGAGGAAGTTCTTCCCCATGAGAGTGGTGAAGCCCTGGAATGGGTTGTCCAGGAGGTGGTTGGGGCCACATCCCTGGAGGTGTTTAAGACCAGGCTGGCCAGAGCCTCATCCAGCCTTAGTGTGGGGTGTCCCTGCCCATGGCAGGGGGTTGGAACTAGATGATCCTTGTGGTCCCTTCCAACCCTGACTGATACTATGATACTGTGTCCATTTCAGGGCCCTTCAATTTATAAAGGACATTGGGACTCTTGAATGTATCCAGAGAAGGGCAACAAGGTTGGGGAGAGGCCTCAGGCACAGCCCTGTGAGGAGAGACTGCAAGAGCTGGGGTTGTTGATGGGTTGGACGCGATGATCTTGAAGGTCTCTTCCAACCTGGTGTATTGTATTGTATTGTATTGTATTGTATTGTATTGTATTGTATTGTATTGTATTGTTTAGCCTGGAGAAGAGGAGGCTCAGGGGGAGACCTTATTGCTCTCTACAACTACCTGAAGGGAGGTTGTAGCCAGGAAGGGGTTGGCCTCTTCTCCCAGGCAACCAGCACCAGAACAAGAGGACACAGTCTCAAGCTGCACCAGGGGAAGTTTAGGCTCAAGGTGAGGTGAAAGTTCTTCACAGAGAGAGTTGTTAGCCATTGGAATGTGCTGCCCAGGGAGGTGGTGGAGTCACCATCCCTGGAGGTTCAAGAGGGGATTGGACGTGGCACTTGGTGCCACAGTTTAGTAGTCATGAGGTGTTGGGTGACAGGTTGGACTTGATGTTCCTTGAAGTCTTTTCCAGCCTTATTGATTCTATGATTCTATGATTTAGATCCTCCAGATAATGCTCTGATACCCATGGCTGGGAATTAGTACACAGAAGATTGCCTTTGCCTAGGAAGGTAATATTCCTAAAGCCAAAATGCTGCTTATTGAGGCTGTTTGGGAAGTGGGTGTGAAAAGGCACTGATTTAGGGCATGCACATCTATATTGGGATATAGTAATTGCATACCATGAAGACAGGGGGGGCAGGGGGGTGGGAATTAGCATAGATGCCAGGGAAGAAAAGGATGTTATCTGTGCAAAACTGCAGCTCCTATTGTAAATTTCTGGGGAAATAAACGTTTCCTGTAAGTATGACTCAGATTTCTCTGAATCAGTAAGAGCCTCCTAGGGTCAGAGGAGGTCAGTACATTGTAGAGGTGAAAGGTACTGAAGTTGGTGGCTGACTGGGGTGAAGCAGAACCCAGTCTTTCTTCTGGATATTTCTTCCTTTCCATTTTTTTGGGAGGATAATGAGCCTTGATTGCTCTGCAATGTAAAGTGCAGCTGAATTACTGAGGATTACCCCCAGAAAAATGTGCTCATTTTCAGCAGTAAAGATCACTTGATTATTGGGGTTGTGGATTTTGGTGGTGGTTTGGGGTTTGTTTTTGTTTGGCTGTTTGGGGTTTGCTTGTTTATTAGGGGTTTTTGTTTTGGGTTTTGGTCACCTTATAAGGCTGGAAAAGGTGCTAAAGACAGTCACAAGTTCCCAGCCTCCCGGTTTCTGCAGTCTGAATGTGCCTTTGACCTGCTCAGATCACAGGCAAAAATGGAGAAGTGAGTTGCATACGGCAGTGTGATGGGTTGGGGCAGCCCCCTCCCCGCCGCGGGCAGAAATAACGACTCAGACAAACGGATTGCCAAAGTGATGGAAAGTTTAAATGGAAAGCAGCGAGTGTGTACAGAGAGCCAGAAGCAGTGACAAAAGAAACCCCAAAGCAGACCCAGAAACATCCCATCCCCACCTGAGGGTGCACCCAAGACCCCCAGGGCTCCTTCTCCCCCTCCCCCCACTGCTAGGCTAGTCTCAGCTGGCCAGATCTGAGACTGACCATCCCCCCGTGGCATCTCCCCCAGTTACCGGGTGGCAGAGAGGGAAGAAAGAGCAAGTGCCAGACCCCGCGCTGGGTCTTATAGTGGAGCAGAGAATTATGTTAGGAGACACCTAGTTTCCTGTGCCCGCCCACTGGGCTGGACTTCTGGACACAGGAAGCACCCCCCGTAGCAGAGGGCACCCAGCCCAAACTGCTACAGGCAGGAAACATGCAGGCTACAATACAGAAGAAGAAACTGCAGCAATATTTAACATCAAATGCATCTGCTGAGACTTGAAGGAGAACTATAAGAGCAAAAGAGACAACAGGCAGGGCCAATCAAACCTACCCAAACCTGTCTTTTCAAAGCTACCTAAAAAGTCACACTAAAAGATTAACTCAACATCAGCTAGCAACACCACCTTCGCTGTTCCCCACTTGTGATCTTTTCTGTCTACACATTAACTCTGCATTGGTCAGTGGTCATCAATGTTCATTAAACATTGCATTTGTTGCAACATAAGGAAAGACTTATACTATGCACCAGAACAAGAGGACACAGTCTCAGGCTGCGCCAGGGGAGGTTTAGGCTGGAGGTTAGGAAGAAGTTCTTCACAGAAAGAGATTGGCCATTGGAATGTGCTGCCCAGGGAGGTGGTGGAGTCACCATCCCTGGAGGTGTTCAAAAAGGGACTGGATGGGATACTTGGTGCCATGGTTTAGTTGATTAGATGGTGTTGGGTGATAGGCTGGACTCAATGATCTCAAAGGTCTTTTCCAACGTGGTTGATTCTGTTCTGTTCTCCTGTAAACAATCTGGGTTGTTTTCCAGAGCATTTCCACCATTTCCATCTATGGAAAGATGCCTGAGTTGGCTAAAACTCTTGTGTATGGCTGACTTGTCGGCGCAGGAGCTCATCTCACATTGATTTCCTTCACTCCTCTGTTTTATTTCTTTGTAAGGCAGTGGCAACACATGCTTTTGCAAGCCTGGTTTTTATCCCTGCTACCACCCATCACTCAAAATAAATGTTTTCTGCTTTGATGATGTGCTGTGTTCTGGTTTCTTTCTCATCAGAATGTATTAAAGACAGAAAATGAAAAGCTTTGTCATCATCATTTTAATGGTTGGACTTGATCTTGAGGGTTTTTTCCAGCTAAAATGTGTGCACTTGCAGCCTAGAAAGCCAACCACATCCTGGGCTGCATCAAGTGAAGCATAGCCAGCAGGTCGAAGGAGGTGCTTCTCCTCCTCTACTCAGCTCTGGTGAGACCCCACCTGGAGTACTGCCTCCAGTTCTGGAGCCCCTATTACAGGAAGGATCTGGAGGTGCTGGAAGTTGTCCAGAGAAGGGCCACAAGGATGATTAGGGGCTGGAGTTCCTCTCCTGTGAGAAGAGGAGGTTCAGGAGAGACCTCATTGATGTCTACAACTCCCTGAAGGGAGGTTGTAGCCAGGTGGGGGTTGGCCTCTTCTTCCCAGGCAACCAATACAATACAATACAATAAAACAGGTTGGAAGAGACCTACAAGATCATCACGTCCAACCTATCAACCAATCCAACCCACCCAACAACTAAACCATGGCACCAAGCAGCCCATCAAGTCTCCTCCTGAACACATCCAGTGATGGTGACTCCACCACCTCCCCGGGCAGCACATTCCAATGGGCAATCACTCTCTCTGTATAGAACTTCTTCCTAACATCCAGTCTAAACCTCCCCTGGTGCAGCCTGAGACTGTGTCCTCCTGTTCTGGTGCTGGCTGCCTGGGAGAAGAGACCAACCTCCACCTGTCCACAACCTCCCTTCAGGTACTTGTAGAGAGCAATAAGGTCATCCCTGAGCCTCCTCCTCTCCAGGCTAAGCAACCCCAGCTCCCTCAGCCTCTCCTCACAGGGCTTGTGCTCCAAACCCCTCACCAACTTTGTTGCCCTTCTCTGGACACGCTCCAGCAACTCAACATCCTTCCTAAACTGAGTGGCCCAGAACTGGACACAAGACTCAAGGTGTGGCCTAACCAGTGCAGTGTGCAGGGGCAGAATGACCTCCCTGCTCCTGCTGGCCACATTGTTCCTGATGCAGCTGAAGATGCCACTGGCCCTCTTGGCCACCTGGGCACACTGCAGGCTCATGTTCAGCCTCCCATCAACCAGCACCCCCAGGTCCCTCTCTGCCTGCAACAGATTGAGAGGACACAGTCTCAAGCTGTGCCAGGGGAGGTTCAAGCTGGATATTAGGAAGATGTTCTTCGCAGAGAGAGTGATTTGCCATTGGAATCTGCTGCCCAGGGAGGTGGAGGTGTCATGGTCCCTGGAGATCTTGAAAAAAAGACTGGATGAGGGGCTTACTGCCATGGTTTAGGTGATTGGATAGGGCTGGGTGATAGGTTGGACTGGATGATCTTGGAGGTCTCTTCCAACTTGGTTCATTCTATGATTCTGTGACAGACTGAGGGAGTTGGGGCTGTTCAGTCTGGAGAAGAGAAGGCTCCAAGGAGACCTTCTTGTGGCCTCCCAGTATCTGAAGGGGGCTACAAGAAAGCTGGGGAGAAGCTTTTGAGGGTGTCAGGGAGTTATAGGACTGGGGGAATTGAACAAAACTAGAAATGGGTAGATTCAGATTGGATGTTAGGAAGAAGTTCTTCCCCATGAGGATGGTGAGAGACTGGCACAGGTTGCCCAGGGAGTTGGTGGAAGCCTCATCTCCGGAGGTGTTGAAGGCCAGGCTGGATATGGCTGTGAGCAACCTGCTGTAATGTGAGGTGTCCCTGCCCGTGGCAGGGGGTTGGAACTGGATCCTTGAGGTCCCTTCCAACCCTAACAATCCTATGATTCTAAATGAATCTATGATTCTGTGAAGCATTAATATCTCACAAGAAAGCTAAACATATATGAATATTTTTCTTGATGTAAAACTCCATTCACTGAACCCTCTTTGTTTCTTGGGCATCCTGTAGCATCCAGATGCCCTAGGATGGATAAATAAAAGCTGCATGCACTACATAAATGCTAAATAGCTGGCAGCCTGTCACTAGTGGTGTGCCCCAAGGATCAGTGCTGGGCCCCATGCTCTTCAACATCTTTATTGATGATCTGGATGAGGGCATTGAGTCCATCATCAGTACATTTGCAGGTGACACCAAGCTGGGGGCAGGAGTTGGTCTGCTGGAGGGCAGAGAGGCTTTGCAGAGGGACCTCGACAGGCTGGACAGATGGGCAGAGGCCAAGGGCAGGAGATTGAACACATCCAAGTGCCGGGTTCTGCACATTGGCCACAGCAACCCCAGGCAGTGCTACAGGCTGGGGTCAGAGTGGCTGGAGAGCGGCCAGGCAGAGAGGGACCTGGGGGTGCTGGGTGATGGGAGGCTGAACATGAGCCAGCAGTGTGCCCAGACAGCCAAGAGGGCCAACCACATCCTGGGCCTGCATTAGGAATAGTATGGCCAGCAGGAGCAGGTAGGTCATTGTGCCCCTGTACTCTGCACTGGTTAGGCCACACCTTGAGTCCTGTGTCCAGTTCTGGGCCCCTCAGTTTAGGAAGGACATTGAGACACTTGAACGTGTCCAGAGAAGGGCAACAAGGCTGGGGAGAGGCCTTGAGCACAGCCCTGTGAGGAGAGGCTGAGGGAGCTGGGGCTGTTTAGCCTGGAGAAGAGGAGGCTCAGGGGCGACCTCATTGCTCTCTACAAGTACCTGAAAGGTGGTTGTAGCCAGGAAGAGGTTGGCCTCTTCTCCCAGGCAACCAGCACCAGAACAAGGGGACACAGTCTCAAGCTGCAACAGTGGAAGTTTAGGCTGGAGGTGAGGAGAAAGTTCTTCACCGAGATAGTGATTTGTCATAGGACACACTTCGTGATTGACACACTTCAGATGTACAGCTTCACCATCTTCCAAATGCTTATTAGTCTTTCAGTGCACAAGAAGTGGTGAACAATACAATAGAATAGACCAGAATGGAAGAGAACTTTGAGATATTGAGTCCAACCTATCACCCAACACCATCTAATCAACTAAACCATGGCACCAAGCACCCCATCAAGTCATCTCCTGAACACCTCCCTGGGCAGCCCATTCCGAAGGGCAATCACTCTCTCTATGAAGAATTTCTTCCTAACACCCAGTCTAAACCTCCCCTGGCGCAGCTTGAGACTGTGTCCTCTTGTTCTGGTGCTGGTTGCCTGGGAGAAGAGACCAACCCCCACCTGGTTACAATCTCCCTTCAGGTAGTTGTAGACAGCAATAAGGTCTCCCCTGAGCCTCCTCTTCTCCAGGCTAAGCAACCCCAGCTCCCTCAGCCTCTCCTCACAGGGCTGTGCTCCAAACCCCTCCACAGCTTTGTTGCTCTCTGGAAACCTTCCAGCAACTCAACATCTTTCCTAAACTGAGGGGCCCAGAACTGGACACAGGACTCAAGGTGTGGCCTAACCAGTGCAGAGTACAGGGGCAGAATGACCTCCCTGCTCCTGCTGGCCACACTCTTTCTGATGCAGGCCAGGATGCCACTGGCCTTCTTGGCCATCTGGGCACAATCAGTGGCAACCTGTGCACATTGTTCTAGCCACCCTTTGCACTTTTTTTTGTTCTTGCTTCATCCATTCCTGTCACTGGAATGAAAAAGCTCTAGGTGGGAATATACCTAAGAAGGATCCACGCTGCTTTTTCATAAGAACATTTGTGACTGAAAAATAGCTTTGCTTCAGAATCTTCATGGACCAGGATCACTTCTACTTACAGTGGTGTTTTTCTCTAAACCTTATTTCATGCTGTGTTTATCCAGACTTGCTGAGGCCTATAAAGCTTCCTATAAATCTGGGCTTATACTGCAGTTAAGAATAAATGGCAGCTTACAGCTTTTTTCTCCTGTAGGCCAGCCAGACTTGGTGGATCCAACTGAGTGTGGCTTTGGGGTTTGTAGGGGCATTGGGAGGCTTTTCCTCTAAACCTGAAATTAAGTCCATGTAAGCATCAAGCAGCAACATTCTTATGAATGTTTGAAGTCATGAAGCATCTTAATCTTTTATTTTCCCTTGATAATTTAGGGTGTTATATGGTAATTATGCTGGTTCAGTTAGGATCCTGCCTCATTAAATCACTGATTACAAGCAACCACAATTGCTTTAATTTATCAGGTCATTAAATTAAAGGTAGAGTTCTAGTGTTGCTGCTGGCACAGTCTTCAAGCAGTAGGTGAGATGCCTTAGGAGCTCTTGACAAAGTGTGCTTGTATGTGGAGTCTTGCTTTTGAGAGGTACTCTTAAAATGCAGGAGGAATTTGCTTTAATGACTTTTGTCTTCTTTTTGTGTTCTGCTGATCTATGCCCTATAGCCTCTTGAAAGGGCAAGTGTAGAGTCTTGCACCTGGGAAAGAACAACCCCCTGTATCAGCACAGGTTGGGCACTGACCTTTTGGAGAGCAGTGAAGGGGAAAAGCACTTGGGGGTCTTCGTGGATGGACCATGAGTGAGCAATGTGCTCTTGTGGCATAGAAAGCCAGCATCATCTTGTGGTGTGTTAGAATGGGGGTGTTTGGCTGGTTCTCCCCCTCTACTCTGCCCTGGTGAGGCTGCATCTGAATATTGTGTCCAGTTCTGGACTGCAGTTTAAGAAGGACCTCAGGGAACTGCCTGGGAGTCCAGCCCAGAGCTACAAAAATGATGAAGGGAATGGAACATCTTCCTTACGTGGAGAGCCTGAGGGAGCTGACGGCTCTTTAGCTTGGAGAAGAGGAGACTAAGAAGTGACTTCATTCATGTTTATAAGGATGTGCAGGGTTGATGCCAAGATGGAGCCAGGCTCTGCTGGGTAATGTCCGATGCCAGCACAAGGGGCAGTGGTGAAAGCTGAGGCACAGGAAGTTCCATGGAAACATGAGGAATTTTTTTCCCCCATGAGGGTGACAGAGCACTGGAACAGGCTGCCCAGGGGGCTGTGGAGTCTCCCTCTCTGGAGATATTCAAAACCCACCTGGATGCATTCCTGTGTGATCTGCTCTAGGTGCTCCTGCTCTGGCAGGGAGGTTGGACTGGATGAGCTTTCAAGGTCCCTTCCAGCTCCTCACACTATGTTATCTCTCTCCATCATATTTCTGCATACTACATATCAAAAAATAACCCCTCCTCAGATTTCACAGCAAATCTAGTGAGCAGACAGGGTTCTGGGAAGTTCATTTGTACCATAATGCTCTGTTATGCATTTCCCTCTGCTCCAAATTCTTCTCCACTTCACCATCATTCTGACAGGCAGACTCACAGAGAACCAAAGTTCCTTAAACCTCCTCTGATGCCACTGCAGCCTGGCATGCATCACAGTCCAAGAAAAATCAGGGTGCCTTCCAAGTGTATGCTTAGAACAGATTCCTAGGGGAAAATGAGAAGTGCTCATAGTGCAACATGGTCTGGCCACACATCCACGTGTGACCTTTGATGAATTCTGGGAAAAGATGGCAGGGACTCATGAGTGTCAGCCTTTAAGTGAGCCAGGGGAACTTGGTCGTGGAGTGAAGTACAATCTGTTCAGGTAGCTGCTGTTTATTGCAAGAGCTACACAAATGGACTACGCAATAGGGCTAGGGGGAATGGAACGAAGCTGGAGGTGGGGAGATTCAGGCTGGAGGTGAGGAGGAAGTTCTTCCCCATGAGAGTGGTGAAGCCCTGGAATGGGTTGTCCAGGGAGGTGGTTGAGGCCCCATCCCTGGAGGTGTTTAAGCCCAGGCTGGATGAGGCTCTGGCCAGCCTGATCTGGTGTGAGGTGTCCCTGCCCATGGCAGGGGGCTTGGAACTAGATGATCCTTGTGGTCCCTTCCAACCCTGACTGATACTATGCTACTACTATGAAATGCAAAGGTCAGGACACTTACACAGTCCTTGGTATAGGGCCTTCTTAGCAACTGGGACTATGTATCACCTCGTGCTGTGGCAGGGAGGTGTTTTTCACATTTCTGGAATGCAGAGAGGGGAAAGAAATAAAACCAAGACAAAGCAGTCAAATTGCCAAACCCACCGTGTCTGGCTCAGAATAAAGCCAGGTTTGGCTCCAGAATGGGCTCCCCATCTGAGCACGTTTCTGCTGAATGTTTTTCCCCCCTCAAATGTTTGCATGTTTTTCATTCAAACAAATCAAATCAAATCAAATTCCAGATTAATTTGCAAGGCCTGCTGCTGAATACTTCCCTCCTTTACTTCTGGAGTGATAGAGTGGATTACAGAGCAATAAAGAGCATTTTGACTATGGGCGGATAGGGCATTGAAGGTCTTCTGGGGCTTCAGTACCTTGCAAGCACTTAGAGATTGCCCTGATTCTTTTGCCATGAGTCAAGGGAAGATATCTCATTGTGTTGTTATTTTCAAGGCTTTGCTGGTGTATTAATAGGCTGGCTGGGTTTATTGTTTAGATGCTAGCAACAAATAAGGTCGCCCTTGTTTTCACGGTAGCCTCTTTTTCTCTCCAGTCTGCATTTACTTTTCACACCTCCTCCTATTCAGAAAAGAAGGAACTTCTTTATTCCACACCCCCTCCTCTTTCATATACTACTTTTTATTGCTTTCTTAAATAGTGCTTTGAATGACTTTCCAGGTTTCATCCATTAAAAGAGCCTGGAACCAGCTTCTCCCAATATGGCAATCTCTGCTTATTCGCTTTGCTCACATTATACCTTAGTTCTGTACTCAGGTGTAGGCTTTCCTTGGCAGCAAGTCTTCTGCTGCCTGTGTCTGACATAATCCTGACTAGCTGCTAGGAAACACCTTTTAGAAGGTGTTATTTATTTATTTCTTTATTTAACTTAAAAGATAAGCAATTACCATTTTCTGAAGTATTTGGTTCTGTTAGCAGGTTGGAGTCCACCAAAGCACAGGCACTTTGTGAACAGGCTATTCCTAGACCTCCACGGCTTAAGTAGGATGAAATGCCAGGGGAGGTTTAGGCTGGATGTTAGGAGGAAATTCTACACAGAGAGAGTGATTGCCCATTGGAATGTGCTGCCCAGGGAGGTGTTGGAGTCACCATCACTGGAGGTGTTTAGGAAGAGACTGGATGAGGCACTTGGTGCCATGGTTTAGTTGATTAGATGGTGCTGGTTGATAGGTTGGACACGATGATCTTGAAGGTCTCTTCCAACCTGGTTAATCTGGTTAATCCTCTCCTCTCCTCTCCTCTCCTCTCCTCTCCTCTCCTCTCCTCTCCTCTCCTCTCCTCTCCTCTCCTCTCCTCTCCTCTCCTCTCCTCTCCTCTCCTCTCCTCTCCTCTCCTCTCCTCTCCTCTCCTCTCCTCTCCTCTCCTCTCCTCTCCTCTCCTCTCCTCTCCTCTCCTCTCCTCTCCTCTCCTCTCCTCTCCTCTCCTCTCCTCTCCTCTCCTCTCCTCTCCTCTCCTCTCCTCTCCTCTCCTCTCCTCTCCTCTCCTCTCCTCTCCTCTCCCTCTCCTCTCCTCTCCTCTCCTCTCCTCTCCTCTCCTCTCCTCTCCTCTCCTCTCCTCTCCTCTCCTCTCCTCTCCTCTCCTCTCCTCTTCTCTTCTTTCACATTCCATTCCATGCATTGCACCAACATAAGAGTAACTGAATTCGTAGCCTATTCTATTCTATTCTATTCTATTCTATTCTATTCTATTCTATTCTATTCTATTCTATTCTATCCTATTCCTATTCCTATTCCATTCCTATTCCTGTTCCATCCCTATTCTATTCTATTCCTATTCCTATTCCTATTCCTATTCCTATTCCTATTCCTATTCCTATTCCTATTCCTATTCCTATTCCTATTCCTATTCCTATTCCTATTCTCTTCTATTCTATTCCTATTCTATTCTTATGTTCTCTTGGCTGCAATTTTCTTTGCTGCTACAGTCAGACCAGAATGGTTTACTATCTCAGCCCTCCAGTCAAGGTTTCATTTCAGAAAGGCTTCTTGCTTCTTCTAGCTATTGTTCACTTTAACTCTTTCACTCAGATAGTATTGTTCTGAGGCTAAAGGGCTACTACCATTTTACACAATAGTTGGGTTCTGCTTTTTAGGTGTCTTTATTCCTGTTTATGCCATCATCTTTTTGACATCTCAAGACTGTAAATGAGTGGAATACTGGAGAAAAAAAGACTGCATAAAGTACAATCTCAATGCCAAAACCCACTGGCTGTTACAATTTTAATTTACTTAAGTAAACAAGAAGTTCCTAGCATAAAAATTCAATTCAACCCACACCTCTCAAATGAAAATCTTAACTTCCCAAAGAAATTCACTGCTCTGTCTTTCAGATAACCTCTCTCTTCATCCTAATCCTGTGCACAGAGGGAAATGTAGCTGTGGTTAACCCCTTGCATACCAGTTTCAAATAGTGCTCCGTACACCAGCAGGGTGATGGGTACACAAGAGAGGCCTGTGTGCTTTACTGCTAGCATTGAGTAGGCATTTCCTCTCCCCATCTTCTTCTGGTTAGGCCACACCTTGTGTATTGTGTCCAGTTCTGGGCCCCTCAGTTTAGGAAGGATGTTGAGTTGCTCAAATGTGTCCAGAGAAGGGCAACAAAGCTGGGGAGGGGTTTGGAGCACAGCCCTGTGAGGAGAGGGTGAGGGAGATGGGTTGCTCAGAAGAGGAGGCTCAGAGGAGACCTCATTTCTGTCTACAACTACCTGAAGGGAGGTTGTAGCCAGGTGGGGGTTGGTCTCTTCTCCCAGGCAACCAGCACCAGAACAACAGGACACAGGCTCAAGCTGCACCAGGGAGGTTTAGGCTGGACGTTAGGAAGAAGCTCTTAATAGAAAGAGAGATTGGCCATTGCAATGTGCTGCCCGGGGAGGTGGTAGAGTCCCCGTCACTGGAGGTGTTTAGGAAGAGACTGTACGGGGTGCTTGGTGCCCTGGTTTAGTTGATTAGATGGTGTTGGGTGACAGGTTGGACTCAATGATCTCAAAGGTCTTTTCCAACCTGGTTAATTCTGTTCTATTCTATAAATGAAAACATGACTAGCACATGCCTTCTGGAGATCTAAATTTGGTCTTTGTGCCAGTATCTACACAGGGCCTGAATTTCTCTGTCATTTTCTGCATTAATCCTCTTCAAGTGTGGCACATCACTGTTCAAGGGCCCCTTTTTGGTACAAAATATGCACATCCCTCTCTGCCTTTGGCTATTTTGAAATCAAGCTTTTGTTGGGTGAAGGATTAAGTAGCGTGAAAATAAAAAGTATGCCACACATCAGACAGGCATCCTGGCCTGCCTCAGGAACAGTGTGGCCAGCAGGAGCAGGGAAGTCATTGTGCCCTGTACTCTGCTTTGGTTAGGCCACACCTTGAGTCCTGTGTCCAGTTCTGGGCCCTCAGTTTAAGAAGGACATTGAGACTCTTGAATGTGTCCAGAGAAGGGCAACAAGGCTGGGGAGAGGCCTTGAGCACAGCCCTGTGAGGAGAGGCTGAGGGAGCTGGGGTTTAGCCTGGAGAGGAGGAGGCTCAGGGGAGACCTTATTGCTGTCTACAACTACCCGAAAGGTGGTTGTAGCCAGGAAGGGTTGGTCTCTTCTCTCTAGCAACCAGCAGCAGAACAAGAGGACACAGTCTCAAGCTGTGCCAGGGGAAGTTTAGGCTGGAGGTGAGGAGAAAGTTCTTCACTGAGAGAGTCATTAGCCATTGGAATGTGCTGCCCAGGGAGGTGGTGGAGTCACCATCCTTGGAGGTGTTCAAGAGGACATTGGATGTGGCACATGATGCCATGGTTTAGTCATGAGCTCTGTGGTGAGAGGTTGGACTTGATGATCTTTGAGGTCTCTTCCAACCTTGGTGATTCTGTGATTCTGTGATCTTTGAGGTCTCTTCCAACCTTGGTGATTCTGTGATTCTATGGTTACAGCTCTGGTAACTCTGATAATTCACTCACACTGGTAAGAGTGAAAGTGTGGTCAGTGGTAGTCTTCTAGTCTTAGAAAGACTGTTGTCATCATAGTGGTTCAATGGAGGGAATGTGTAGGTGTTTTGTGCATTTGTTTTGGTTCTCCTTCCCCCTTTTTTGCCTGGGGACATCATCTTCAGCAACACTCTTGCATAAAAAATAAATACTTTGTCTATCCTTAAGTTTGGAGATGGCTCTGATCAACTTGCAGGATTGCAGGGAGATAGGGTGGGGAAGACACAACAGACAAGGTGACCTCAGGTTTCTGCTTGTGTCCCTTTAATGACCAGGATGAGTTCCACCACCCCTTGCCCGCTTAGACCTGTACCTTCAGCATCTGAAGAGTTGTCCACACGCTTTATTCTACCTCCTGAGAATAGCTGTAAGGAAGTCTGCATTGTTTCCAAACGCTGCTGCTGGTACCTGGGTACCAGCGGCTGCTCCCGAAGCTGTAGCTCCAACACAGCCCCAGCTAAGCGAGCAGCCGCCACCTGCACAGCCCTAAAGCCCCGTGCGGGGCCGGGACTGCCCGGGGCCAGGTCTGGCCCCGCCAGCAGGACCTCCGTGACATTTCTGCTCTCTGTTCGCGGCGGGGCTGAAGGAGGAAGGAAAAATGACACCGGGAAAGGACTGTCGTTCGTGTTGAAGACTGGCGGCGGGATTGTGGTTTTCCCTTCCGCCTCGCTTTCCATGTCCGCGGAAGGGAGATGCTGTCTGGAGACCGAGAGCGAGTGCCGGGGGAGGAGTAGGGGGGACGGGGGCGGTGGCTACCGTCTTCCAGAGCTGTCTTCCTCCGGGAGCTGGGGCGGCTGCCGCCGAGGAGCCGGCGCTCCCGGAGCCGGCCAGCGACTCCCCGCACACCTCCCAGTGGTGCTAGCGGCGCGATCGCCCAAACTCCTGGGAGGGGAGACACCCCCGTCGCCGCCGCCTCCCTTTCCTCCCCGCCCTCCTCCTCCTCCCCCCGGCCGCAAACCCCAAATAAAAGAGGCGGGGGCGGCAGGATGCGCCGCTCGGCGAGGAGGTCGGCGCTGCCGCCGGCCGCCTGATGCTGCCGCAATTCGCCATTGCCGGGTACGGCTCGAAGCCGGGAGGAGGAGGCGACGGGAAGAGGCGGGGGGCCAGGGGCAGAAGAGCAGCAGCACCCCTCACCCGGCACCCCCGCGGGCCGCTGCCGCTTTCCTCCCGATGCCCAGCCGCCGGCGACTGGGGGCCCCGGGGGCCCGCTCCTGCCTCCTCTGGCTCTTTGTGTTGCTGAAGGTAAGTGCCGGGGAAGGGGAGGGGTGCGGGTCCCCTCCCTTCCCGTGGGCACCGAATCCCCTCCGCGCTGCCTTTGTGTGCCTTCCCGGCGGGACTGCGGGCCCGGGGACGGCCGGGTGGCCGTGCCCGCTCCGCCTCTCCCGCGGGGCGGTGGAGGCAAGGGCTGAACCCCGGCCGGTCCTGCTTTGTGCTGCCGCGGGCAGCTGCGCAGAAAGCATGAGGGTTTGGCGAGGGGAACAGGGAGGTGGCAGTGCCGCCCGCAGCGAGCGATCCGGTCAACCTGCTCCGCTGTGCCCTGGGGCGAGATGCGCTCCCGCCTTATGTCCCCGCCGAAAGTGTCAGCAGCAGCCCGGCGGAGCTGCGGCGGCGCTTCCTCCCATCCTCTGCCTCCTCCAAAGTTATTCTATTCTCATCAGGGCTGCCGAGAGAGGGGCGCTGGGGTTTTTTGGGGATATACTGCCCAGCAGGGTCATGCCGTGGCGGGGGCGCCGAGCTGTCCCTTCAGCACCGGTCCCGCTCCCTGCCGCCGCCCTGGTCCCTCTCACCACCTTCGGGGAAACACATCCCGCCGCGCCGTGCTCCCCTCGTTAAATGCCTCTTTATCTTAAACGCGTCCCCTCCCCGCAAGAGAAGCGTGATGAAGATGGAGCTAACAAAGGGGCCGGGTGGTGTATCGTCGTGGGTTTATCGCGGCGGAATTTCCCATTGCTTGCGGATCAGCAGCGTGCGATGTTCGGGCTCAGCCGATCTTGCCGGCAGATTAATTTTTCAAAGTTCTGCTTAATGCTGCAAGCTTGGTTTCACATGACATCTTTTTATCTTTACGCTTTCCCTCCTTTAGTGGTTTCTGCAGCATATTTAATATGCTTCGTGTAACTTCTGAGAGAAAATGTATGTACTGCCTGGGTGAAAACCACCGACTCGAAATGTCATTACCCTAAAGTACAGCGTTCAACGCCACTAAAAACTTTGTTGTGTATGTGTCAGTCACTGCTAAGAAGAGCTCTGCAACTAAGGACCTGACCTTTCAGAGCCTTATAAATGTAAATGTTCTATGGAAATCGGCAGGACTCGCTTTGTGCATAAGAGTTTGCAGGATCATATCCTAGAACAGCAGTGGTGTCACTTCTGAAACTGACATTGCATTGACAGAACTATTTAAAGGGAGGCTTTCACAGCATCTGTTCACATATAGTAGTCAACTGTCAGCTGTCTCATTTTCATAACTGCTGAAACATACATTTTTGCAAGATAAAATGCTGGTATATAGGCAAACTTTTGCTTCTTGGAATTTGGTGACTGCTTATTATTTATTATTATTATTATTATTATTATCATCATCATCATTATTACTTTAAAAAAGATGATTATTATTTCTAAGAGGTAAGACCAGACGCTATGGCCCATCAGAAAGGTGAAGGTTCTAGTTTGTTCCTTAATAGAGAAGTGCAAACAGTTTTCAGTAGCTGTTTTGTCCCACAGAGTTCGTATTGCTCTCAATCCTTTCTTAAAAGAAATAATAAATGATCAAAAAGCAGCGGTGGGTGTTTGATTGTTTAGTTGTTTGCATTTGTTGGGTTTGGGTTGGGGTTTTTTTGGGGGGGAGGGGATGTTACTTTGGGTTCTCCGTGTGAGTAGGGGTTTGGTTTCGTTCTATTCGTATTGCTGTGACAGAAATTGCCACGATACAGCAAGACAGGAAATAAGTAGCTTAAATTTGCAAAATACTGGTGTGTGGGGGAAAAAAAACAATCTCAAGGAATTTGGTAAGGTTTGAAGGTAGCTACAGGCTCAGCTTTTCGATCTGTTGAGGTTTGCATTCTGTTGGGAAGGAGCCATCACTTCGGAGCCAGACAGAACTCAAACCAACACAGGACTGGAATGACAAAGAAAGCTGATGAGTATTCATAGAATTCTGTGGTGTAAGAGGAGGTAAAGCTGTAGCTCAAGATAAAGATGCATCAGTAATGCCACATGCCTGGATTACGACTTCGGTAGGACAGCGAGTCTACTGTAATTACTTATCCTGTATGTTATTAGGTGCTGCAATAAGAGGAGATCTGAGGCTGCAGAGGATGCTCAGAGTGCACAAGCTTACAGGAAGGAAATAGGGGAAGCGAGAATAGTGCTTGTTTCAGATCATTGGAATAGGAGCATTCTCCTGAGACTGAAATTCACTGTGTTCTCTTTGATGTCTGCATATTTTTTGCAGGGACAAATAACCGAAAACAGCTCATTTCAAAACAAGGCAGCTCCCTCATTTTTGGCTATTTAGTTCTGCCAGCTTGGTTGAAGCAAAACTTAATTACCCACCCTCAAGTTAGTAAATCGATCATTAACTGTATTAACTGTAAAGCATTAAACTGAAGTATTAACTTCACCCGGAAGTCAGTCTCACTGCATTGAACTGGTCAGTCTGCAGACGGGCAAAACTGATGTCTGCGTGCTTGCTGTTTCAGGGTTAGCAGCCCAAATGTCACCTGCTGAGCTGTATCTGCTTGATGTGGCCTTGTTGCCCATCTTGCAATTCATAACTGACTGCACAATGATAAAAGTGCTCAAAGCACATTTCCTCTTCTCTTCCAATTGTCATTCATTTACACCGGGAAATATAGAGCCAGCTTGTCCCAGTTGCTGGCATTGTCTGAGCTTGCTGCTATGGTCAGTGACAAAAGGAGAGCAAACTCCTGCCCACTGCATGTCATGTGCCTGTTATTGTTGCTCATGGGTTAACAATATTTAGCTCTTTCATTCACAGCACAAGGTGAATGCTTTCAATGATCCAAGACACTCATTTTTAATGTTTGTTGTTGTATTTTCTGGAAATGATAGAATCAACCAGGTTGGAAAAGACCTCAGAGACCCAACCTATTACCAAAATACCCAACACCTCATGACAACTAAACCATGGCACCAAGTGCCACATCCAGTCCCTTTTTGAACACCTCCAGGGACGGTGACTCCACCACCTCCCTGGGCAGCACATTCCAATGGCCAATCTCTCTTTCTGGGAAGAACTTTCTCCTCACCTCCAGCCTAAACTTCCCCTGGTGCAGCTTGAGACTGTGTCCTCTTGTTCTGGTGCTGGTTGCCTGGGAGAAGAGACCAACCCCCACCTGGCTAGAACCTCCTTTCAGGTAGTTGTAGAGAGCAATAAGGTCTCCCCTGAGCCTGGTGCCATGGTTTAGTAGTCATGAGGTCTGGGTGACAGGTTGGACTTGATGGTCTTTGAGGTCTCCTCCAACCTTTTGATTCTATGATTCTATTCCTCTTCTCCAGGCTAAACAGCCCCAGCTACCTCAGCCTCTCCCCACAGGGCTGTGCTCCTGACCTCTCCCCAGCCTTGCTGCTCTTCTATGGACACATTCAAGTATCTCAGTGTCCGTCTTAAACTGAGGGGCCCAGAACTGCACACAGAACTCAAGGTGTGGCCTAACCAGTGCTGAGTACAGGGGCAGAATGACTTCCTTGCTCCTGCTGGCCACACTGTTCCTGATGCAGGCCAGGATGCCATTGGCCTTCACATTGTGATCTTGAAACTTTATCATTCCTTTTCTTCAGTAGTTTTCTTATGTGATAGCTGTTTTAGAAACTAGCACAATCACAGAATCACAGAATGTTAAAGGCTGGAAATGACCTCGAAAGAGCATCCAGTCCAACTGCCCTGCCAGAGCAGGATCACCTAGAGCAGATCACCCAGGAATGCATCTAGAAGAAAGGCATTGTGTGTGAGCTGAGAAACGAGTATGGACTTACAATACTTGGGAGATGAACAGGGATGTGTCTTGCTTCAGAGCAAAGCCTCATTTTTCTCGTTAATTTTCTCATTTTGGTGTGGAAAAAGCATGGCTGATCACAGCTGAGGGGAAAACCTGCAGTTCCACTAAATAAACAGCAATAAAAAGTAGATATGCTCTCTGATACCCGTAATTGATGTTCTCTTTCCCACCTTTTCTAACTGCCATCCAGTAACCTTGCCATAGCCAGATCTATGCTGAGCTCTGCCCATTTGAGGTCCCGGCCTGGATTATGAGACTGACACGTCAGATGTTGCATGCTATTAGTAGCTTGCACCTGGGTGATTTTATGTTTTCTTGCTCTATTTTTTTTTTTTTTTTTTTTTTTTTTTTTTTTGTTGGGGGGCAGGTAGAGATCAAGTAGAGGACAAAAGCATCTGAAGTGTGCCAAACCTGATGCTGGGATATCATTTTCAATCCCAGAGGGACTGGCCAGTGTTCACCGTGGGAACACAACGAGAAAACATTGTCACAGTGCTTCTGTGTAGGGACTGCATTGGAGGATGGTGCTTTCCAGGAACACTCTCTACAAATACAAACTGAATTAAAAACCCCAAAAAGGCATTTCTTCTTTCCAGGAGACTGCAGTCTTTATGTATGAGTCTTGTGTGTGCTCTTCAGGCTCTCCATATAAAGCAGCAACACCCTCTTTTCCTCTGAGCAAGGACACCTTTTTATGCCTTGCAGGGTAGACTTCTGTCCACTGCTATAGCAGTGTATTTGGTTTGGCTGAGATGGAGTCCTCCCCACTGCATCTTTCATAGTGCTGTGTTTTGTAGTGGTGGCTGGAAGGGTGTTGATGACACACCAGGGTTTTGGCTGCTTCTGGGCAGTGCTCACACAGCACCAAGGCTGTGCTTTCCCAACATCCCCCCACCCCCGAAACAGTAGGCTGAGGGGTGGGCAAGATCTTGGGAGAGGACACGGTCAGGCCAGCTGACCCAAGCTGACCAAAAGGGTATTCCATACCAAATGACACCAGCTCAGATATAAAAGCTAAGGGAAAGAAGGAAGGGGGTGAGGGGTGGGGTTGGGAGAGTGGCGATTCATTAATGCTGTTTGCCCCCCAGAACAACCACTACGCGTATTGAAGCCTGCTTCCCGGGGTGCAGCCAGACATCATCTGCTGATGGGAAGCAGAGAATGATAATTTTGTTTGCTCTTGCTTCAGTGTGCAGCCTTTGCTTTCATTTTTGCTTTATTAAACTGCTTCTGTCTTGACCCGTGGACCTCTGGTTATATTCTCCCTCTCCCCATACCATCTAAGAAGGGGAGTGATCGAGCAGCTTTGGTGGACATCAGAGAATTGCTTATTAAGAATGTTTTGTACACAAAAGCCCTTAGAACATTTTTCTTCTATCAGTGTATAGCTGAAAAGAGGAAGAGCTGTATGAAAGAAAGGTGGCAACATATACTAGCTGCCATGTGCACAACGTGTAAGAGATGAACAGAGAGTAGGAGATACTGGAAACAGAAAAGTAACCTTGTTTTTCACAGCACTGTGTAATCCTGGCTGAATACAGCCAGTGAAGGGAGCAACTCCTGAGGAAGAAGTCTGCTGCCTTTACAGTAAGGCAGAAGTGATGCATTTTATTTCTGGAACTCCTTCAGTCTTATGCTGGGAAATTACAGTGGCTTTTAAATGAAGGAGTTCCAGAAATAAAATGATATGCATCATGTCTGGCTTGTTGTAAAGATAGTACGTTGTACCAGAGCAGCAGCAGTGTGAGCTGTGCTCAAATTACTATGCCTATCTTTGCACTTTCTCTTCTGCTCTGTGAGTGTACTTAGAGAAGAAATGCTTTATGGTATGCATCAGTGATGGGGAAGTTGGTGACACACAATAACAGGGAAGAGAGCTATCAGGGGATATGTTTTGAAGGGAATCCGTACACTCAGCTTTCAGGGCTTGAGGCAGCAGCACGGACATGAGAAGAGAATATGTGGGATAGGCACTGTGATTGGGTGGAAAACACAATGTTTGGGATGGAAAAATTCCAGTGGGTCTTTTAAGCATAGGGATTGAGCACTTCTGTTATCTCCCTTCAGCTTTTCTGAAGTCAACAGCTCTGTGCTATTGTATGGCAGCCAGACATTTTAAAATGAGGTAGCTCTTTGGCAGATATGAACCTCTTGGGGGAAATAAAGATCCTAAATTCCTTTTTAAGTATTTTTGGGGAAAACAGATAATGTTGCCTCTCAATCTGACAGCTGTGGTTGTTGAAATGATTTGCTCTCAGTGCAGGGATAGCGAGATAGAACAGAATACAGTAGAGTAGAGTAGAGTAGAGTAGAGTAGAGTAGAGTAGAGTAGAGTAGAGTAGAGTAGAGTAGAACAGGAATAGGATAGAGTAGAATAGAATAGCATAGGATAGGATAGAATAGAATAGGATAGAATAGAATAGAATAGAATAGAATAGAATAGAATAGAATAGAATAGAATAGAATAGACCAGACCAGGTTGGAAGAGACCTTCAAGATCATCATGTCCAACCCATCATCCAACACCACCTAAACAACTAAACCATGGCACCAAGCACCCCATCCAGTCTCCTCCTAAACACCTCCAGTGATGGTGACCCCACCACCAACCTGGGCAGCCCATTCCAATGGGCAATCACTCTCTCTGTGTAGAATTTCCTCCTAACATCCAGTCTGAACCTCCCCTGGCACAGCTTGAGACTGTGTCCTCTTGTTCTGGTGCTGGTTGCCTGGGAGAAGAGACCAACACCCCCCTGGCTACAACCTCCTTTCAGGTAGTTGTGGACAGCAATAAGGTCTCCCCTGAGCCTCCTCTTCTGCAGGCTAAGCAACCCCAGCTCCCTCAGCCTCTCCTCACAGGGCTTGTGCTCCAAACCCCTCACCAGCTTTAGAATAGAATAGAATAAACCAGGTTGGAAGAGACCTCCAAGATCATCATGTCCAACCTATCATCCAACACCACCTAAACAACTAAACCATGGCACCAAGCACCCCATCAAGTCTCCTCCTAAACACTTCCAATGATGGTGACTCCACCACCTCCCTGGGCAGCCCATTCCAATGGACAATCACTCTCTCTGTATAGAACTTCCTCCTAACCTCCAGCCTGAACCTGCCCTGGCACAGCCTGAGACTGTGTCCTCTTGTTCTGGTGCTGGCTGCCTGGGAGAAGAAAGGAACCTCTGCCTGGCTACAACCTCCCTTCAGGTAGTTGTACACAGCAATAAGGTCTCCCCTGAGTCTCCTGCTCTCCAGGCTAAGCAACCCCAGCTCCCTCAGTCTCTCCTCATAGGGCTTGTGTTTCAAGCCCCTCACCAACCTTGTTGCCCTTCTCTGGACATGTTCCAGCAAGTCAGCATCTTTCCTAAACTGAGGGGGCCAGAACTGCACACAGGACTCAAGGTGTGGTCTTTAAGAGGTTGAGACGTGGCTCTTCCTGTTATATCAAAAGGGTTTGAACAACTGTAGCTCCTTCATGTGATATAAATTTGTAGGTCCACAGTTTAGTTCTGTTGACTTCTGACTATATAATACAAAGAACCCGGTCTCTAAGTTGCCAATCACATCAGGGACTCCTTCAATTTTAAGAACCTTTAGTCCTTTCCTCTAAGAGTAGATCCATGGCTGTGCTGCCACCCCACAAGATCTGAACAGGCAGGACAGTCTACCCACCAGCTGGTGGGTGCAGGCAAACCTCATGAAGTTTGATAAGGACAAGTGCAGGGTCCTGCATCTGGGGAGGAATAACTCCAGGCACCAGTGCAGGTTGGGGGCTGCCCTGTTGGAATGCATCTCCACGGAGACAGACCTTGGAGTCCTAGTGGAGAGCAAGTTCTCCGTGGGATAGCAATGTGCCCTGGTGGCCAAGAGAGCCCATGGGATCCTGTGGTGCATCAAGAAAAGTGTATCCAGCAGGTCTAGGGAGGTTCTTCTCTCCCTCTACTCTCTCCTGCTGAGACCACACTTGGTGTCCAGTTTTGGGCTCCCCAGTTCAAGACAAACAGAGACCTGCTGGAGAGAGTCCAATAGAAAGACATGAGGATGATTAGGGGACTTGAGCATCTCCCCTGGGAGGAGAGACTGAGAGCCCTGGGGCTGTTTAGTCTGGAGAAGAGAAGGGTGAGAGGGAATCTGATCAATGTCTATCAATATCTGAGGGATGGGTGTCAAGTGGAGGGGGCCAAGCTCTTTTTGATGGTGCACAGTAATAAGACAAGGACCAATGGATACAAACTTGAACACAGAAGTTTTGACTTCAACATGAGGAGAAACTTCTTTACAGTGAGGGTGAGAGAGCCCTGGAGCAGGCTGCCCAGAGAGGTTGTGGAGTCTCCTTCTCTGGAGACTTTCCAAACCCACCTGGATGCATTCCTGTGCAGACTACCCTGGGTGATCCTGCTTTGGCAGGGGTGTTGGATTGGATGATCTCTGGAGGTCCCTTCCAAACTCTAATGTACTGTGAGACTGTGATCCCTAGAATCAATCAAGAAGGAGCTGTTCTTCAAGGCTTAGAGGAGGCCCCCAGAGCAGACCACAGACTGTCCCAAATGCCTTGTTACCTTTGTGTAATCTGCTGCTTGGCAGAATTCTGTTATCTGCACCACAGCTGTTTCAGTCATTTCCTCATTGTTCATAGCGAAGTCACTGTGAGGAGAGGCTGAGGGAGCTGGGGTTGCTTAACCTGGAGAAGAGGATTCTCAGAGGAGACCTTATTGCTGTCTAAAACTACCTGAAGGGAGGTTTCAGCCAGGTGGGGGTTGGTCTCTTCTCCAGGCAACCACCAACAGAACAAGAGGACGCAGTCTCAAGCTGCACCAGGGGAGGTTTAGGTTGGTTGTTAGGAAGAAGTTCTTCACAGAGAGTGTTTGCCCATTGGAATGTGCTGCCCAGGGAGGTGGTGGAGTCGCCATCACTGGAGGTGTTTAAGAGGAGACTGGATGGGGTGCTTGGTACCATGGTTTAGTTGATTAGGTGGTGTTGGGTGATAGGTAGGACTTGGTGATCTGAAAGGTCTCTCCCAACCTGGTTAATTCTATTCTATTCTATTCTATTCTATTCTATTCTATTCTATTCTATTCATCTTTACTCCTCATTGACCTATCAAATCGAGAAGGCAGAGTAGTGCTCATTCTGCTCACAAACAGCAAACAAATTTTTCAACTCAAGTAGTAAAATGAAGGAAACAAAACCCCCAAACCCCAACACCCTACTGAAATGTGGTGAAGAATAATAGAGACAATTGGTGGTGGTGGTGGGGGAAATCCATGGAAAAAATGCTAATTAGTGTTTTCCCAAAGTACTGCAAGGCAAATTTAAGCTAAGGGGGGGGGGGGAAGGAAAAGAATATTTTCTAACAGCAATGAAATGAATTTATTTATTATTAGCTTAGCACTACTGTGCCTGGCTTTGTTCTGTATGCAAAACATCTGCAGGCACTGAAAGATAGACACATCAAAATAAGGATGCTCTAGATAGCGGAGAAGTGATTATCATCTACGCGAGTTGCTGGTATTCTCCGCGGGCTGGTACAGACAATAAGTCACAATTGCCTCCCCCCAGGAGCTGAGCAGAGAGGGGGTTGTGGTTTGTGGGGGTTTTTCATTGCTGTTTGCTGCTTTTCTTTCATTGATTAGAAGGGGTGTGACCAGTAGGTCGAGAGAGGTTCTCCTCCCCCTCTACTCTGCACTGGTGAAGCCACATGTGGTATATTGTGTCCAGTCAGAATAGAATGGAATAGAATAGAATATAGAATAGAATAGAGTGGAATGGAATGGAATGGAATGGAATGGAATGGAATAGAATAGAATAGAATAGAATAGAATAGAATAGAGTGGAATGGAATGGAATGGAATGGAATGAATGGAAAAGAGTGGAATAGAATAGAATAGAATAGAATAGAATAGAATAGAATAGAATAGAATGGAATAGAATAGTATAGAATAGAATAGAGTGGAATGGAATGGAATGGAATAGAATAGAATAGAATAGAATAGAATAGAATAGAATAGAATAGAGTGGAATGGAATGGAATAGAATAGAATAGAATAGAATAGAATAGAATAGAATAGAATAGAATAGAATGGAATGGAATGGAATGGAATGGAATGGAATAGAATAGAATAGAATAGAATAGAATAGAATAGAATAGAACAAATGAATAGAACAATGCTATCTGAGTCAAAGAGTTAAAGTGCTAGAAGAAAGCAAGTTGCTAGAAGAAGCAAGAAGCCTTTCTGAAATGAAACCTTGACTGGACTGCTGAGAGAGTAAACCATTCTGGTCTGACTGTAGCAGCAAAGAAAATAGCAGCCAAGAGAACATTAGAATAGAATGGAATGGAATGGAATGGAATGGAATGGAATGGAATGGAATGGAATGGAATGGAATAGAATAGAATAGAATAGAATAGAATAGAATAGAATAGAATAGAATAGAATAGAATAGAATAGAATAGAATTAACCAGAATGGAAGAGAGCTTTGAGATCATTGAGTCCAACCTATCATCCAACACTATCTAATCAACTAAACAGTTATGGGCCCCTCAGTTCAAGAAAGACAGCAAGCTGCTTCAAAGAGTCCAACACAGAGCCAGAGAGGTGATTAAGGGAGTGGAACGTCTTCCCTGTGAGGAGATACTGAGGGAGCTGAGGGCTCTTTAGCTTGAGGAAGAGGAGACTGAGAGGTGACCTAATCAATGTTTATAAAGATGTAAAGGTGAGTCCTGAGAGGATGGAGCCAGGCTCTGCTTTGTGGTGCCAGTGACAGGACAAGGGGCAATGGTGGAAGTTGAGGCATAGGAATATCTCTGGAGATATTGAAAACTTGCCTGGGTGTGTGCCTGTGTGATCTGCTCTAGGTGATGCTGCTCTGGCAGGGGGTTGGACTGGATGAGCTTTTGAGGTCCCTTCCAGCCCCTAACATTCTTAGCCTGGAGAAGAGGAGGCTCAGGGAGACCTTCTTGCTGTCTACAACTACCTGAAGGGAGGTTGTAGCCAGGTGGGGGTTGGTCTCCTCTCCCAGGCAACCAGCACCAGAACAAGAGGACACAGTCTCAAACTGCACCAGGGGAGGTTCAGACTGGATGATAGGAAGAAATTCTTCACAGAGAGAGTGATTGCCCATTGGAATGGCTGCCCAGGGAGGTGGTGGAGTCACTGTCATTGGAGGTGTTTAGGAGGAGATTTGATAGGCTGCTTGGTTGCATGGTTTAGTTGATTAGGTGGTGTTGGATGATGGGTTGGATGTGATGATCTTGAAGGTTTCTTCCAACTTGGTCTATTCTGTTCTGTTCTATTCTATTCTATTCTATTCTATTCTATTCTATTCTATTCTATTCTATTCTATGATTTGGTATGGCTTCCTACAGGATGTTGCTCATCAGACCTTCTGGACTTGTACATTGGTTTAAAATATTAAAAAAACAATAATCAGTGTGACTTTAAGCCTTTCAAAGAGAACCCATTGCCCTGTATTGCCCTCTGTGCTCTAGCCCACAATAGTTTCATGAATGTAGCTGTAAGCAGGGCAAGAGAGGAAAGAGAAACACCACTCAGATTTATTTTTTTTTTTAAGAGAATCATGGAATCACAGAATTGTCAGGGTTGGAAGGGACCTCAAGGATCATCCAGTTCCAACCCCCCTGCCATGGGCAGGGACACCTCACATTACAGCAGGTTGCTCACAGCCACATCCAGCCTGGCCTTCAACACCTCCAGAGATGAGGCTTCCACCACCTCCCTGGGCAACCTGTGCCAGTCTCTCACCACCCTCATGGGGAAAAACTTCTTCTTAACATCCAACCTGAATCTACCCATTTCTATTAATTTTCCATTCCCCCTAGTGCCATCACTCCCTGCCACTCTAAAAATCCCTCCCCAGCTTTCTTGTAGCCCCCTTCAGATACTGGAAGGCCACAATAAGGTCTCCTCAGAGCCTTCTCTTCTCCAGACTGAACAGCCCCAACTCTCTCAGTCTGTCCTCATAGGAGAGGATTTCCAGCCCTCTGATCACTCTTGTGGCCTTTCTCTGTACACACTCCAGCATGTCCAGATCCTCCCTGTGATAGAGGCTCCAGAACTGGATGCAGTGCTCCAGGTGGGGTCTCACCAGAGCAGAGTAGAGGGGGAGAATCACCTCCCTTGACCTGCTGGCTCTGCTTCTTTGCTTAAAAAAAAATAATAAGATAGCATAGCCAATATTCTGTTGTAGTCTGGTTACTGTAAGTTGGGAGATTTGGTCTTTTCATAATTTTCTTTCCCTCATTTGGCTGTCCCTGCCTGATCTTGCACTGATTGTATCGTGAGTCATCAGTGCCTGCTTCGGGGCAAAAGATTATGATGTCACCAAATCAATATCAGAGGATCCTGTGCTGTAATCCCTCTTCAGAAAAGTCCATTAAATCAATGCCTCTCCTGTGAGTAATGACTGTCGAAGCAAGCCCTCTGATTCTGCTGTGTGAGGGAATATGCAGATGGGATGGGATTTCTGCATAATTAACTGGCAGTGATTAAATGCAACAAGGAAAAAAATAAGGGGAAAAAGGACATTTTCTGAAAGATAAATAAACACAGAATGAATGCTGAAGTGTATTTTAAAATGATATTTGGCATAAACCAAATTAATTTTACCATGTCAAACTAAACTTTTTGTGTTTGGTTTTTTTTTTGTTTAACTTTTAACTTGCCCAGGTGGCCAAGAAGGCCAATGGCATCCAATGGCTGCATCAGGAACAGTGTGGCCAGCAGGAGTGGAGAAGTCATTCTGCCCCTGTACTCAGCACTGGTTAGGCCACACCTTGAGTCCTGTGTCCAGTTCTGGGGCCCTCAGTTTAGGAAGGATGTTGACTTGCTGGAAGGTGTCCAGAGAAGGGCAACAAAGCTGGGGAGGGGTTTGGAACACAGCCCTGTGAGGAGAGGCTGAGGGAGCTGGGGTTGCTTAGCCTGGAGAAGAGGAGGCTCAGGGGAGACCTTATTGCCCTCTACAAGTATCTGAAGGGAGGTTATAGACAGGTGGGGGTTGGTCTCTTCTGCCAGGCAGCCAGCACCAGAACAAGAGGACACAGTCTCAAGCTGTGCCAGGGGAGGTTTAGGCTGGATGTTAGGGAGAAATTCTTCATAGAGAGATTGCTTGGCCATTGGAATGTGTGGAGGTGGTGGAGTCACCATCATTGGAGGTGTTTAGGAGGAGACTTGATGGGGAGCTTGGTGCCATGGTTTAATTGATCAGTTGGTGTTGGGTGCTAGGCTGCACTCGATGACCTCGAAGTTCTCTTCCAACCTGGTTAATTCTTTTCTTTTTTTCTTTTCTTTTCTTTTCTTTTCTTTTCTTTTCTTTTCTTTTCTTTTTTCTTTTCTTTTCTTTTCTTTTCTTTTCTTTTCTTTTCTTTTCTTTTCTTTTCTTTTTTTTTTTTCTTTTCTTTTCTTTTCTTTTCTTTTCTTTTCTTTTTTCTTTTCTTTTCTTTTCTTTTCTTTTCTTTTCTTTTCTTTTCTTTTCTTTTCTTTTCTTTCTTTTCTTTTCTTCTTTTTTTCTTTTCTTTTTTTTTTTCTTTTCTTTTCTTTTCTTTTCTTTTCTTTTCTTTTTCTTTTCTTTTCTTTTCTTTTCTTTTCTTTTCTTTTCTTTTCTTTTCTTTTCTTTTTTCTTTTCTTTTCTTTTCTTTTCTTTTCTTTTCTTTTCTTTTCTTTCTTTTCTTTTTCTTTTCTCTTCTTTTCTTTTCTTTTCTTTTCTTTTCTTTTCTTTTCTTTTCTTTTCTTTTTCTTTTCTTTTCTTTTCTTTTCTTTTCTTTCTTTTCTTTCTTCTTTTCTCTTCTCTTCTCTTCTCTTCTCTTCTCTTCTCTTCTCTTCTCTTCTCTTCTTTCTCTTTTCTTTTTCTTTTCTTTTCTTTTCTTTTCTTTTCTTTTCTTTTTCTTTTCTTTTCTTTTCTTTTCTTTTCTTTTTTTCTTTTCTTTTCTTTTCTTTTCTTTTCTTTTCTTTTCTCTTCTCTTCTCTTCTCTTCTCTTCTCTTCTCTTCTCTTCTCTTCTCTTCTCTTCTCTTCTCTCTTCTCTTCTCTTCTCTTCTCTTCTCTTCTCTTCTCTTCTCTTTCTCTTCTCTTCTCTTCTCTTCTCTTCTCTTCTCTTCTCTTCTCTTCTCTTCTCTTCTCTTTTCAGCAGCACTGATGGAAAGCATGCAAACTCCAGAATGGTGACACCAAAATGTCACAGAAATGGAGGCACTCCGTGAATCAGTCGTAGTTTCGTAGTCTTGCCTGCTGTTGATGTGCAACACTGACCTCTGTTAGCAGCAACCAGAACTGCTGGGTTGCCTCTGATTCCTAAGATGCTGGGAGCAGAGATTCTTAGGATGCAGAGAGTCTACTGTGCATCTGGGAACGGATCCAGAGACCAAATGAAGTCAATAGCAGCCTTTATGTTGCTTTAACCGGGCTTCAGATCAAGCTGCAGCAGAAAGACCTTCCGTTTCAGGCGGGTGATGCTGTGAGGGCTGACATGCAGCACAGAGCTAACCGTGATGTGCCAGTGACCTTGGGCTCACTGCAGTGTCAGTGGCACAAACCAGAGGCCACGAGGTGGTTTTGAGTTTTGGAATCTGAGAGTCTGACAGCTAAAAAAACTGCCCATCAGATAAATCTTGAGTAACCTTCTTGCTGAGGGAGCAGCTGTATTGGCAAGAATTGGTGTGCTGAAATCCACTGCCGGAGCCAGCCTAATGGAAGCAGACTTGAATGCCTCTGCTCTTACGAGAGGAGTTTCTTTGCAGGAAACGTAAGTTACATAACTAGTGTTAGGCAAAAAATAGGATGGGGTTCTCCAGACAGAGCCATTGGTCTCCTCTTCCTCTGCATATTTCTGGGACTTCAAATAGGAGTTTAGATTTATGTATGTTTCAACAGCTAGCTGCTTTGGCTGCCTTAACAAAAGTACTTGTGTGGGTGGAAACCGCATTCTGCATCAGTACCCAAACCAATAGACTTATCTACCTGTCTGCAGAGTCCAGCAGGTCCCTGATGGACTATCTGAATCAAAAGCAATACCAAAACCTGATCAGAAGGGGCCTTTGAATTTCATAACATAAACTCGTGTCCTGCTCTACTTGAATCCAGCCTGAACAACTCCATTTCCCCCTAGATTGCTTTACTTAGACAACCTGGGGTCGGAGCGGCTGGAGAGCAGCCAGGCAGAAAGGGACCTGGGGGTACTGGTTGACAGATGGCTGAATATGAGCCAGCAGTGCACCCAGGTGGCCAAGAAGGCCAATGGTAACCTGGCCTGCATCAAAAATAGTGTGGCCAGCAGGAGCAGGGAAGTCATTGTGCCCCTCTGCTCAGCACTGGTTAGGCCACACCTTGAGTCCTGTGTCTCAAGCTGCACCAGGGGAAGTTTAGGCTGGAGGTGAGGAGAAAGTTCTTCACTGAGAAAGTTGTTAGCCATTGGAATGTGCTGCCCAGGGAGGTGGTGGAGTCACCATCCCTGGAGCTGTTCATGAGGGGATTGGATGTGGCACTTGGTGCCATGATTT
Source organism: Picus viridis (assembly GCA_033816785.1). Taxonomy (NCBI): domain Eukaryota; kingdom Metazoa; phylum Chordata; class Aves; order Piciformes; family Picidae; genus Picus; species Picus viridis. The sequence continues at coordinate 4,643,798 of CM066568.1, forward strand.
AGTCATGAGGTCTGTGGTGACAGGTTGGACTCAATGATCTTTGAGGTCTCTTCCAACCTTGGTGATTCTGTGATTCTGTCCAGTTGTGGGCCCCTCAATTTAAGAAGGACATTGATATACTTGAATGGGTCCATAGAAGAGCAACAAGGCTGGGGAGGGGGTCTCAAATCACAAGCCCTATGAGGAGAGGCTGAGGGAGCTGGGATTGCTTAGCCTGGAGAAGAGGAGGCTCGAGAGAGACCTTATTGCTCTCTACAACTACCTGAAGGGAGGTTGTAGACAGGAGGGTGTTGATCTCTTCTCCCAGGCAACCAGCACCAGAACAAGAGGACACAATCTCAAGCTGTGCCAGGGGAAGTTTAGGCTGGAAGTGAGGAGAAAGTTCTTCACAGACAGAATAATTGGCCATTGGAATGTGCTGCCCAGGGAGGTGGTGGAGTCACTGTCCCTGGAGGTGTTAAACAAAAGATTGGATGTGGCAGTTGAAGCCATGGCTTAGTTAGTTATGAGGTGCTGGGTGACAGGTTGGACTTGATGATCTCTGAGGTCTTTTCCAACCTTATTGATTCCATGATTGCATGAACCTCTTATTATCCCATAAGGAAAGGAATGGCACTGAAATTTGAAAAGCATGAATTTGGACTCCAAAAAAAGCCCTAAACATGGAGCTGCCCTATTAGCCTACCTGGTTGGTTTGTTTGTGTTTTTCTTTAGTTAATTTATTAAAAACAAACCAAAAAAGAAAGCCCACACACCCAACCCAACCCCCCCAAACAACAGCAACAAACCCCAAACCAAATAAAAATAAGCCCAACACGAGCAAAGAAGCAAAGCCCCACCAACCCCTAAACCAACAGAACACCCAACCCAGTTTTTAGACCATCTCTGTGTGTAAGATTTAAAACACTGGGTTACAGTCACAAGGTTTTTGCTGTCATCTGCTGATTTTCCTGCATTCACCAGCTCCTCGGAGCTAGAGCTTTAAATATAACATCAAGGCTAAAAACCCTTTGAGCTGCTGTTGTTAGGATGTGCCTTAATGATCACTTCAACCTTCTGCAGAGTGAGGCAGGTATCTGCCATCACTTCACAGTCATTTCACAGGTTCACATTTGCCAATCATAGATTCAACAGGGTTGGAAAAGACCTCAAAGATCATCAAGTCCAGCCTGTCACCCAAGACCTCATGACCACTTAGACCATGGCACCAAGTGCCACATCCATTCCCCCCTTGAACACCTCCAGGGATGGTGACTCCACCACCTCCCTGGGCAGCACATTCCAATGGCCAACAACTCTCTCTGGGAAGAACTTTCTCCTCACCTCCAGTCTAAACCTCCACTGGCACAGCTTGAGACTGTGTCCTCTTGTTCTGGTGCTGGTTGCCTGGGAGAAGAGACCAACTCCCACCTGGCTACAGTTGTAGACAGCAATAAGTCCTCCTTTGAGCCTCCTCTTCTCCAGGCTAAGCAACCCCAGCTCCCTCAGCCTCTCCTCACAGGGCTGTGCTCAAGGCCTCTCCCCAGCCTTGTTGCCCTTCTCTGGACACGTTCAAGTGTCTCAATGTCCTTCTTAAACTGAGGGGCCCAGAACTGGACACAGGACTCAAGGTGTGTCCTAACCAGTGTTGAGTACATGGGAACAATGACCTCCCTGCTCCTGCTGGCCACACTATTCTTGATGCAGGCCAGGATGCCATTGGCCTTCTTGGCCGCTTGGGCACACTGCTGGCTCATGTTCAGCCAGCTGTCAATCAGCACCCCCAGGTCCCTCTCTGTTTGGCAGCTCTCAGCCACTCTGACCCCAGCCTGTAGCTCTGCATGGGGTTGTTGTGGCCAAAGTGCAGCACCCGGCACTTGGACTTGTTGAATGCTTTTTGATTGAGTTGTGTTTGGTGGTTTGTTTCCTGTTTGCTTGGGTTTTTTGTTTTCTTTTCCTCTTCTGACTTACACTTCTGGGAGGAGAACCACATCATCATATCTTGTATAAGCTCAGGTCATAGGCATGTGGGAAACCATTAAAGCTTCACTACAGGGGTGCCTGTGAGCAACATGAATTAAAGGCTGTTGGGGTATGGCTGGCCTCTGCCTTCAATGTCTTAGTGCTGGAGCAGAGGAGTCAATCATCACTGCATTCAGTGGGAGAAACTTGTAAAAATGAAGGTTGGAAAAGATGCATCTGCCTAGGGAATATGTGGAATCCTTTCTGGAAGTTTCCCTCATGCCTTTTTTCATTGATAACTGAACCACTGCTCCCAAAGTCAATAGAAGATTACAGGGACTCGATACATTTAATGAGCTCCAAAGGAACAGTTCCTTTGGGCTGTGATTACAGTTTCTGCTGCCTGACTCTGCATCATACTAGCATTTTATTACTGGTGATTTATAATGTCAGAGAGGAAGATAAGGGTGGTGATTCATTAGTTGGGGTTTTTTCACAGAGTTTTGCCTTGCAAATATGTTAGCTAATGCTTTCAGAGCTTTCCTTGTCCATGCTCAAATACAGATTGTGTTTACAAGGTACAAAATAAAGCGATAAAATTAATTCAACCCCCCCACACATCCACTTCCCCCAAACAAAACAAACAAGCAGACAAGAAAAAACCCCAAACAAAATAAACCCACAACACCAATCTGCCACCAAGACACCAAACCTCACCTCCCCCAGGAGTGAAAAAAACATCTATCCATGGTTGCTGTTCTGTGGTCCTTCTGTGGCCCCTGTATACTGCATTGGTTAGGCCACACCTTGAGTCCTGTGTCCAGTTCTGGGCCCCTCAGTTTAGGAAAGGTGTTGAGTTGCTGGAATGTATCCAGAGAAGGGCAACTAAGTTGGGGAGGGGTTTGGAACACAGCCCTGTGAGGAGAGGCTGAGGGAGCTGGGGTTGCCTAGCCTGGAGAAGAGGAGGCTCGAGAGAGACCTTATTGCTGTCTACAACTACCTGAAGGGAGGTTGTAGCCAGGTGGGGGTTGGTCTCTTCTCCCAGGCAACCAGCACCAGAGCAAGAGGACACAGTCTCAAGCTGTGCCAGGGGAGGTTTAGGCTGGATGTTAGGAAGAAGTTCTTCATAGAGAGTGATTGCCATTGGAATGTGCTGCCCAGGGAGGTGGTGGAGTCACCATTACTGGAGTTGTTTAGGAGGAAACTTGATGGGGTGCTTGGTTGCATGGTTTAGTTGATTATGTGGTGTTGGATGATAGGTTGGATGTGATGATCTTGAAGGTCTTTTCCAACCTGGTCTGGTCTATTCTATTCTATTCTATTCTATTCTATTCTATTCCATTCTATTCCATTCCATTCCATTCCATTCCACTCTACTCTACTCTACTCTACTCTACTCTACTCTACTCTACTCTACTCTTCTCTTCTTCTACTCTACTCTACTCGCTCCAGTTCTATGCATCCTGATTTCCAAATGATATGACCATTAGAAAGCCTTCTGCTTATAGCTTTAGAATGGCAGCTCTTCCAGTGAATAAAACAAAAGCCTATTTCAAACCTCTCAAAAGAAAACAAGAACCCAAAACGTAAAAACTAGCCCCAAATAATACCACCCCCCAAATACACACACACACAAAAACCCTGAACAGAAATACCTGATAAAGTCATCTGCTAGATAAGCAGAATTATGCTTTTCCCCCTAAAGACCCCACAATGCCAGATTTAGCTTACTTTGGGAAGAAGAAAGGCTGCTTTGTGGAATGTGCTTGCCACTTGTGAAGTGAAAGGTGTCAGCAGAGGGTGTGAAGATGTCTTGGAGAGCAGTGCTCATGCAGAGTGAGCTGAGTTTGTGGAACAAGG